>VXBT01007692.1:653746-1004192 GCA_013400235.1 Oriolus oriolus
AAGAGAAGAGGAGAGAGAGGGGAAAAAAAAAAAAAAGAACCAACCACCCTGGTGAAGTGTCTATTCGACACCAGCACAGCTCTGGTGTCATTCCCTATTTAATGGCTGTCAGTGAGGGGGAAAGACAACGTGGTGGGTAATTAAAACCAAATTGCAGGCAGGAGATGACTGCAGAAGGATGATATTGTCATTAATACTGATTTAACATGCACCTGGGTAAGGTGAGAGAGTGCAGCTAGGGAAATCGCAAAGGCACCAGGGTTGCCTAATTTAAAGATGTAGGGTTTCCAGCCGAAGCATGTTTAAAACCCGAATAAAACCATCATATTATGACAGTGGATATAAAACTGAAACAAATGTGCTACACATGTCTGTTAAAAAGAAAAAACTCTCCAACCCTGTGTTCACAGCAAAGCAAGCGCTGCGTCCTCTCTGAAGTTCAAAAGTATTTTTTTAAAGGTTTTTTGTTGGGTTCTCTCATATCTTGGTTTCTAATGTGTTCAGTGCTTCCTCTGCTTTTACAAAGCTGACTGACAAGAAGGGACCTTTGTTAGATGGAGGTGGAAAAAAAAAACCTCACTGAAAAATCCAGTCTGTCTCACAGAAAAAAATTCTGCTCCATTAATATTTCAGGGAGTAAAGATCCCCCACCTCGTATTTAGTGCAGGACTGTGGTACAATTCATTTGTGAAGAAAGGAAACTGTGGACTAGCTACTGAGACAGGAGATAAAACAAGGAAAGTTTGTTAATGATAGCATGTTACAGACTCCAGAGTTTTGTCTCGTTCCAGCCCTGATCAGCTTCGTTCCCAAGGCTCAGTCCCAGATCCAGAAGGGCTGGGTAAATCTTCTTGTCTGCCCAGCATCGCTAAATGCAGTGTACATCAGCAGCTCTTAATTATAAATTCAGCTGCTGGGCTTTTCCTTAGTGAAACAATGCAGTTCAAATCTTTGAAAAAAAATTTATGACACCTAAAGGTGAAACAGCATATTTTACAAAACCTTCACTCCTCCCCTCCCTTTTAAATTTTTTTTTTCACATCAAGTTCAAATAACTGAAAGGGGGGGTTGCAGCCTTCACAGGCAATATATTGCTATACAGGAAAATGTTCAAACTATAGCTGAAATCGGGGTAGGAACTGCTAAATCTCCTTTTAGTTTAATTGTAAATGAAATGTGTGTATGGAAATGACCACCTTTCTGTCTTATTCTTGAAAAGTGAGTCATTAAAGATATCATGAAGATATACACACGTTCCACAGAGAAAACATATTCAAAGGCAAGACTTCAAATGCAAAAAAAAAAAATTTTAAAAAATTAAAATTAAAGGCAAAATAAAAATAAAGGCAAAGATAAAAGAGCTATATGTAGAGAAAATAAAGGTGATGGGTCCTGCCCCAAAGGCTGTTCAAATCCACAGTGAAGTTCTAAAAATTTAGTAGACTTGATCAAACTCGTAACAGACATTATTATGACAGGATTTCACTGTTTCATTTTCCCTTTTGCAAGAATCTGAAAGGTACAATTACACTTTTAATTAAACCGCAGAAACGTTTGTCACCTCCTGACGATTTGCACAATTTTTTTACAATTCACAATCACCTGTGAATTAAATACTCCTCTTCCTCTCCCCACTCCCAACGCTGCACACAGGGACCAGCAGGCTGGCCCTCTGCTTGGGGGCTGCTGCTTTTGGGGACACGAGCGGGTCCGCAGCGTTGGCTGGCGGGAGGGAGTTCGGAAAATGCTCATTTTCAGAGGGCGCTGCGACAGGAGTTCAGCTCCGGGTCAGATCCTGCCCAGACACCTCGAAAGGTAGGTGTCAAGTGTGCCGGCTTCAGAAACCCACCTGAGCGCGGGGTGAGGGCCGGCAGAGCAGAGCAGAGCAGAGCCGGGGGACCGAGCCGCCCGCCCGCGGTGCCCGGCTGTGCCCGCGGTGCCCGGCTGTGCCCGCGCCCGGCCGCGACACGGCCCCGGTGCCACCGGCCCCGCTCCTCCTGCCGAACAGGGAGCATTCGCCACCTTGCTGGGGGGGCAGCAAAGATAAAGGCATCGCTCTCTGGAAAAGCACTTCGATTTCGTGACAAGAGAGGCAGCGAAGGACCCGGGCAGGCAGGTGCTGTTTCTCCCCGGGCTGGACGCAGAACAGACAAGCTGCTAGAAAAGACTGGCAGAAAAACACGAGATCTGCCGAAGTCAGTGTGAGTTTCACTGACTTGTACTGAATAGACTTGGAAAGCAGCTTCAATATCAACAGTTTCTAAATTAAAACCTGTTTAGGTGATCATCAGATCATGCACTTGCTTGCCCATTACACCCAAATTATCTTTTTCCCCATATTCTAAAAACTGGAACTCCAGTGACACTCAAAAACAACATATGTTGGTCAGATGAACATAACATCAGCTTTTTTTTTTCCTGTGTGTCTGTGTATGAATATTTTATGGCTCAGTATTTTCCAGATCCAAGATCAGAATTCAGCTATCAATTTTCTGGACCCTGACACTCCATTTTCTTAATTGATAGTAATTTAAAAATCAAGTGACTTATTTGCAGTCTACTTTCTTGTTTAAAAAAAAAAAAGGAAGCAGACATCTTTATAATAGCTGCCTAGAGAAATGTCATGACAAATTGCAGCATAGATCAGAAATACTACTTAGCAAAGAGCTTAATACAAGCAGCTTAATACATAAATACGAAAAACTAGGAGCAGGATAAAAAACCCCAGAATCCTAATCTCTTTTGCTCAACTTTGAAATCTCTAAGGCCCACATCCTAAAAAACCTCGGTGCTTTATTTTACGATCACAAGGAGCCCTCCTCAAGTTAGTAACTCTAATAGAGTACATGCGTGAAAATCCACTGTGATAAGACCTGAAGTACATTTTCTAGTTGGGAATATTGGTTGTATTTTTCCCTTCCTGTTTCTTCTTTTCTCTCACTTATAAAATACATATTCTGTCATGATTTCATCTGTCTAAATAGAGGGATTCAGATAAACTACTTCCACTACTGCATCAAAGCATGATCTAATCATTTGGATATGAATCAATTAAATTCTCCTTTTCACTTTGAAAAACTTGCCAGAGGAATAGCTTTCTTTCCATATTAGTTGTCTGAGAGTTAGGGGGATTTTCTCCATATTCAGGTCCCTATAAAAAAAACCTGTCCAAGGACAGTTAATTTGGAAATTTTTTGCGTTTTTTTTTTAAATACATAAAATAGATCATGTTGTAATTTTTTTTATGACACGAGGTGAAAGCATAAAAGCCTCTAATATTTTTTATATTTGGTTCACTCTGAATTCAGAGAAAAAAAATCCAGAGAAAAAAGTCGCTTTCCAAACTCTGTCATCTCTGCGCTTACAAATAAAGTGGGTTATATTCAATACGCTCTGTGTGAACAAGGCTTCAGGTACCAAAAAAGAAAGTTGTGTGTTCCTCAAGTATCCCCAGAAAAGGAAGTGATCAGTCTTCAAAGCAACTGATAATTCATGGACAGAAAACAACAATGCTCAAGCCAATAAAAGCAGCTCTTCTGCAGTGAGTTGGAAATCTGACCCCATTCCCAATAGCTGACTGCAATAAAGCACCGAAAATCATGAAGCAACTACCTGACACTTAATACTGGGTTATTATTAGAAAACTATTTTCTTGTGGAAGAAAGAAAAAAAAAAAAAGTAATTTTCTTGTACTGCAACAAGAAAAAGGCAAATAACATCCCTTTCACCTTTTAAAAATACTAATGTCTCTATATTGAGTTTATTTGCAGTTGAATTAAGAAATACATAGGACAAACCTTCCCTAGGTGCAAAGTGATATTGCTCTGTGGGCTTCAGTGTAGCTGTTTTCATTTATTCCAGGTCTGGACCTGGCAGAGGAATTTTTTTAATTTTTTTTTTTTCCCCAGAAAGGTAACAGCTGCCAGCAGCAAACCCAGAAACATGCAGTTTCTGTTATATTTTGCTTTCAGATGAAATGGAATGTCTTCGGGGAGCCCAGAGGCATGCTAATGAGACAGGTTCAATGGAGATGGACACACTGAGGCAGCACCTTGGCCCCTGCTCTGGCTGCCCTGCGTGCGGAGCACGGCTCAGCGGCTGGAGAGGTGCCCTAAGGGGGGCATGGGAGGATTTCCATTGCACAGAGATTCTTGCTTATGAACTTTCATTAACACAGGGTTAATTTCTAAGGACACCGAAGAGTCAAAATGTCTTGCAATTGTTCCAGGACTGCTATACAGAGCCATTTTTGTACCAAAAAAAAAAAAAAAAATTATTTGGATTCATGCAAATGCATTTTGTTTGCGAAGGGGAATATTGAATGTTGGACTTGTTTTAACTCAGCAAATACTGTAATATTAATGTATTCACTGAGTGGATTAGGAAATTTATCTTGTAATTTGTTGCTGCTACTAGTTGTCATTTTTGATTCCTGGAAAAATGAAATAAGATTTAACTTCAAAAAGTTCTTCTTTATTATCTAATTAAATAAAGGTGGCAGATTAATTGACTAATTGGTGCTCATGTATAGATGGAGACATATGGAAAGGATTTAAGATTAGACATATGGAAAGGATTTCTAAGATCTGTAAGACTGTGAGCAGAATTTTATCAGATGTTTTGTATACAACACGTGACCTGCACAAAATGCTGCATTCAGCATATACGCCAGATTCATAAATGGGTACATCTGAAATTCAGCCTCGTGGACATATTCACAATCAGCAAAGATGCAGACTAGTAATTCCATTTTGGACACAAACCCGGCAACAAGGAGGAATCTTAAATACACACCGAGGTGCCATAATAAATAGTGATTTTTAATTTTTATTTTTTTTATGGACAGACCCTACCATTCATACTCACACTGAGTTATACACAAACACTTAAAAAATACCCATTCAAGCGGGTGGCAGCACAAAAGTGCCAGACTCTGAGTAAGATCTCAGCTGGCTGAGTTTAATGTGCACACAGAGGGACAAGGAGGGAAGGTGTGGGGATTTAAGCCACTCCATTTCAGTATTAATTCACAGGGAGGTGGTCTAGACAGCGGAACTCAATGCCACAATGTACACGCAGAGCCAACAGATACAACCACGCTTGCAGCAAAAAAAGAAAAAGACGGAGTCAGACAAGCCTTGCAAGAGAAAAACAGTTACATTCTGTTAGGTTAATGGGTTGCAATATCCCTGCCACATCTGCAATGGTTTTAGAGGATTTATACCTGTAGTGAAGCAAACGATGACCGCATTGCATTATCGTCTTTCAAATAAATACAATATATTCTTGAAATACTGCTTTGGTCAAGTGCCTGGGATTCTTGTTCGACTCCAGCAAAGATTTTGACTGCAACTCAGAATTGCAATGCCTATTTGGGAATTATAACAGAGCAACTCACTACCCCGAAAAGAAAGAAAAGGTCTATGTCATTGCTACCCTGAAAATGACACTTGAACTTGGGATTTGTGTAAATGTAGTGATGAAATCTTGAAACACTGTAAGAATTTATCAGCTAGAGAATCCTTCACAAGGGGCCAAATCAGTGAAGATGGCACTCTGTGTAAAGTTATCATCTAGAAAAAGGAGGGGTTTTTTTCAAATACAGGTAGAAAGCCAGCAGTCACCCTACAGCTCATGGAGGTGCCAGTGTTGGAAGAGACAGACTCTCCGATTACACTGAGAAGAAACCCTATTTGTATTTTTCAAAATTCCTGACATGAAACAGGAATTGCTTCCATTCTTGGAGCAGTCACAGCTCAATTCTGGAATTAGCATCATTTCCTACAGCCTTATCCCAATACCTCTAAGGAGTTTCACCTGCCATGGTACCAAAACACATCATTTTTCAGCTCCTGGTGCAAATGGCCCATAAATAAGGAACGATTTGAAGACACTGATTCAGTTTATCCTCTGGAATGTGGGTACCCCATTATTCTCACTGCACCATTCCATGTTTACTTAACCCAACTGGGATAGTAACTCTTAGTCAAAATATGCCCAGGTACCCACAGTGCCCACAAATAATGAATAAGAAATTTGAAGATACTGATACTTTCCCCCAATTTACTTTTCTGGAAGTAGCAAAATATCCCAGTTTGTCAAAGTTAAAAGCCTCAACTCTTCCTAATCCTAACCATAACCTTAACCTAGCCCCAGACCCTAGCTCAGACAGGCCTGGGAACCCAGCGCTGCCTGCAAATCAAAAAGAGTAATTCCTTCAAAGCTCCTGATACTTTGCTCTTGTTTTATCTCCAGGAATTTGCCAAGTCCCACACTGGCTGCTGCCTCCCTGTTTTTTGTACCGCACGGCCTCACTCCAGCTGAAAGCAGACAACGACACCAGGTTTCCCCCCCAGAAACTGGGACATCCCCCAGCGTGTGACACAGAGCACTTCTGACCCCAGCCCCAGCTCTAACCTATCTAAGCTTGGGAACTGAAGAGAGACTCCCGGATTAGTCACGCTTTTTGTTCACCTGTCTGAAAGTTGCAAAAGACCACTGCCCCTCCTGCACTACAGACCCCAAACCTGGACCTTATTCCTAACCTTAGGTAGGCATGGGAAACATCTGCCAGCCTCCAGCACAGAATGGGAGAGCAGACAGCAGACAAAACAGGGGTTCAAACCAGCACGCCCAGAGCAGGGCTGATTATGGCAAACCTTTTATTAAAAGCATCTCAGATTGCATATTAAATAATTTAGTAGCGCTTACTTTAGGAAATCTAAGAAAACATGTATAAACTAGTCTCATAAAAACCTAATTTTATGTAGTGAACAGTATGTGCCAATTTCCTTATGGTTAGTAGGAGTATAAAGCATCTCAATACACTGTGAGGGACTGAAACAGGCAAACTACATACAAAAATACACTAATAATACTGTTAATAATTGTGCTTACTTCTTATATAATAACTAAAGGAGGAAAGGGGAAATATATGTTGGGAAATCTTATTTTTGAAAGGTTATAGCCCAGCCTTCGTGTTCACTTTCATGATAAGCCCAAATTTCCTTCTCAATCCTACACTTAAAACAAGAGAGAAGTAAAAGATTGAATCAAGACTCTGTGAGTTCAGAGAAATACTGTATACATTAAAATAAGAACTAATAATGCCTCAGAGGATGTTAAAAACTGTTGACAGACCCATGTGTCCCCCTATCCCGATATGTCCATGTGTGTTGTTTCCAAATGTGAGATTTAACTAAGTGTGTCAGGTACCAACTCGTATTTTTCTTATTTTCTGTCACGTGCATCAGCTGGTCCTTTCCTCTAACAAAGGAACCACAAACTGTCGTGGAGGTTACTCACTAGAAATACGTCTCAAAGATGAGTTCAGCGAGAAAAAAAAAATAGAAAAACATTAGAAAAACAAAACTGTCCCTGTTATAGTCGTGTTCTCTGATTTTGCAGAACTCTGTGTTTTCCTGCAATCCCACCCAGGTTGCCCATTCCCAATTTACAGGGCCCGCACGCCTCCCCATGCACCAGCTGCAGCAACTGAAAGTAATTATCACTCCAGACACAATAAGGTGTTAAAGGTAGTGGCGAGCATTTTGTGCAAAAGGAAAAAAAATTAGGAAGAAGGGAACCTGATGAAAGGAGATTAGTGTCTGTTAGTCTTTTGGAGAGGAACAGGGGAAAGCAAAGAGGGGGAGCGAAATAATAAATAACCCCAATCCTTAGGGAATACTTGCATATGTGGCGGACAATGAAATAAAAGTTTTCTTTGAAGAGTGAGTTCCTTTTCGGATGAAGTAAGCGGCACCAAAATGAAATCACAGAGTTATGTTACAGCTGATGTATAACTGATCAAAAGAGCAACAGGATGAAGTTATGAGAGCAAAGGCTGAGAAAAACAGAATTAAACCAAAACATACTTCTTTGGAAAACAACCTACAGGACCCAGGCAATGGGAATAGCCACTGCCACAGCAGCCTGGCAGCCCGTTCTATACCTGTCCAGAGCTTCTTCTGGGGGGTGGGAGGGAAAGGGAAGACAGCACACACAGGAGGGAAGATCTTACTGGAAAAGTTGTCAGAGGCAAGGCAGGGAGGGCACGGAAGAATACGAGCTCGTTCGCTCCCAGGAACAGCAGAGAGGTCGGATCCGTTCTGCCTCTCTGTCTCTTTCCAGGGGATCTAATTTGCAGTGAAGCCCCTGGGACTCCTGTCTCCGGCACTGGTAGGAATGAGATCACAGCCTGAGTATTTGTTCTACGTTTTCCAAGAAAGTAGATTTTAGTGCAGCGAAGGACTCACACAAGGATCTCTGTGAATGACTCGGGTACGCACACACCGAGAAATGTGCGGGAGCTATAGAGGGAAGGGATTTTTTTTAGCTCTGTTACATTTCTGCAAGGGGTACAGGTTTATTTATTTATATAGGTAATAGCTGCTCATTCTGATCCTACTTTCACCAGTTTTTTGTCTGAAGTAATTCCACTGATGATTTAATGCCTGCTGAATTGATGGTGGGGGTATTCCCAGCCTTTCCGAGCATGGTCGGCTCTGCTACGGGGCAGTGTCCAGCAGCTACAGATTAAATTGGTGACAGCCCCTTCAGCTAGCACAAAAACCTGGAATACAGGCTGCAATCAAAAATATCCAGTCTTTTCAGTGGGTAAACCCACACTTTAGCTGTCTACCTCCTAATTTCTGTGATAAGTTCTGGATGCTGATCAGTCTCCTCTTTATTTAGTGAAGCACGAGTAGAATCTGACACAGAGCAATGTGAAATATTTCCAAAGAAATTGCACCCAACTCACCTGCATTGTTAGACGCTTCCAATTCAACAGAGCTCAAAGCTAAAAAATAGAGAAGTTGCAGGCTATGGAGCATTCAAAGCAAGGACTGGTTTGTACAGCTGTAAACTAATGTATACGTTTTCACAGAGATTTTCTGCATTTGAATAGCTCTGACTTCAAGCTACACAAACCTTTCCACTTGTCTTTTGTACTGGAGATTTTTGTATGCTGTAAAATCCCCAGCTTTGGAAATGTGACCAGTTACAAATTTAAGCGAGGAGTTGTGATTTGGTTTGGGTTTTGTTCACAGTCTCTGCAAACCAAAGACACCCTCATTGGCAGAGCAAAATAACCTCTCCAGTGCCCCTTGCAAAACATCTTCCAGCCTCATGGAGCCAGAAATTAGCTCAGATGTTCCAGAGTAAAAAGAAACGCCCAGGGCCAACTGGAAAGCATCATCACCTACAGCACAGCAGGCCTGCAGCATTGACTGATGTGTCCTTGACACATCTTCTCTCTCGGTGGTAGAAGAAAGGTGCTATCAACAGGTGACTAAGGAAGGGAGAGGCAACATATGTGCATAAATATATATATACACACGCACATGGAAGTCTAGTGCTTCCTGACCCAACTTTCAGCTGCTGCCTGCCTTATTTCTAGTTACTTCCTTGATCAAAAGTAAGATGATACATCACCTTAGCAGGCACTCAGCCGCAACGGAAGCAGGAAGGTGCTCCTCGGACTTCTTTCGGGAGTATAGGAATCTACTGATTACACTGTTCCTGTAGAAGTTTGTTGCTTCAGTAGAAATCTCCCCTCATTTCCTCCACCCACTGTTTAATCTCTGTAGCAAGTGCCAGAAATTAATCAGTACGTACTGGGACAACAGGATGTGGCGCTTGGGGACATGGTTTAGTGGTGGACATGGTGATGCTGGGTCAGTGGCTGGAATTCATAATCTCAGAGGTCTGTTCCAACCTTAACAATTCTGTGGTTCTAAACACAAGCTGATTGTTGTTTGTGTCACTACACAGCATTATCAGTTCAGTTCATTTCCATATCACTGGTGCTAGAATTTTACGGGGTAAATCAGTCAGATATGCCATATTCAATGGCTGTGTGTTTCCAGTTTCTGAAGCTAGAAAAAAATTTAAGAATAATTTTTTGAAAGAAAAGAAAATCAGGACATTAGTCAATCTGCAGAAGGAAATTTAAGTAAAAATAAAATTGTTTATATCTTTTATTCATTGTGAGAGGGAGCCACTTTATATGGGCTAAAGTAAATAAAATACTGGATGGTATAAAAGGTCTAGTAAGGACAAGTCTAGAGGAGGTTGGGGCTACTGATTTTGTTCAAGCGCCTATCTCCTTCAAAGGCTTGTACTTGCAGGTAGCTCATGTTGAAGCGATCAAAGTTACCTTTATATGCACACATTGACACAACTGGCCTCAAAGTCACCTGAAGTGCGTGAAAACATTAATTGATGCAAAGGTGAGTACTAAAAAAGGAGCTGCTGTGGACTCAACACTGTGTAGCAGCACGTGAAAGCTATAAAAGTGTAACACAACACACGCATTAAACGATCCCACGTTGTTAACACAAGCTATTACATTGATGCCCTGCAATGTTTCCTTTGCCACTTCTCTCATATTAAGAGAATGTTTTTCTAGACCTTCATCATTCCCTGAAGCAAAAACTGCTGTCTGGAAAGAACAAGACCTAAAGCATTGTATGGCATTATTTGTTCATCCACAGGCATGAAAGGCACAAACACCATTCAGTTCCTCCTGACTGAGAGAGAGGGCACGCTACAAAATCTTCCGAGTGATTCCTTCCCCAGCACTTTTGCTAAATATTCAAACTGGGGAAAAGATTTTCAGAATTATACAGGGAGGAGTCCAAAGTTATGTTGATCAACAGCCAGAAATTCAGATATTAAATTGTTTGTGATCCATCACTTCAGTCTTTTTCTGAAATTGCCTCATGGGGAAACACTACAAAATAAAACTTCAATACTCTCATAAGCTCCAAATAAAGCTTTTCTCTTTGATTGCCTCTATCTCATCTGTCTGCTTAGATTTGTGTGTCTAGTTAAGTGAATACAGAAGACCATACACTTGAAATGAAAACTACACAGAGTACACTCTTGACTTGTTACCATAATTTACCTTCTAAGTGGAACCTCTTATGAGCCTACTCAATTATATTTAAAATGACTGCACCTTTATTTCAACACAGTGTACACGCTGAACCTGCGGTCGAAAATCCTGAGCTGATGTAAAATTGCAGAGCCTCATCAAAATTCATTGGGGATTCCTGACTTACACCAGCCCACACAGGGCCCCAGAACCCATCAAACTGCAATGCTTCTCCCATGGGCAACAATATTAGTGTTAAGCAATAAAATGAAGTTGGTTTTATGTCTAATGTTGATTTCTTTTCTGATACGATACTTTAGTTTATGCT
Source organism: Oriolus oriolus (assembly GCA_013400235.1). Classification (NCBI taxonomy): domain Eukaryota; kingdom Metazoa; phylum Chordata; class Aves; order Passeriformes; family Corvidae; genus Oriolus; species Oriolus oriolus. The sequence goes on from VXBT01007692.1 coordinate 664,954, forward strand.
TTTTCATGCAACAATACCTTGAATGCATGGCAGGTTTACACTGAAAAGCATGGTTTAAAAATACTTGTTAAATGCTGAAGGCTTGACAGTTCCTTTAAATAATACTGGGGAAAAAAATGCACAAGAACATTTTGGTAGCAGAATGAAAAATGCTGCAGTTTACAGCTCTGTATGTCACTGAGAAATTAGTATAGATTTTTTTTTCCAGGACCACTGTCAGGGCTGGCAGGCCTAAAATTAGACATACCAGGTATGCACTTCACACTGTCCCTCAGGTCTGCCTGTCAGCTCCCTGGGAACAAGATTCCTGTATATTTCAATACCCTTCCTGCTCCGCAGATCCCCAAGAACAAAGCCGATGGGCAGAGGCAGCACTTCATGACACGCATCTCTGCAAGCAGGAAACAACCCATCACCTTGGGGGTTGCTGCCGAGGGGTCGCCTCTTTAAAAAGCAGCATTCGGAAATAAAGAAACATTTAGATGGAATCTGGAATAGTGGGAACTGAAAGGTGGGCGACTGGGCTGTTTTAAAATATTCAGTCCTATTTTGAAGCGATAATCAGATATGAACTGAAAAAATAAATCAATGACTTCTCCAGTGATAAACTATCGATATTAACTAAAGGTCAAGAACAGTCAGATTTTGTTTGTCTTAGACATTGCTTTTCACAGTTGACATTAATTCATTTTAAACCTGCACCATTTGCCACTGCTTCTTTTTTTTTTTTTTCTTTTTCTTTTTTTCTTTTTTGGAACAAAACCTGACTGTAGGGTCTCATTTACTACATCATTTACCTTTTTCCAATTACACAAATGACTGAAGTTGACAGTAGCATGTTTTTGAGTATAAATATGATAATTTACTACTGGGAAAGAGATAACATGATCCTCTTTATTCTGCCATACTCTGCTTGCAACGCTGTGCAGAATCTTAATTGAAAGATTTTTAAATAGTAGCTAAAACATTGTTTAGGTTTTGTTGTTGTTTTGTTGGGTTTTTTAAAATAACAGCTCTTGAAGCATTTTCTTTTCTTCTACTATGTGTCCTTTTGCTCCTGCTTTTCATCCATTCTGGTATAACCGACTCTGTCTGGATCATGAGTTATCATTGGCTGCCAGTGGAATGCTACAATGCAATTTGTCTTATTGAAACATGGGCTAGCCCCACATGGCTGCAAAGAATCATTCACTTTCTAATAAATCAAACATTTGGTAAAATTCCTTCTTCTCTGACATGAAACGGTAGGACAGACAATGCCGCCTGCGAACTGAGAGGAGATGGTGATAAAAATGCCTTTTTTGTTCAGAGCTACTGAATTATTTTGTGATTAGTGAATTGCAGCTACCAAATCCAAGCTTGTATCCTTGGCTGGTATTTTTTTTCCTTTCAAATTCAATCACTGTACTGTTTGTCTACTGTAAATAGAATGTTTCTGCACTTAACATAATTATCAACATTGTTTTTCCATTTAACAGAGAGAAAATCCTCGCCCCTTCGTAATCACTGCAAATTTTGCCATGAAAACATGGAATTCTAAAGCCGTGCTATTATGTCTCTGACAATCTTGGAAAAATATTTATCTCATAAAAGGCTCAAAATTATGGAATATGAAATGTGCAAAGAAGAAATAATTTTCTTTTTTTTGTAGTGTCACTAAAACTTTGGAAGTTACCATGAGTGTCACTTCTCTGCAGCTGTAGCTTTTCTGCCAAATCTTTGGAAGTCGGGTTATCTGGAGGGGACATCTGGGATTTCCAGCAGTAATTACAATATATTTTGAACTGCGGAAGTGACATTATGGCTATCATCTCCTCAGGAAGAGGGATAAGCCAGGATGAATCCTGAGAGTCCATCAATCCCCACCAACTGCATTTGAGCAGTTCACAGCTGAGTGTTAGGCTTGTGCATTAAGTTCCTCACACGAGATCTTTTAGGATGGCTTTATTACTTCTCACATTTTATGCTGGTGTTAGGGTCTCTTAATGCTGATAATTCTATCTGCTAAGATGTCAGACATCCCTCATCAGGAATGTCGTTCCTAAAACAGTCAGACATGTCCGCCAAGCCAAAGCTGCCTTTTATCTTATGATTTAGGAAGGGGAGGGAATTATGGCTCCCTTCTACCAGTTTATGATCCCAAGATTTAGAATCTGCACAGAATCTGTACCATATGTTTGACCACAATCTGTGCAAACTTTGCTCGGAACACAGTCCTGTAACGCAGCCCAAACAACCCCGCGGTGCCGAGAGGTGGCAGGAGGGGGAGTTTCCATCAAAGGCTGGGTATGGCCATAAAGCAGCAGTGACAACCTGCAGGAAGCACTGGGGCCCTTCCATATTGATGCAAAAACAAACTTCATGGACTTTATAGAGTCACAGCTCAGCCTCAGACATCTTTAGGACACAAAGGGAGGCAGGACCCTTGAGGAATCCTACATCTCGCTGTTCCCCCAGCAGCAGAGCAGTGTCAGCTGGTCACATCTGGATCCAGCAAAGGAGGGAAGACAAGGCTACTTCACTGCATCTTGGAGGTTACGTGAGATCCTTCTGTCTGGTTTGAAGACAGGTTCAGCTTGTGCCCTGGATAAGGTTTTTGTTTGAGCAAGAGACATGTCATTAACACCAGTAAAACCAGTTCAGCAGCAGACCAGGAAGGAAAGGGCTCTAGTGAAGAGTTCAAGAAAATGGGACATGGTGCAAAAACTACTTTTTTAGCTCTCCTGACCCGTAGACACATGGAAAAGAACTTCTCTTGAGAATGAATTTCATGGAAGACTTACAAGAGCTTGTCGTGCTGACTTGCATGCTGACATCAGGCAACAGGGAATTCTGACTTGAAACCTTGCCAAATCTGGTTTGTCACCACAAGATCAGAAAACCTCTTATTGGCTTCCATAGGCCAGAACCAGAACCAAACTGCAGGAACGTCGCCTATATAAAAGCCCCTCCAGATTGCAAATTTGTGATCAAATATTTAATGCAACACCTGGGAATTCACCCAGTGAGAACCAAAACCCAAGGCAGTAAAGGATTAGCAGCTTGCACTGCTTTTTGCATGGCATTAACTATGGTCAAGGCCAATTCAGGCTGAGTCTCTACAGTTTTTTACAATTTACAAATACCGTTACAATTTTTTTTCCCCTCCAGTTGCAATTGCAATAATTCTACCTGTTAGGAACAGGGTCTAATCTGAATGAGTTTGCTTTGATTTAGTCTGTTTACATTTAAATCGTGTATCAGTCTGGTTTTAATTCAAGCTCTTTACTGGCACCTATGTAAGAAAAGTCCATTTATTTCCAGCTATTCTTTTGATGTAAACAAAATCTTTGTCCTGCAGCTATATCTTAACAAGGTTAGGAGGCACAACAGCTATGTAATGGTATCATGTGCACTTCAGTCACTGCATATATTATTTTTGCCAACTTGTAAGTAAATTAGCACCACCAGCAGTCTACCTAGAGTGGCTTAATCACAGACAAATTCTTGAGTCCCTATCCCAGTAGTGTTACTTATACTCAGCCTGATCCCAAGGCACTAAGGAACCTCACTGACCCCCTTGCCTCATCTGTAAAGTGGGGATAACAATATGGGGTGGAAGAAGGATGTACTGGTAATATTTGTAAAGTGCTTTGAAGATGCTGAGAGTGCCAAGTGTTATCATGGTTTCTAAGCTCTGAAATGTTTGATATGATTATGTGCACACATAATTTTTAATGGTAATTCAGAGCGCAAATTAGAGATGATATTTACATTTCTTCCAGGCAAGCTTAATTTCCAGTTATCAAGGAAAATATCTATTGCACAAATAGGGTATCAGCTATTCAGAAGTTCCCTCAGGGCCTACCAGTTCTATAGCATGCCATTTTTTTTTAAGCTGTCCATGAGATGACAGACTGTAGCAGTTCCCTTGGAGGTATTATGGATTACTGATGAAACAATAACCAGAAGTAATATTTTCCCATCAAAACTGGAGCCTGGGGTTTTTGCTGTTGTTGTTATTTTTCTCCTAACAACACATGCTTTCAGAAAGACTTTGCCTTCATTTATATGTAATTTGCAATCCTATATAAACAACCCCTGAAAATATAATTAAATTCATAATGGACTTTTTTTAAGCAAAAGTCTGTAATTCGCTTCTGTTGAAAGCGCAGAATTGTCAGTCTTTGGACTTGGAAAATTTAGCATTTCTGTTTGTTTGCTAAAGAAAACCATCTGAGGCTGGATCTGTTTAGTAGACAACTTCTACTGCAGCTTCTACACTGCAGAAGTCTTGGGCTTTTGAGGAGACCGCAGTGCAGAACATACATTGAAAATACAATGAAAATAAATTAAAAGACAAAAAGAGAAATTCTAAGAAGTTAGAACCCTATTTAGGCTGCTTATCAGTGACATGAGAGAAGGTGGTGCAGTCCACAAAGCCCTGGTCAAAATAGCCCATGTAACAGTAAATTATCAGAACACAAACCCATGAAGACATAGCAGTCCTTAACTCCTTCTGAAACCAGGAAGACTTGGCCACCTAAATGCTTCTGTGGCTCTGAAGAGTAACCTCTGTGTCAGAGCTTCCCACCAGCAAAACACATACAATACATATATAATAATAAAAAATAATATATCATATATCATATGCAACATAGATGCTCCTTGCAACAAAAATTCCATTAAATGTCAGTATTCCAGTGACAACAAGGACCACAGAAGTCTTTGAATTTCCTTTCCTACACTCCTTTACCCATTCACCTGCAAAACTGAGTAATATAAATGGAATCACAGAATGCCAAAATACCTGAAGCTGGGGAAAGGCACCTCTGGTGCTTCCCTGTCCAACTCAAGCAGAGCAGGTTGCCCAAGGTTGTGTCCAGCTGAGTTTTGATTCTCTCCAATGCTGGAGGCCCCACAGCTTCTCTGGGCACATGTTCTAGTGTTTGCCCAGCCTCACAGGAAAGATCTTCCTGTGTTTAAATGGAATTTCCTCTAACAGCTGCTGGATACATCAGCTAGAAGCCAAAAGGCCAAACGTCACCTTGATAAAAAGTTCACCGTACCAAATAAACAGCAAAACCATTATCAGAAACGATGTGTTTCACTGTGTGTGTATCTTATACTGCAGATCCTCAGCTCAGCAAGCTGCCCAGCACAGCAGAGATCAGTGTTTAGTCACATCCTCAGGGTCCAGTTCCCTTTCATACCTTGCCAGACTGGAGCCAATACTGGGGACAACACACTTTCATCAGAGTACTTTTCAAAGTATGGGGGAATTTGGAAATACACCATGCTGATTTCAATGCATTACAATCATTATTGCTTGTCTCAGTTAAATTCCTGACAGCCTGGTTTAATTCACGTCTAGATTCTCTGAAACTTTCTCATATTTTCTCCACATACAGCTTACCTCAAATGCCTGGACTTCCTTCAAAAAAGTTGCAAAATATACACGTTCCAAACTGGGAAAGCAGAGATACAGTGCAGTGGGAGCGTCAGACCCAGGAATCTCAACTAAAACACGTTCAAAATAAATAACTTGTCAGGATGTGTACACTACATCTGCATCGGGGAGATTTACTGAAGATTAGTTTAACACTCTCCTGGTCTGAGGGAGTGAGGGTGGCTGAAGATCCCAGCCTGCTGTGTGCCCCCAGGTTTGCACGTGTATGGCCGCACTCCTTCCTTTGGGTTGCACCAGGTAACGATGCTGGGTAGCACTTCAGGATTTTTGTTTGAAGACTGATTCTGCTTCAGTTTAGTGATCCTGTCCTCTGCAGCCAGGAAAGCTTTTCTACTTTCCAGGAAAGTTCTCCTATTTTCGTTTGACTGTTTCTCTGAGATCCAGAGATCTCAGTCTCCCCTTTTCCCTGTAACCTTTGTCTCTCTCGGCCTCTGTTCTGATGGTGAAAATGCTGCCCATTAAACAGACCCACCCAGCGCCACTAAAAGTGGGGTAAAAATAAAAGAGGGAAAAAAAGGTTGTCTATCAGACTCTTTATGTTTAGTTTCTTGAATGTGTAACATTTAGAAAGATATCTGAAATAAAGGCCTCTCTATTCAAACAATCTGTGCATCAAACAATTTGGGACCTTGGGAGCTCCTGGCCAATTGCTACGAGTTTGCGCTCCCCTCACTCAAGGGAGGTCTGAAATGTCAAAATCTTCTGTCATCCCACTTGTCACATCACATCCCACAAAGGAACATGGAAGCCATCATCCACTCTACTGTTTATTGTCATGAAACCCCATAAATACTCACTCTCCATAAACAGTAACAGCCCAATTAAAGCACTCTTTACCAAGCGTGATCATTTTCAGACAGAAAGTATTGATTTATCCACCTATGGGCACTGCATAGAAACATCTCTTAATGAGAATGATAGTGACCTCCGAACTCTGCTCTTTCACCCTGTAATATACTCTCTCAATTTTCTGTTAAGTGGTCTAGTGGCACATCAGCAGAGATGGAAAGACACTCTGGTTCTTTAATGTCGACACTGGAAGGCTCGCAAGGAATGCTCAAATCTTCATTGTAATGGGAGGTGAACAGAAAGGTCACTTATATGCAGGGCTTTCAGCTTGTTTGACAAGGCTTCTTTAATAAGTGAAACCTTGTTGGGGTACACTTGTCCGTCAACTGCCTTTGCCACTCAGCTCCGACACAGCCAAACACAAACAGTCCCTGTCGCATCGCCCGGCTCTGGAGTCGCTTCACCTGCCCAGAAATCCTTGGCAAAATTCACAGGTCGGTCGGCTGGGGGTGTTTTAGCACGCAAGGGTAGGAAGCAAAAGAGACCCTTGATTTTGTTCAGCAGCTTAAATTTGTGAGCTTACTGCGTGTGTAATTGACAGCAGACACGGAGCACTAAACCAGCGCATCCGTTACTTTGATTAATCCTCCTTTGGAGTGTGATATTGTTTGATATACAGTGCAGGGCTGACACAGGTTACTGTAATGCCACTTTACCAAACAGATTACAAAATTGTGCAGGGAGTATACAGCACTCGTGCAGATAAATACACACAAGAGGAAATTCTAACAGCTTTTAATTTCCATGCTTTTCAGTTTTATTGTTGTAAATGCAACTCTTTATAGGACTAATGACACAGGCTGGCTCGGCTGAGTCAATTACACCAGTAGGCACTTGGATCAGATATTTCTCCTGCTTTCCATTTGCACTGTCTACGCTTCTGATATTTGACTAAATTACATTGCACCGTGGTGCATTGGCACTTGCCATATGTTATATCTCAGAGCATTTTAAAGGACAATAACAAAAAATAATAATATACAACATGTAGTTCAAAGTGGGGACGCAGGCAGGAATGTCAATCATTATGAGCTACATTCAGCAAATAGCCCGGAGTGTTGCGTTCCCATGTCCTCTAATCTGTGCTGGTGTTAAATGAGTAGGAAAGTTGGTAAGGATGCCAGGGACACTGACTGCTCTCAACTGTGTGGGACTACTTGTGCATGTCTGTGAGTGCGCGTGTTTGTTTGTTTTGGGGCAAGAGGGATATTTGGTGAATTTTAGTGCTCATGAAAGTTAGACAGCAACAGCACCATCTGTCCTACCACACAGAGCGCCGCAAACTTCCTCCACACAGATCTGCCAATGCACTTCAGCTCTGACCTCCAACACCCCTTCAATTCCAGTAATGAGTCTACAGCATCTCTTGAGAAGAAACTGTCAATTGTTCTGATTTCTGCTAAATTGTGTTATGCTTAGGAGTGTGGGCAACTGCCCACTAGTGACTAGCCTGGGGCCACTAAACTCCAATCCGAACCTTGCCTTCTGGAGGTGAAAAGCTTGTTTAATACACCCAGGCACCATTTTATGAGCCCCATCTCCTTTATACTACACTCACTCTTCAAAAGTAAGAAGAACAAATCTGCATTTAAAGTCAATTCAGAAAAAGGGATGAGGTTTTGTGTCTCTCCCTTCACAACTTTCTCTGACCCTGGGAATTTCTGGTTCTAAACTCTGGTGCTGAGTGCCCAAGGAAGGGTCTTTCTGTACAAGCCAGTTTGCCAGGCATATATCCCTCGGGACTGAGTTCCATGATGGGGTGGCAAGATGTGCCACATTTGTTCTGAGAAAACTCTATAATATTGACAAAAGTAGATTTGTATATTGCTGTGTCTTCCTTTAATTTGACTCAAAATCCACTCAAAGCACTTTAACTGTGGCAATCACTACATTTGTTACCCACACAAGTACATGACAGTATTTATAATAACCATTAAGGAATAAATAAAGCCATTCTTAAATGTAGGAATGTTCTACCTAAACCTTCTTTTCACGTACAATTTAGATTTAGGTATTTTTTGGTCATTGTTTCTAAATGGCAACTTCCTGACATTGATATTTGGATTCTGTAGCAGTGCTGCTCTGAGTTTTCACATTTGATTGCAACAGAGGGAAGCTGGGCTATACTAATGAGCTAAGAATTTGCCAGACTTGATCTGGTTCATGGTTGCTAAAGATGCTGTGTGATCTCTTCAAATCATTGGTTTGAGACATTTCAAAAGGAGATGCAAGAAATTATGATGGTTTGGGCTAACCTTACAACTGCAAAGACTTGATTTTACTCTTTCTCAGTTGGCTAAAATATGAGGCTTTATATTCCCTTCCAAATGGGTTAGCCTCAAACATTTTAATTATGGATATTCTTATCCACAAGGATGGTAAAACTCTCTCTAAATCTTGCTCTCAGATCTGGGAATGGAGATCTGCAGCTCAGGGTGAACATTTGGCTACAGCAGTTCTGACCAAATTAAATGAATGAACGATATTAACAAGTAATCTAATTAAGTTCATATTACTATGTTTGTGTATATTCCACAGTCCATGCCACCTACCATAAAAGTATTAGAGCTCATCAGTGCAAAGAATATTGCCTTCAACTCCAGTAAAAGGAATAATTTCCCTGCAGGGCAGTAACACTCTTCAACGTGGCGAATAGCCACAGGCTGCGGGGTTGTGACTTTATGGTAAATAGCTGCCTCTTTCATCAACAGAGCAATGAATTGGAAGAGCCCCTGGTGAAATGTATGAGGGTAATTTGATTTCTTCAGGTATAAACATGCAACCCACTCGTTTTCAGGCACCGCTAATTAGGCTGGGTTATCCAGATGCCTTGGGGTAATTATTTTGGCTGTACTTACTGATAGCTGGGAGGGTTGCGAATGTCAGCCGTGTTCTTTCCCACCTTTGGCCACAGTCCCAGTGATTCATACTGCAGTGATCCCAAGCAAGCATCCGTTCTAAGGGGCATAATTCTACTCCCTCAATAAACATGTCTAATCCTCAGCTTCCATTAGGGTTACTTAGAGTTTTCTGACTGATGGTCAGACACACAGGCAAAGCAATGTCCTCGTTCCTTTGTGCACCTTTAAGTGAAAAACTAAGAGAGAAGGCTTGTTTCCCTTTGTTTTACATGTTTTTAAGGGCAATTATTTTTCAGCAATTCAGTTCAGTGAAAAAATTGTAGTAAACTGCACTGCCCAATTAAAATAAAAAAAAGAATAAAAGCAGGTATATGCAAAGGAAATCATTATTCCCAGAGATAAAATGCAGCTATCCATGGAGTAGAACACCACAGAATTCTGCTCAACCACTGATTACAGCAACATCAAGTACTAAAGCAAAGCCCTGCATTTTCGGACACTGAGACTCTGCGACCAAATCCTGCAGGAACAGACCCACAGCATGGCCAGAACCTGGTCAGGGCTGAAATATGACCAACAAAGATCTGATATTAAACGATATTGTTGGTATTGCCAGCTAGACCATAACAGAGTCCACAGGAGATCGCCTCTACATCACACTCCAATCTGTCACTTCCCTAAGGATGACATTCCCTCTCTTCCTTTGGGGGTTGGAATGAGATGATCTTTAAGGTCCCTTCCAATCCAAACCAGCAAGAGTCTCAGAGAGGCACAAAACCTCCCACTTCAGCTAAAATCTGGGAAGCAGTGATATACAACTTCATGGCCTTGAACATCCTCAAATCACCCAGCAGCACAGGCTTGAGTTGATTTAGGGATGGGAGCAAAACTACCCTTCCCTCGAGCATTCAGTAACAATTTCTGGGGCAGCACCGTGCCTTTTGGACAGTCTCCTGCTCTGCTGCTTGTGCACTGCAGCCTCATCCCACAGTGAGAATATTTGGATGGTTTGGGCAATTCCTCCATCCCGCTTCACACAGAGGGATTTTTCTCTCACTCCCTGGAAGCAAACTAAACAGCAGGACACTCTCTCCAAGCCTGCACACACACAAGCAGCTCTGCCTCTCCCCAGTTCTGCTGCTGACATTGGTCACATACTGTCATTTTCTCCAACTGAACCCTTTACGTGACAAAGAACTCCTTGTGCTGGGAAAGGCCACTCATGGGAGCAACAGTTTGCCAGTCTCTAGTGCCGATTTCTCTGCTAATAACACAAGGGGGAGAAACTGTTGTTAATATTCAAACCTCTGAGATTTATTAGCTTTTTGTGCAATGCACATTTGTAAGTGTAAATGATGCAGAAAATTCATGTACATGATAATCAATTAAGAGCAGTATTTTACACGAAAACCAAGACTCCACACACTGCGTAAATGACATGCTTTACTCTAAATTGACCTAATACATTTCCAGGAATGTGTCAATTAAAATTTTAGCCTTTTGGAAGAGGGGGAGAAAGACTATGAAATCAAAGCTATTAAATACTGGGAATAAAATCAGAATATTGGTTTCCAGCTGGCACAGTAGGAGAGGCTAAAATTTTAAGGAAATAAAGAAGCCAACCCAAAAAAAATTAAGAAAAGGAAACAAAACAAACCCTCCCCAAACCCACAGAATGAGGTACTACTTGCTGCTGCCCCACTCTCAGACATTTCACTCTCCGCTTTCCGATATTGTGATTTGTTGAATTGTTGTTGTTTCTTCTAACAAAGGGAGATTATAGGAGGCAAAATAGTACTGCCATCCCTTCATCCCTTCAGGATATATAATATATATAATATATAATCTCTGATTTAGAGCCATCTCCCTACCACATCATAGTTAAATAAAGGGGAAAAAGTTATTTTGAAAATGGCACAAGATATTTCTATATCTAACAGCATATTTTCTGTAATACAGAGGAGGTTTTTCCACAGTTATGGTTCAAAATATTTCTGTGCAACAAAATTAAATCCAATCAGTGCTTTGCTCTTCTGTATTTGTTTTCTTCCTGTGTTTTACCCAGCCCAGAGGATGTGACTGACCCCAGCCAGTTACTCTTTCAAGGTTTTTGTGTCCTCTTTGTGTGCAATGTTTAAACACTATTTGTACTAAAAAAATTAAAAATAATACAAAAGAAACCACAAGACTTTTAATATTTGACAGGAATTGCTAAAATCGACAAGTCCCAGACCAGAGAACCTTCCCTTCCCAAAGCCTGCCTGCAACAGAAGAACTTGTATGTGGGGACAGGAGAGCATTTGAGCAGAGTCCCTTAAAAATAATTATAATTACAGGAATAATCAGTGCTCAGGTACCAAGAACCAGGCCCAAGAACTCAGTAAGTTTTTCCTGTCACATGGACTGCAGGATCAGAGATGCCAGCTTCCCTTTACTAGGAACAAAATATTACCATTAAATATGTCTGTCTCTTTGTAACAGTATTCCTGCAGATCGACTGGGGAGATTATTTTAAAATTAATCACGAATTCTTCCCAAATTTGAGCGCCTGATTTTTTTTTTCCCTCCAACAATTTCACTGCTGGATGTCAGCTCCTTCCCACCTCTTGCATCTTAAGCCTCTGAGCTCCAGCTAACATTTAAGAAATGGTCCATTCACAAGTTGTACACTATATTTTCTTCGTAGGCTGCTTCATTTGTAATTAAAATGCAAAAGGCAGGGATGGAGTTGACATTCCAAGCTAGTTCCAGCTGGAGCCAAAGGACAGCAAACGCAGCAGACCAGCCACAGAGGTGCAGCAGCATTTTTGCTTCACGGTTTCTGAAAAGCATTTGAACCCCCATCCAGTCAGGGGGAGAATCCATTCAGTTCTTTTCATCAGTAATTGTCTTCCCCGAAATAGCCACCATTATCAACATTTTTGGGCTGGGGGAGGGAGTTACATGTACCATACACCCAGGCACTGCTGCGAAAGAAAACCAAAGGGAACAAAGCCAATTTTCATTAAAGCCATGGTTTATAGTGGCTTCTCAAAAGTGTCAATCATAAATTCCACACCAGAGATAAATTCCACCATCCACTTCTACAGCTCTACATTCCTGCATCTTTAAATATTGCAGTATGCAGCAGAGGGAATTCATGTGTGCGTGGGTTCATGTGCATGTGTTTTTTTGGAGTAGATGGCGGTGGGGGTTTTTTTTGCCTTTTTATCTTTTTTTTGTGTGTGTTTGCCATGTCTTTCTGTCTGGTGGCAGCTGTTTCTTCTGACCTCTCCCATCTAAAACTGCTGGGGTGTGCAGTTCCAGCGGACCTCAGGGGGTTTCGGCAGGAACTGTTGTTTACCGTCTCATAGAAGATGTTTTTTTTGTGCACAGATCACACATAATAATGATAATGATCATGCTCTGAGCTCATATGCACTGAACTTCATGACACAGACTGAAGAAGCACCTGAAGTAACATATTTTTTTAAAAAATAATTGTGGGATAATATAATTTCCATTCATGCCTTGGCTACTAATGTGGAGGTGCTCTTCCCCAGACTTCATTAATGTGCTCTCTCTAGTGATGAGCAAGTTTTCTTTTCATAGTCCAGTCCATTTATATTTATTATTACAGCTGAAGGGAGTAGATGTCCTTTCCTCCTTAGAAAAGCAGTCCATAAAAACCTGTGAGAAGATTCCATCCCAGAAAAATAAATGACATTTTTTGTCTCATCCAGGTGCTGGGTCTGGCACCACCAACTAACGTGAGCCTGGGCAGAACCCCTTCCATCACCTTCCACAGGCTGAGGATCAGGCTCTGAGCTACGCAGAGACACCAGTATTTATTCTCTTTGTGTTTTGTCTTTCTTGGAAGGAAGGTAAAGTAATAAACCTGCATCTTCCACAAGTAAATTTCCTTGTCCTTGGCGGTTGCGTTCGCAAACACTTGGACAAGAATGAGCTGCTGAGGAGCAGAAATGCTCTGTGCATTTTTAAATGCATTTTTATTGTGTGAGACTCACTTTAGTGTATTTCTTACGTGAAAAAACTCCAGCAGGACCTAATCTTGTAAGGAGCTGAACATTTCTAGCTTAAATACCAATTGCCCTTCCATTCCCACTAGATCATGAAGGAAAAAAGGCTTTCACTCCTTCCAGCCCTGGTCCAAGGCAGGATATTTCACAGGCATTCCTTATGCCAGATCCGTGCCATGATCTGGATTCTCTGCTGCTGGAAATCAGCATCGCTCCAGCGCAGAAGCAACTCCAAAATGCTGCTGCAGGGTCAAAACAAACCCCACACAACCATCCCCTGGAAGTTACCCTGAGCCAATATAAACCCACAGGGAAGGAACCACGGTGTTCCAAACCAGCTCACCAACAGCCACACTGGGGATATATTTCCCCCTGATTCAAAATAACTTCCCAAGTAATGGTTTTATTTCGCTCTCTTTTCTTTTTTATATTACCCTTTTATACCCAAAACTTTAAACACTCAATTGTTTGTTTTATGATGCCTTTTATAGTTTTGGCAACTAATGCGGTGCCACGTACAGAATTTTAAGAATACTCATTCACTCACAATACAATTTTAAACTCTTCCCAGATGAACCAAATTTACAATATTAATTACTTTGTGAAGAAATCTTGTGGTTTTTAAGTTTCTTATATGCAGTAAATGGTTTAGAATTATAGGGATTTACAGACAAAATTCTCCTTTAAATGCAGTGCTTAAACATATATAGCAATCTAGTAAAAAAAAGCAATGTGAATCTTCTTTTTTTTTTTTCCCTCCAGAATGTATGTTCAATCTTTTTACTTTTTTTAGCTAGTTGGGAGATTTGTTCCTTCACCAAAAGAATGTTTCAGTGCAATCTAATTCCAGCTAGCAGAAGTGCTATTCTGGAGAATAAGATATATTGTGTGGTTTATTTTTCAGGAGAAATATATTTAGTTTTAGTGGGACTCATAAGCTTATAAACTACCTACAGAAAAAAAATATATATCCAGCCATAAATCTTTGCTTCCTTATTTTTAATTGTAAAACTCTATTACTATCGCTCAAAGGGTTAATGATTCTCTTGGCTGGAGGACAATTCATTCTAGGGCTAAACGCAATGACAAATAACCATTATTCTTTCCAACTGCACTGATAATCGGGACAGCTTAAACATTTTCGCCAGTATAAGTGAAACCATTAATCCTCTTGGATTTCACGATAAGCGGTGACTGCGAAATAATGACTGTGTCATTGCAGGCAAGAAAAAATGTTAACAATTAAAACAAGTTAGCCATTATCTTACAGAGTACTGAATCGCTTTCACATTTCATTAGCAATATTGTAAGTGATATGTACCTTATTAAAAAGCTCTTATTATCCAAGAAACCTAATTAGTCAAAATCTCTCAGTCACTGGTTTAATTTTCTAATAATATAAATGCTGTGTTGGGTAATGCACTGTAAGGAAAAGTTGGCTGTTTGTCCAAAAAGAAGTTCCAACAAGAAATTCAAAAATCTTATTTAAGATGAGAGGTACAGTAAAAGGAAATACAGTTTTCTTACTTAGTATCAGGTGAATTAGGGTTTTGTGAAATCTACTGCCTGGGCATGTAAGTACAGAAAAATCGTTTTCTCCCCTCAATGTTTAAGCAAATTGCTCGGTGTTCTATTGAATGAAAGGTCCGAGAAAAAGGCAGAGGAACTTTTCGTCAAGCTGCAAGAGGCATTTTCATTCTCCTCACACTCAACCCTGAAGCTTCCTATAAATGAAGCTGATGAACTAACACCTGAGACACAGCTACACCTGGAAACACACGAGAAAGAAGCCTCTGCATTTCTTCAAGGCAATGTCAGAGATCACACCTTCAAATCCTCCAGGCTTTAGCCTCTAAGCCCCTAAAAAAAGACCAAAAGTAATACTATCATTGCTCTGGCTGCTTTCTAAAAAACAGACGGCGGCTACTAAAAATATCTCTTGTTGTTTTCTCAGCCATTGTTTTTTTCTTGGTCAGCAAAGCGAGACTCGGGAGGGAGGAAGGGAAAGATGTGTTTGAGCACAGGGCTGTGCCAGAGCACTCCCACGGACAGAGCGCAGCTCCCGGAGCATTCCTGGGAGCACTCGGCTGCATGGCTCGCTCCCTGCTCCCTGCTCTCAGATCTGTGAAATATTAGGCTGCAACTGATACAAAGGAGATGCAAGCCAAAGGTCCTCTCTCAAAAAAGCAACTATAAGAAGCTGATGAAGTCAGAATATTTTTTTAATGCCAAATAAAGCATATTTGGATTGACCAAAACACTCGCAAAATCCCACTGAATTAGGCAGATGCTTTCAGACTAAAGTTGAATTATTTCTTTTTTTTTACTATAGAAAGAAGCCCTGAAAATTACAGGAAATGTTTCATTTCAGATCATAAAATTCATACAGATTTATATTAAAAAAATATTATTTTTGTAATGAATATAACTTTTTCTTCATGACGGAAAGCTAAAGAGATTTTGACAGAGTGACCTAATTCCTCCCTTCCTCCCCTTCTTCTCCTTGCCTCTGCTCTCCTGAATATAAACCTTCGATTTGCACAGAGAACTAAAAAAACCAATTATTCAGAATAGAAATCATGCACTATTTAATACTCCATCCACAGATACTTAGGTAGCCCTCTCAGTCTTTCTTTTATTTTGCTTTTAAATGCCCTACCTGCTCCCAAATATAATTAGAGAGGCTGGACAATGCTGTTTGCCATGTTCTCACTGTACATCAGCACCATATTTTCAGTTTTGAATTTGCAAACTCTCATCTCAAATTCTGATGCCCCATAATTTAAATACTTTGCTCCTTTCCATTAGAGCTTCCCAAACTCCCTCAGAGTTGCAGCTGCAATTGAACTGTAAAATTAAGGTTTGGTTTCCAGTGAGCAAATGTTTGGACATGGGATTCTGGCTCATATTTAGCAATTAACAATGTGCATTTGAGCTGACAAGATAATGTGACTTCCGTATCTCTCACAGCAGGAGTTTTGATCCCATGTTAGTGTTTAACATATGGGTTTTTTATACATTACATTAATGTGACTGTAGCGTGGAGTCAAAACACATTTCCAAACAGAGATCCTTTCTTTCAGAAGGTATTCCTAAAGCAACAACAAAAATAATAGTTTTCATATTATAATAAAAGCCTGTGGGAGAGGAGAAAGGTGGTTATTTTCATTTGCCACTCCATGAAAAATCCTGGCCTTCAGCAAATACTTTAACTAAACCTTATCAACTGTACTTTTAGTGAAAAATCAATTCTCTTCATGAGGAAAAAGAAGTCTAAGAGCAAACTCTACATGATGTCTCTCACCCTCTTTTCCTAATACAAAGGTGCTCAAACACTGCAGAGAGGAGGACACAATCAAAGACCAAGTAACAGTTTCCAGAAGAAGCCAGTTGCAAAAATACTGACAATTACCACAATTATTTCCCTTGGTTATTGCTTTTGAGTTTTATACCTATCTCTTTCAATCTAATTTTATAAAATTTTCTTGTCCTTGAACTACCAATTATATTGGGGTGGGAGCTAAGGCTGTGTTTTATGCAGGTATTGGCTCAGCGTGTGCTCATCAAAGCCACTACATGAGGAACTTCGTGTAACTGTCAGATACTAAATAATATTTGCAGCAGCAACTTGGGTCACTCAGATATTTCAAAGTGAAAATGGCTGCTGAACTCCATTCTCCTAAAATTTCCCCACAGGTTTTAAAATTCAGGAATAATTGCTTTTCTTTGTTTTTCTTGCTATTTTTACCACTATTGTTATTTCTCCAATAAGGCCAAACCTGTCAAATCTTAGGTGACAGTTATGGAGAGGACTTGTATTTGCTTTCATCCTGCTAAGACGGTATTAGTGTTTTCCTGATATAGACACAAAATTAAATAATAACCTGTAACTGGCATAGAGTCTCTTAGCATCTCTAAAAAGTACTTACATGAAAACATAAATGTGGGGGGAAAGCACTTGAATTAATAAACTAATATTCATAGGGAACAAGGCATCAAGACTCTAACCTACAGTACAGCCTGCAAATGTGTATTTCCATCTTCAACCCTCGTTGAAGAAGTCGTTCCCTATGCCACAGGAAAGATTCTAGGTTTATTTTCCCCCTAAACCTGAAACTTATTAAATTCAATTTAGTCTGGCCTTTCCTAGCCGCTGGGAGAGGATGATATATTTTTTCTCTTCAGGCAGGACTGCGCTTAAACACAACCAGGGATTCATGCAAAACCGTTCAAGACTAAGGCAAGTGCTTCGGGGGGGGGCAGGAAAAAAAAAATTAACTATAGCTGTTTCTACAGCAAATTGTCAAGTGATGTGTTGCTTCAGGATGGGTCAAATCAGCTGAAAGTCAGATCCCGGCTTTGCCAATGAGTCACAACTTTATCAGGTCCTGCCTCTGGTTATTACTGCCAATGTGACTGGCTTGTAACGAAGGAAACGCTAGTGCAGAGCTCGGCCTGTCGTGTTCTATATCATCTCTGGGCCTCAGCCTGTGTCTGCAGGTGTTTCTCTGTATTGAATCTCCCTGGGGAATCTTCGGCTTCACAGCAAAAGCCGGCTGAAGTGAAAGTGATTTGATTTGGATCCTATTACAGGCACTTTACCTCTTCTATTTCCGTGATAATAGCAGATTGGAGTCGATTATTGTACCGGGAGGGAAGTTAATGTGTTGTCGAGAAACATTGGTAAAAGTGGCACAGGAAAAGGCACATAAATAAAAGTTTAGAGTGAAGCAAAAATCTGGGAGGCAAACCTGCGTAAGTGTCTTTCTCAGCTCCTAACAGTCTCTGAATGGCCCTGGATCCTTTTCTGTCTTTATTCCGATTTTTAAAAATGAGGGATTTCTTCTTGTTTTAATTTTGTCGCTCCTCCACATCTTTAGGGCAAGAGTTTTCCTCCCCCCACCCCAGCCCCTGTCGGGAAACTCAGCCACCCAAAGAGAGTTGCCGCAAGGACTGAGTTTGCACTGATTATCTCGCTTTGTATTCCCTGGAGTCTAAAAGTTTGCCAGCCTCAACTAATGCACCTCAGAGAATCACAGAAGCAGGAATGAAACCCTAGCTGGGTTTGAAAGAGGCACTTTATGTCCGTTCACAAAAGAAAAGAAAAACATTGAAAAATTTCCAAGAACTCCTGCTAGGTGACAAAGTAGCATTTGTAAGATGCCCTTCAGTGCTCCTTCAACTTCAATACTGAAACCTTTGTGTTCTCTGTGGCGCAGCTTCAGATGGAAGTGATACCGGGTTAGAAAAACATGCTACATCAAACAAGACGTGGCTAATAAGATGGAACAATCAGGTTTTGCTCTGATTTCAAATGTTCACTGAAAAAAATTTTGTGTAGCTCACCCGTATGCTTGATCATATTTTAAGTGGCAAGCTGGAAAAAAAAAAAAAAAAACCCGTCATTGAAATTGTGACTTTCAGCCAAAGACTTTTCCAAGCCAGAGACATAAATAAAGCATTACTGAAACATAACTGCTGTTAAACACAATAAATGGGCACACAGCAGCACAACCTGAATGGGGTGAGATTTGGGAAGCAGGGCGTGGGAAGGGGATCTGGCCAATTTGGGGAACATGCCAGTGCAAAAACACTAATGCATAGAAGTTCCACACAAGCCCTGTCATCTTCTCTTCACCCTTTTTACAACAATGAAATAGGCAGCTCTTCTACTTCTCTCATTTCCATCTTTTTCCTTTGTTTGTATCTGATATTAATGGCCAGTTCCCCAAAACTACTTCTTTATTTAAATACCTTTGCTGCTGCATTGAAAAACTAGCATTTTGCATCTCAAGTGTAGTCTCACATCAGACAAAATTCTGGTTAACAAGTAATGAAAGAAATAACTACCACCATCAATTTTCTCAAAAAAAGCTATTTTTTAAACTCTTCTTTGTTTTCTCAGCTTTTAAGACATACTTTATATTTTTAAACTTTATCGCTTTTAGGGCGCTATTTTCACATGACTGAGCCACACACAGCATTGAATTTGATTCAGCAGACAGTTGCTTGGGCATGGCTGAGTGGATCAATCAAAAGAGCACAATTTGATTACAGACTGGGATGTTCTAGAGATATGTTGGCAGCCCTGTTTGCACTGCTTCAGGGTCCTGACATTCCATCCTCCTCCTGCTTTAACATACCCAGAAAACTGATGGCTTCCATATTCTTGAATATCTTCACCTATGGGAGGAAAGTAGTGTCTCCAGGCACATCACTTACATCGGAAATTTACATTTATTCATACCTATGCAAAGCAAACACCAGGGGAACAGAATGCCCTGCCAATCCCAGCTGGAACATCCACATGCACCTGCACCTACAAACACCAAGCCAGAGGACAGCAGGACTCAGTGCCCAAATTGTTGAAAGAAAGTATGTTCTCTTACAAGTCTCAAACAGGCAGAAAAGGGGGTGAAGTTGTCTTTTTGAGGCCAAGGCGCAAAGAGCAGGGCTATAATCTCACAGAATCTACAGCCTTCATGGCATCAGGTGTCCTTACAGGAACAAAATGGGATGAGCACATCCTGTCCTGCCCCCGTCATGATAAACAGGCATAAAATTGCTTGTACACTGTCTGTACAAACAAACTCCTAGATCCCTGCTCTTCTCCATTACCACTAAACTGTGAAATGACACACATCATTCCAGTAAAAATTAAAGCTATTAAATTTTCATGGACTTTTAATTTCCAAATGCTGAATTATTTTTGTATGGAGAAGCCCAAAAATGTAGATAAATTCTCAATTGCTCTTACAACCATCCCATGGGATGAGTTGGATTTATTTTTTTTTTCCTAAACATAAAAAAGTGAGGAAATTTTTTACTGAAATATAATTCATCTTGACATCCAAGAGCCCCACCTACACAATCAATCCACCAACGCAGAGACCTACCTGCAAAATGTTTTGGCATTGCCAGGTCTTCATGTTGTGCAGACAAATGCTTCAGCTTCAGGGTATTGCTCAACTGCTCACTGTGTCAGACCAAAACTGCACTAAATCACCAGAAACTTCTTCACTGACCTCCAGGGGCTTTGCAGTGTTCTGGGTCCCCACCTTTCCTCACCCATCTTTTTTTTTTTTTTTAAATTCCTTGTCTTCTCTCTCAACACTTTTTTCAGGCATTTAAAGATCACTTTTTTCCCCAGTTGCCCCTCATGAGGAATACGTTCCCCTTCTCTCTTCCTTCCTCCTTTCCTTCTCACATTCACTAGCCTCTATCAGCAGCATTAAAAGGGTACCAGATTGCTATACACAAGCTAATCTGCTCCTCTAAGGATTCACATCTGTGTGTCTGATTTATTATAGCAAGTGGAAACTGTTGGAAGGTGCACAGAGAAGTTGTAAAGTCATTCTCCTTCTACACAGAGGCCCAAACTGTGATCTAGGAGAAATATAAAAGCAAAATATAAAAGCAAAGTCTGTGTCTGCACAGAAGACATTCTGAACATGATGACTTTGTTGCCTCACTCTTCTCTTATGCATCTTGTCTGGGGGTCTGAGCTTCTCCCCTTCTAGAGAGACACAGGACTGAGAGATAAACAAAGCCAACGCATTACCCTGAATCAAGCCCACAGTAGATCCGTAAAGTCAGTACAAACAAACTCCTTTCAAGGCCTAGTATAGAGAATACACGTATATTAATGCTAGGTTTCCCATTAAATGTATATATTGGGCATCCAAGCAGTGAATCGCACGAAGACTGGGCAGCAGTGCCCTCAACCAGAGCCTTGGCTGAAATCTCCATAACGTTGAACCAGCTCTTCATGGCTATCATGAAACCACTATCTTCTCCCCAGCGCTCTACTCCAAGCATGTTTCCCAAGAGAAACCTGATGTGGGATTTTTGTATTCACTATGATGCTGCCCAAACTATGCTTATTTTAAGCAGAATAAAGGTTTGCAAAAGTTAATTACAGTTCCTAATACTTTGTACAGAAATTGTATCAAGCTGCCAATAATTGGTCTTCAGTGTGAGGAAGACAGAGCAGGATTTCTTCAACGAATCTCAGAAAAAAAATCTACATCCCACACGAGAATTATTTTTTAAAATCAGCGTTAATAAGAATAACATGTAGAATTTACAAAGAAGAGCCTAGAGGTCCTATAACAGCATGGCAGGAGAAAAGCTAAAGAGAAGCTTTTATTCTAAGGTTACTAATGAAGAGTATCTTTAATAGTGAATAAATTTGGCTGCGACACAGAATCTTAAACAGGAAAAAAAAAGAGGAGAAGAACTATATTATGGCTTTACAATCCTTCTTTAGAAAATGGAATTTTTCCTTTCCCATTTATCTCCTGGCCTAAACAATCACCTTAAGCATATATGTGAGCTTGGAGGGTTGTTTTAGCTTCCTCGAGGATAGAGCAAGAAATAATAGTTGGCTAGAAGGAATGAAATCAGTCCCTATCCACAATACAGCACATTTGAGGTGGAACTGCCTCTGTGCATCACAGGGATGCTCCAGTTTTCATGCATTACCGAGCGCTCTCCGTATCCGAACAAAGCTTTGCATCTGACTAGTTGTTACAGGCAACTGATTTACATAATTACTTTGGATTTTTCCCCTCAAAAACACACAACATATGAATCATTGTACTCTGTCTTAAAGTCATTATTAGCCAATTAGAACTCCAGGATTTGCATAATCACTCTTCAGTTATTTCTTGGTAATCATAATGTGACATGTGATTACCAAAGTCAGACCAGTGATCGTACAGTGGGTTATAAACTCAGAATTATTGAGGGGCTTTTCAGCAATAAAAGAACTACCTCAGCTGCTCAATTTCCATTCAAACTAGCATGAAGAAGTCAAAAATAAAAAGAGCAAAATATGAGTAAAATAAGGCCCCTAGAATGATGAAACCAAAAAAGAATAGTTCTAATATTTATCCACTCATGAGAGTAAAGGATGGTTTTTCTGGATTTCAGGTCTGATACCAACCCAAGTATAAAAATACTGTGAGTTACAGTCATGAGCCTTGAAATTTGTCTGGATAATAATAGAGAAAATAATAGAAAACATGTAAAATAAAGAAATAACATAAAACTTGGGTGAATTCTGCATCATGTCCCCTGTACAAAGCCCACCCCTGGTTCAGAGCATGCCAAAAGCAACCATGACCACGGAGAAGAAAGGGCTGCGTCATGACTCCTGTGTCTGCTGGGTGACAACGGAGAGGAGCAGGGTCAGCGCGAGTTTTATCTGCAGACAAACTTCCCGAGCAGGGCCTTTTCCTTGGGATATCTCCTTGTAAAATACCCCAGATACTGTCACGCCAATTTGGCCGGGAGCAGAGAACCACCCATGTGGATGATGAATCGTGTGCCTAAGTAATAGCCCGAGTCAAGTGCTGATGGCAGCGCTCGCGGGAAGATGGCAAAGTAATGAATCTGCTCCAGGGTGGAGGGGGTTAAGTGCCTTGCCGGAAGACAAGTTAATGATGTACCGCTGCATTCAATGAAGATTGATTGAGAATGGTGTAAATGGGCAGTGGGCAAGGACAAAGAGGCTCGCTTTGGGAACGGGGCAGGATGGTGGGGAAGAGACAGATTACAGCTGAAGATGGCTGGTGGGCTGAGTTGAAAGAATAGTCTCAAAAACCATAGGGAGAGACACTTCAGGGGAGATAATTTCACTCACATCCCATACTGTGAAGCAAACACTGAGCAGAATGGTCCTGACAGGTGTCCACTGATAACATTTGTGGTACCCACAGCCACTGGACTGACGTGGTTAAGCAGGGGTAGCTAAACAGAATTTTGCACCTCGTTCTTCAAGATCTTCCCAACATTTTGAGGCAGAACTGATGTTATTTTGAATTAAAAATACAATTTAAATCCAGAAGGCTGAAATATGCAAGAATTCAACCACAGGGGAGAACAGGGAAGTACAAAAATGCAATTATACGGGAGCATCTAGCCTTCCAGCAAACACAGAACATTAATACCTCAGAAAAGACAGACACAGTGACTGTGGTGGAGTTTCAAACAATATCCATCAGAGGGAAAAGCTGTACAGTGAAGGTAAGTAGAGGTCACAAAATTAAGTTCAACAGGTAAGTGACAAAAAGAAATAAGAAACTTTATCATTATAGTCTAGCCTGGGTGGAAGAGTTCTACAGATTATATATTAACAGTCTCAGAATGTATTTAATGCCAGCTAGCACTGCACAGTATTGTTCTACTCATGACAAACAAAAAACAAGCTCAATAAATACCCAAGACTCCAGTTCCAAAATATCAAAAAAATCAATTTTCATCTGATAACCAGACAACTAAAACCAAAAGTCACATACAAAGGTGTGCAGTGGACAGAAATTCTTTGGCCTGGATACTCTACAGACATACAGAACAGACAACTCTAATCTCTAGTCTTGTTAGCTTCATCTATTAAGTAAGCCTGGAGTACAATAGAGCTGCAACTTCCCTCAATGAATCTCATTACAGTGCTCATTTGTTGTAATGGAAAGGGCTCTTACTCACAATAACTCACAGTGGCTCACTTTAACCCACCCCACCTTTTTGTATCCCTCCTTCTCTCCTTCCAAGGAATCCAAAATAGCCCACTTAAGCCAGCATTCCCAGGTGTATGAGGTGTGTAGTAAATATCCAAGTGATCCCTATCATCATCATCATCATCTCGGTTGATGGATACTCTCTACTGGTATCATGGCTTCAGGAATTACACCAATTCCCAGGTGCATCATTTGGGTCTATCTGCTTTGATTTTGCTTGTCTCTTAAATTCCAGAATAGGACAAAGATGAATTAAGTTATAGTTACTACAAGCCTATGCTGAGGATCTCAGTGCCTCACACTCGTGTGTCATGCTCAGGATACAGAGCTGGGGAAGAAGGAGGAAGTGGGATGTTCGGAATGATGGCGTTTGTCTTCCCAAGGCACTGTTAATGAGTGATGGAGCCCTGCTTTCCTGGAGATGGCTGAACACTTGCCTGCCCATGGCAAGTGGGGAATGAATTCCTTGTTTTGCTTTCTCTGCACATGCATCTTTTGCTTCACCTGTTAAATTGTCTTTATCTCAACCCAAAGAGATTTCTCCCTTTTACCTTTCTAATTCTCTCCCCCATCCCACTGAGGGGAAGTGAGCAAGTGGCTCCATGGGGCTGAGCTGCTGACTGAGGTTAAACCATGACACAACTGGAATCACACAATAGGCAGGCTTCCTTCCCAACACTGTTTTTCTGCATGGGAATACTCTTGTTATGGTTGGGACTTGCAAACATCAGCAGGGCTTTGGCACAGGAATGAAGCAAGGACCCCACCAATATCAAGCCAGCCCTTGTGGTTAGAGGATGCTGGATTCTTCTAACACAGCACTCAGCATGGTGAACAAGTAAGTGAATTCTTTCAAAATCATAAGTAAAAAGCCTCCTGTTGCTCTATGACCTGAGCTAGCTGGTCAGGTGGCGTGTCCCACCCTGCACTGCAGGGCAGGGGAGGTGATGGCTGTCCGAGCAGGGTACATGAACACTTCTAAGTGCCGTGACAATGGTACTTTCCAATCCAAATATTTTCAGTTGAAATACTTCTCTGTTAAAACATGCTGAGTTTTGCAGTTTCTCTCTCAATAAAAACAAACAACCAAACCCCACCAAACAAGTGTCTGAGGAACAGAGACATACAACACTTAATTTAGTCACAAATCCAATTTTCCATTCAAACCCCACTTTTGACTGTGCCTAATTAGACTTTATATCTGCCTCAGCACAGGACAGGTTTTTTCTAGGTCCATGTTTCCTCTACCAAGCACACCTGGTCCCTTCCAAAAGTGCACTAGAGGGACCTATCCCTACCTACCTCTAATCCTCGTAGGGATACTCAGGTACACTTTGTAAGTGAACCACAGGTCTGCACCACAACCTTTCACCTCTGAGTGCATCTAATCTTACACTAGGAAAAAAAATACAATAATATGTTGTTTTCTTATTTTAAAAACATTTCAACTGTACTAAAAGTGCATTAATTCAGTTTTCTCAGTTCAAACCATTCCAGCATTAAATGCAGCCTGTACAGAGTGCTCTGTTGCATGTCCCTTATTAGCTAATTCTCTCACATCAAGCTCATTTAAATCTATTTGTCCCAGACCACCCTCTTTAAAGAGAGGAAGGAGGAGGATGGGATCTCTTGCTACTGAGGCTCCCATCCTATTTATGACTGAGTGTTTAAGGATGCTTTACAAAACTTTCTCAGCCTCCTCTTGTAATTCAAATCAATTGGAGCCATAAAACAAAAATTCTGGAATTTATATTCCCTCCCCTCCCCCCCCCATGAAAAAAAATAAAAGGTTTAATTTGATAATTGAAGAAATAAAAGGTTCTTTTCAAACCTGACATTAAAAATCTCTAATAAAAATGGGGAAAATGAAGGTCTAGGATGACAGTCTTTATCAAAGTGTATATAGAGACATTATATGTTCCAGTAATTGTTTAGGCCGGTGAATTAATGAATCCCTGGCTGTAAGTCTCCATTTGAAATTATTTCAGTGGTGTCTGCTGCTCTGCTGCTTTGGAAAAGCCTGTTGTCTGAAGCTCTGGAGAAGGGCCTTGAACCCTGCCATTCAATCCCTTTCAGCCCATCAGCTGAGTCTAATTGCCAGAAAGCACACGAGACCCCTAAGCCTGATTGTTCCCCGACCTCCTTTGAGGTTCTGAGGCATGAAAAGCAAAAGGGAAAAAAAAGCTCTCTTTTGATCTTCTGTTTCTTTCTCTCTTTCTCTCTCTCTCTCTTTTTTTTTTCTGCCTACTCCTACTCTAAGAATGACACATTTCTTTATATGGCTTCTCCTTCTTATAAAGACAATAATTAATAAGGCCTTTATAAAATGAGGCTTGAATTGGTGTCACCTTCAAGGGTGGTCCAGGGCTCTGAAGTGAAACCCCCGGTGGGCTTAGGCATTGCATGGCCTTTGCACAGGTCAGGTTTAAATACCCTGACCTCAATTTTCACTCTCCTCCACTAATGAGCCGATTCACACATGGATACAAAATTATACGAGGGAAAAGACAAAAGGAGCAAGGTGTAGTTGACACCACATTGGCCAAATTTTATTATCATCTTTGTGCCTATGACATCACAGCTGTGGACATTGTCAAAGCGCTGAAACCGCTTGCTTTCCCCCCCCCACCCCACTTCTTTTTGTCCCCTGCCATCAGCTTTATATAATTACTTTCACAAACTCACACTCTCTGCCTATTATTTGCTCAGATGTCATGAAGCTGTGACGTTAGTTGGGACTGGGGACCAGTCTGGGTTCTTGTGTGGTTACACATGCAGAACTGGGTCGCTTTTCTTGAGGTTCTGCTTCACTGCCTCACTGTCAATTGTGAGGATAAAGCGGCATTATGTGTAGCTATTCTATTTCACAGGCTTATCAATCTGACACCAAAAGTTTAAAAAAAAAAAAAATCATCACACCAGGGATGTTACGTGTCCATTAAAGGAAAATTGTTGATGGTTGACATTGAATGAGTTGTCAAAGACAGCGAGACACCCATTGCATAAGTTTCTCTATTAATGCGAAACATTTAACAAGTTTATTAGAGAAGAAGCTAAAAGGGGGGGAAAATGATGCTATGACAGCCACACCCGTGGGTTGTAAACCTGTCAAATCCCGTCAGGGGAGCAAGGTCAGTGTTTGGATTGAAGACAGAATCAGCAGGAGGCACTCTTCCTCTGAGTCAGTGGATCCCACACCAGGCGCTTCCATAGCAGTATATAGGACAGTGCCTCAGGGCTAATTCACAAGCTAATGTTTCTGCCTGACACAGCCACAACATGCTGTTGATAAGCTAAGAAACAAGTCCTAAGTATTTCTAGGAATTAAAAAAAATCCCATGCCACTTTTTGTTGCCATAGGAAAGCCGACTAATATTTAATCACGCAATTAAGTTCTGCCGTCCTTAATCTCTAACATGGTTTCAAATGGTTGTTGTTTTCTCCACCTCTTGTCCCGAGATGATGTTGCAGGGTTGTGGTTAAACACTAGCAGAGCTCCTAAGAGGTGGGCTGGATTGATCCCTGTGCCTAATCTCGCTTTTCGGGGATGGTGTAAGGGTGATGAATAAATACATGCAATGATGCAAAGTGCTAAAAAGTCATTGCACTAAAATAAAAGTATGCTATCACCTTTGGGACAATTTTGGAGGTCTCACCTCCCAGGC
Source organism: Oriolus oriolus (assembly GCA_013400235.1). Taxonomy (NCBI): domain Eukaryota; kingdom Metazoa; phylum Chordata; class Aves; order Passeriformes; family Corvidae; genus Oriolus; species Oriolus oriolus. Next base: position 692,317 of record VXBT01007692.1, read on the forward strand.
AAAACTCAAAATGAATTAACACTACTCTAGTTAAGAATAAATTAGACTTGAAAAAACATTTGTTCGTTAAACCCCATAATACAACTGTACAGTTAATAATCCTGTCATGCTTCTGCAAAATACGGACAACTCTGGGCTGCTGAACAACAGGTATTTAACAAGGTACAGTAACTCCCCACAAGCAAGGAATTACTAAAAAAGGCATATTTTTAATTGCCATTATTTTGTCTGCAGGGAATTTCATGCAAGGAAAAAGAATTGGCAGAATTTTTTCTTTGCTTTAAAAAAAAAAATATTGAAATCTCCATCACCCCTTTGCCTTTTAGTTCTGATAGATTCGTTTTGCAAACATAATGTTGAAATGTCCTAGCAGATGCACGTCAAGCATGTACACATACATATTCCAAAAGACAAGCACTTCAAAATATAATATATCCAATACACTATGCCTAAAATTTGAGAGAAAAAAGGATTTTATCGTATTTTTTTCAGCCTGAAGTATTAAAATAACTCCAAACACCATAGGAAAAAAAAATTAAAAAGACAAAAATTACTATATGAACATGAATTTTGTGCCTGTGTAGGTGATATCTGTGAGTGCTGGTAGCAAAGGAGAAGAAGACAACATGCAAACATCACAGCCAATTAAAAAAAATATATAATCTCAGTAGTGGCACATTAAGACATTTTCAGTTCAGCAGGATAGAGCAAATTTATGGTTTTGGTGGTTCTTTTTCCCCTTCCAACCATGTATATTAAGGACATTTGCTGGCAGACACTTCCTGAACTGCATTGGGACTGCCAATGAAAAACCAAAATGAGCTAATAACTCTCTTTGGGCACATGCTGATGGAAGAAAGAAAGCTGGAATAACCTGATTTGGCCTCACCAACAGCTTTTTGTATGACAGCTAATCAAGCCTATAAATAAAGAATGGATTAATTATCATCTCGATTTTTTTTATTGCTATCTATTTAACTTCCAAAGTGCTAGTGTGTTTATTAATATCTTCTAGGGAATTAATATCACATATTTGACATACACATTTCTCTTAAAATAAGAAAAAAAATATTATGAGGTTATTTTTTTCTTAAATACAAGCGAAGTATTAAAAAATTATACACTTATAACAGATGGGACTGGAAATTCTGTAAGTCTGATCTTTATTAAATATCTCTGTGTAAAGGTGCATTGAATGAGGCAAATTTTTTACCTGCTGAGGATTTATCCTTCTAATTCATAAGTGCAATACATGAGACCATAATACAACCTGTTTCCAACTCATTGATGAGGCTGAGGGAATATCAGTTTATTTATCTGACTTTTAGCAGAGTCCTATGGAGCAGTGCTGCAAAGTTCAGAGCAAGACTAAACTGAAAGGGAAGAAATTAACTGAATCCTTGCTATCCAACAAAGTGTTCTTCAATTTGTCCAAAAAATCAAGAAATACAAGTTAACGTTTATAGGATCATCACAATTCCCCCACCCAGAACAGGCAGAATTTGATTATTCCTCTCTTTTTTCTGCATCATCATTCCAGTGCCTATCTCCTCAGATGTATTAAATTTCTGGGCTGCTCCTTGTAGTGCATAGGACAGCAAAACCAGGTCTTACCTATAAATCATTGGAAAGAAATGAAGGACAGTCTGAAAAGTCCGTTTTTAGCTCACTTGATTTGAACTGGGAATTGAATAATTCTGGGAAAGAGTGTGTTTCCTAGCCACAATTACAACCCAAACCAGAAAACATAAAATATAATGATCACGCTCCATGGAATAAATTATTGTGATATTAAGTCTGTTTCTTCACACTCAACTGTGTACAGTGATAGGGTGAAAGGTAGGGATAGATCTTATTCTAAAATGCACATAAAAGGCTTAAAACTGGAAAGGGATAGTCTGAAATGCATGGCTCCTCACACTCTTACTGTGTTTTAAAGCACTGGAAATCAAATGGGCTTTTTGGTGCACAAAATACTATTGCAATGGTAGTAAAGCTTGGCCAAGTAAAAACATAAATATCAACCTAGTGAAAAAGCCTTATCCATATAGTAGTATTATCATATATCATATTGTAGTATTTATCTGAACATACTTACATTAAAAACAAGTTATGATGGGATAATGTTCACAAGACTTTCACTGGGCTAACCTTGTAAATGCTGTCCTGTCTGAGGATGAAAAGTATTTATAAAAGCACCAGAATTAATGCCCATTTGAGAGCAACATTTCATTTTCACAGTACTTCAGTTACTCTTCTCTCCACAAAAAAAAAAAGGGGGGGGGAAGGGTCAGGAAAATACCTTCTGAGGCCACCCACAAGCAGCAGGGTGAAGAGCACATGGGCTCCTTCATGGATTCTCTGTGAAACAGCCAACACCCAGCACAGCACAGCCTTTGGGGGAGTCACTGGGACACGAGACGAATGAAGACATCTGCACGCATTTCCGTCCAGACGGGGCTCCAGAAGGGATGCCTCCTCACCCAGATTCCCTCGGACAGCAACACATTCTAATGGGTACCTCACAGAATTTCGGACTGCTGAAGCGATAAAAGCGCTGTCTGCGGAAATGTTTCTCTAAATACGATCCCGGCACCGACACACGGCTAAAACCACTCACAATATCACAACTGCAAGAGAGAGTTCAGGAGTGCTGGAAATGTTAAATTCCTCATCATTTCACTCGGCTGCTGCATTCCCTTGGCAGCATCACTTCTCTGGAAAAGATTCCCCATCTTGGATGCAACAGCACCATCAGCTTCTTCCCTCACTGGAGATTCCCAAGACCAAGTTGCAGTTTCCCTTTTTGCACCAAGCCTTGGTGAAAATATAAGAATTTGCTGTAAAATTGTTTAATCCGTAGCAAATATCCCAAATTCAAGCCTTATAAATTCCAGCAGGAAGTAAATCAGGTCTCTGAGGACCTAGGAATTTCTGTTGGCTCTAGCAGCGTGTATAGACCAGTGGATTACTGACATTGCCCCATAAATTGCCCCAATTTAGGTACCGAATAAAAAAGTCCATTATTTCCACTGTCTGTAGGTAATGCTGGCACAAAGCCTTGGGCCGGAAGTTTGTTCTTCCCATTCACCTAAGAAAAGCTGAGTTCTTGGCAACCAGCTGCTATGAAAGACTCATTTCTTTCACCATCATCTCTAGCATGGACACAGTCCAAACAAAGTCCTACATTTGGTCAGATTCTATACCTATGGTAGAATGCTGGGCAAAGCTTCTTTTTCCAGTACACTGAATGTACAGACATTTTTTGTACTAAAAGTTCTCAACTAAGGAGACTTTGCTGAAAGCTGTTATGGATAGAAAAAAAATCCTTTCTTAATGAATTCAATCAAGGAGGAGCAAATGGAAACACCAAATGGCAAATACTTTTTTTTTTCCCCCAAACAATTACAGCATTATTTTATGTGAAATCTGTTCTGTAACAATGAGAGAAAATTAGTGTGTGTTCTACTCAAAAGATACTGCAGGATGGATTAACATTTATGATCCAGAGTTCAGTGACTTGAATGTTTTCATTTTCTTTTTTTTATATTAATTGGATTTTCCAGTGTACACTGAAGTGGTAAAATGCATTTAATCAATATGCTTTGGGACTAAATTAGCAAAGTACTAATTTTGTTGTGCAAGGTTATATTATGTCTTGTACATTTTTAATCACAGTATTCTCAGTTTATTTCTCATTTGCCAAGCTTATGATCCCACTGTGTATAATGCAAAGAGAACAGAGAGTCAGAGCAAGCCTCAGGAGTTCGAATATATAGAGGAGGAGTGCTTTCCTCCTCTATAGGAGAGGGTTTATTAACTTCTCATCCTAACCTGAGCAGTGTGACATGAAATTGTTACACAGCCACATTGCCTGACAGTAGCAAGAGCTGCAGTCACTCACCCACTGTAGTTTCTTACATATTATTAAACATTTTTAAGAGAGAGATGCCTACTGGAGAGATGTGGAAGGCAGTTGTTTTAGGGGAGCTGACCCTAAATGCCCTACCAATCCCAGGTGTAACCCACATCCTTCAAGGGTCAGGAGGCAGAGGGGCAGGAGACTGGAAGGCAGTCCCGATGGGCACTACCTGGATGGTCTGGTGCTCACTCAGCTGAGAGAGCAAAAGGACAAAGGATCTGCCTGCACTGCTCCACAAAGGGAGAAAACTTCCATTAAATAGCAGAACAGCGAGAAAAGGGCCAGAGCAGCCACCTAGATGAGACAGCAGATACTCCTGTCACTGAGTCAGAAAATGCCCCATCCCTGGAAGTGTTCAAGGCCAGGTTGGACAGGGCTGGGAGCAACCTGGGATAGTGGAAAGTGCCCCTGCCCATGGCAGAGGCATTGGAACAAGATGAACTTTAAGATTCCTTCCAATCCAGACCTTTCTATGATTCTGTGATTTAGCTGGGCGTCTCTGTACATTTAAGCCCTCAAAATCACTGCACATTCCTGAACAGGATTCTGCATCTGTCAGGGGAAACCAAGGCAGCTGGTGAAGTTTCAAACTGAGCTTACATAAATGGGACAAATTTAGTATCAAAGTGGCATCTTACCTTCCTTTAGAACATATCTCACTGCCTCTCTTCTTCCCCTGGAGCATGACATTTGTTCCTTAAGACCACACTTTTCTGTCACCTTCACTCAAAATAAAGGAAGTGACATTTACAGTGCAACACCACTAAAGGAAAGGTGATTCTCAAGATTCATTTTTAATCTGTGTCTTTTCAAAGGGAAGCACAGGTTAAAAATAAAAATAATGAAGAAAAGAAAAAAATAGGTTGCTTTGGCAACTGCCTGGGGCTGGCACTGCAGTTCTGCTCCCATGCACGCTTGGAGGCACTGAGGGACAGCGCCTGCAGCACTTCTCAGGGGGTGGCTCTGCTCAGCATCACCCTGCAACCACAGGCTGTACCCAAAAGGCACAGGGAGGTCTTAACTTTAATGGGTCGGGATGGAAAGTAATGATTTGCTCAGTAGTGGAGAACCAGTGTTAACTGCCTAAAATGGTCTGAATGGCTCAGGTGTTCAAGGGCAGTCTATCAGGCACCAGACAGTGTTATCAGGATCACCTGTCTGTCAGCTGCATTACCTGGCTTCCCCTGATTCATTTGTTCTAAAGGACTCACTGCGTTTACTTCAAACAAACCCAGCAACCAAACAACACAAAACCAGCTCCCTGCTAAGACCCTAAGAGGAAAGGGGAAGAGTAACATACTTAAACATAAAGTTGAACGGAAAGGTTTAAAATTTGCAACTGATGCTGTGCAGCAAGGAGATAAGAGCCTTCCAGACAAGTTAAAATGCACAGATATGCCAATCAACTCCAGATAGATTCAAGGGGTGGTGAACACAGATTACTCACATTACACCAGGCTATCTCAAGTTACTCAAATGACATAAAGGGATACAATAATCACACACTTGTCTCATTGTGTCAACTTTTTAACAGGGGAAAAGCCATTGTCCACTTCAAGAGGAAACAGCAAAGCAAACCAGATCAGATTATTCCCAAGTGAATTGTCAGGTTGAGGGGGTTTTCTACTTATCTGATACTAGAGCAGACACTGATAGCAAACAGCTCACCTGACTGCACACAAGGACCCATTCTCAAAGGCAAAAAGCAATCTGTCTCAATTATTAAAAAACAAATTAGACAATCAAACTGGAAATTTGGCTTCTTTCTTTAGATTGCCACCATGCAAGGGGGTGACTGTGATGTAGCCAAAGCATCTCTGCTGGGATTCAGCTGCCCACAAAAACAGACAGTGGAAAATTATCAGACCCGTGTTGCCTGGGATACCACCCTGGTGCCCTTAGGCAGACAAAATACCCACTTAGAATGGGGTGAACACTGGGGAAAACTATTATGGGGCACCTGGGAAAAGAAATTTTTCTTCTTGCTTACAGCTGTTTTGTATTTATTCCTACCAGCACTCATGGCATGGACCGAGACTGGCTGCTGAGAAATGTAAAGCTATCTGGGGCGGTGAAAACAGCAACATTTGAGGTCATTACTAAAAATGAAAAACTATTAGCTGTAAGTGGGCAAGGGCTCTGTTCTTGCTGAACCCTCTAAGTTACCAAACACAAAGCCTGCTCAGCTGGGCTTTGCATTTAAGGGGATTGCACTTTAAGACAACTCAATCATTCCTTCCATGTGGGTTTTAGCACAGAATATATGCACAGCTTCAGTACAGGAGTGACACGACGCAGTGTCAGCTCTTATCAACTGGAAACTTTGAATTAGCTTCAGAGGGCACTGGATCTGTTCTCTTCTGTCTGTAAAAGGCACATGATACTATTTTCTTTAACCAGCTCTCCAAGGATGCGGACACAGTTTAGAAAAGAGCTGACCTTCTAAGCTACTGAGAAGGCTACTGATGAACTAACCTTTCTTTTCCAAGGTCTCTCCTGGCTTTGTTACAGTCTGAGGCTTCCTGCCCAGTGGGTCTCTCACTGCCCAGCCAGACACAGCAAGGAAACCTTGGCAGGTTTCACTCCATATCCTACACTGGGCCAACTGCAGAGTGCCCATGAACTGAAAACAAAGAACCAATTGGTTTTTTTGTCAAACAAAAATTCCTTTTGGGGGATTAAAAATTGATAAAGCTAACAGGCTTTTCCTGGTAACAACTGACAGTCAGCTACAGGTCAAAGGACTAGAGTCTGTTTTCTCTTGCAGTCTCCACCAACTGTTCCCTTAAAGGGTAGCACCTGACCAGATCAAAACATAATTTTTTTAGAGGTACATTACTTTTTCCTTCTGAAAGAGAAATTCTCATCAGGATCCAAGCAAACCCTTGCAACTACAAATTAACACCAAGAGAGCATAAACGTTCCTGATGCTAAACCAAGCTTATCACAAATACCAAACATTTCATTGCACTTTGACGTACCTCTCAAACCTGAACAAGCTGTGAGAAGTTGTGGAATCCTTCTGCTCCAACTATGAGAGTCAGTGGAGTAGCAATACTACACAGGAAGTGTTTGACTTTATGCCCTGCTCTGTTCAGTTTTCTTCAGTCTTTCTCCATGAGATCTCCACTTCCAGGACTATTCCTTGGTGTAAAAGTGTGGTGGCTTGTGTGCCCTGTAAGTCCTACAGCTGGAAATGCTCCAAGTCTTGTGGAGGTTGTACTACAGAGCCTCACTGAACTGGGGGCTAAGTGACTTTCTGCCATTGCTACTCCAGCTCCAGGTATTTAAGTGCATATTTCACAGAGTATTTCAACCACAAGAGCAGCAGGGTTGTGTTTGGGTCTTTTTATTTCAAAGCTTGTGGTAATTCACAACCACACATCTTAGATCAGAGCAGAGCCCTAAATGTAACGTCCAGCAATGTGAATATGAAGATAATTAGTAATCAGAACTTCTCCTTTCCCCGAATCTTCGTGTTCCTGGAAAAAACATTACCACAGCACTAAAGCAGAGGAGATAATAAGGCTTTTTCTTGACACCATCAGACTGTCTACATCCTAGTCTGAACAGTTTTTGCAGTTTTAATATTCTCCCTGCACCCCTATAAAACAGGAAGCATTTTCCATGGTTTTAGTCCACCCAGTGTACAGAAGTTTTGTGACTCTGCCCCCCAGGCTCCTGTGTGTTATTACTTCAAAGGCGCTGATCTCTTTTTAAATGTCCCTTTTGACAACTCAAATCTCTGAACTGGAAGTCAAAATTGGCTAAACTGAGATCTGATAATCGGCAGTTTTACTTCCAGCCGCATCCTGTGCTTGCAGTAATAAAAGCAGTGATTATCTTTGATATGGTTGATGATGTTAGCAGGATAGGAGGCATTCCAGCTGCTTAATTTAATTTCAAATCCCAGTGATAGCATCTAATGGCTGCAGTTTAGCTGCTGCTACAGATTTCATTTTGCAGTGACCATTGCTACTGTCAAGGTAGCTTTATGTTCCCACCTGACTGCAGAGTCCCAGCAGAAGATCACTCATCAGGTAACCATCCTGGTTTTAGACAGCACTCCGGATCACTTACAGTAAAATCGCGGTACTGATTAAATTAATAGAAAATCTGACCCACCAAAAATGTCTTGATAGTACTAATAAATTAAGAATGCGGATGATAAAATTCAAAATACAGAAGGCCAGAAACCTTTGTGAACTATGAATTACTGAACTTTCCTGTTGGTGGTAAGACTGCACATAGCCACAAAATTTAAGGCTGTGCTACTCTGTCCTTCTGTCTCTTTTCATTAGAAACACCCTACAGGTCAGTGTTCTCCTTTTGCCAATGGATATTAGGAGAAACATACACAGTCAAGGCCACATTCTGCCCATTTCCTCTCTACTACTTTCTTTATATTGGTTGTTTTCATAAAAATTATCCTCATCACTAAAAGTGGTTCTGCTTTTTCCTACCTATACACTGCAAGTTACCTTAGTCCATCAGAACTATCCTAAAGTCTCCTGTGATGCTAGAATATAACACTGAACAGAGAGAAAATAATCTAAAATAACAGTCAGAAAAATTGCTTGTGTCTCTCAGTGGTGGGACTGAGAATAATGGGGTGACAGAGCAGAGGGAGGTAATGTTTGATCACTTTTTTTTGAGGTTCAAAGTCTCTGACATGAACTACAACATTGTGCTACCCAAACTAATTTATCAGCATGTGAACTATCCCAGCCTCCCTTCTGTCAGCTGGAGAGGCAGAGAACAGCAGTTTTGGGCTTTGCTGTTACAGGAGAAAACAAGACCTTCACTTCTGGGTTTTGCTTTTACTCCATTTACCTGTGCGGGACAGACATAAGCGCTCCCTCCTCCCTCTCAATTTCCATGTTTATTTCCTGAAACTCATTTCCCATGCCTTGTGTCTCTTTACCCTTAAAGAGCTGAAACAGCCATGAGAAAGGAGCCACTAATTAAGACATCCTGACTTCCAAGACCTTCCCGAAACAGAGCACGCTTGTTCGGGTCTCTCTGTTTCGGGAGGCCTTGCTCAGCATGACAATGGTCAGGCACATTTCCGAGCCACTCTGGAAAACTGGATTAGAATCAAAGCCCAAGATCCCAAGTTTAAATGATGACAAAAGTATCTGTCTCTGCATTTGTGGACACCTTTGGTAAAAAACAATTCTGTTTCCAGATCAACACAGAAACTGCTGAGCTTCTTGGGCACATTAACATGTGTCTCTTCACTGTTAGTCTCAGTATTCATTATTACCCTCTAATGTCAAAGACAAAAGTGAGCAGACCCTGTGGAGAGAACAAAAAAAAAATCTTAAATTTTGAAGGGCATCTACTGTTAGAAGAGTCTGAAAAGGGCATATGAACTACAAAAGCACAGAAATCCCAGAGGCTGGCACACTCATGTCCTGATTTTTGCTGGACACGCTGCAACACAGAGACACAGGGTCGTCAAATCTGTGGTTACCGTCATCCTGAAGTGGGGCATCCAGCCTGTTCCCTGTTTGGTCCAGGACAGCCACCAGAAATGGTGACAAATGGAAACAAGCTGGACTAATTGTAGCATCCCCATCCTGGTTTCCAACACAGCCTTTTCCAGAACGATCAGAGTTTATAGGAATTGTTGTGTGCTTGTGTGGTAGAAGTTCGGTGTTCCTCTCAGCTACCTGGTCAACCACAGGACTGAAGTGGACCCCATTTAAATGGAAACAAGGAGAAAACTGGCCAGCTACAAGCAACCTGCCAGTCCTGGTTTCATCACTGGGTAGAGTATAATTAAGAGATGAAATGGATGCGTATAATTAAGAGATAAAGAAGACGAAATGTGGTTTTGTGACACCGCTCTGGGCATATTGTCCTTGCACTGCATCCCACAGCACTGGACAGAACCAGCTGAGAATCACGCTCCTATTAGGTAACAAAGATAAAGGAAGACATGGACAAAATGGAAGGGAACAGATGAATGGGTGAATCTTGGACTGCAAAAATGAAATAGGGCAGCACGAGACCTCTTTCTCCAGTCCTATGTCACTCTTAAGCAAGCTGTGGAGTACAGCATGTTTAATAAGATACAAAGAAAAAGCAGAAGTGAGACTTATTTGTCCTTGAAAGCTGTCAATCACCCCCCCCCCCCCAAAAAAAAAAAAAAAAGGGGCTTCCCTTCTCTGTAGAGGACTCTAGTTCAGCAGGCACAGTTTGACAAAACCTGCATCTAGCCCACAGGGGAAGTAAGGGTTGCAGGGCTTCGAAGGAGACCAGAGGATGGACTGGGTTAGGCTTTTGAAGCTTTTCTGTCAAAGGAAAGGAAGCCAGGATATAAAAAATACATTATGAAAAATGACTTTTTTTCTATATCCTTCTACCTTTTAACCATACTTAATGCTGCTTGTTCTATTAACCTCTTCTGAACTGCAGACTTCTGATTTGTTGAAATAAAGACGCTACTGTACCCCACTGCTATTGCAATATTTGATAAAAGCCAGTAGTTCTAATAAAAAACCCTGCTGAAATCATTAGCAGTCTCCCACAGTAAGGACCGTGTCAGGTAGTGACAAATCCTTTTTAAAAGGGAGCTTGAAATGAAAACAACCTTTTTTGTTTTTTTTAAATATGTCCATATGCACTAAAAGTACAGAAAAATTCTCTGCTGGAAACATTTTTGACTCGACGAGACCAAGATGGGAAGCAAACAAACAATAAGGAAAAAGAGGGAAAATGTTATTTACGGGAAGCTGGTGAGGAAAACACTGCACTGCTTTCACTCCTGGTCTGAACGTGTCTCCCTCGTGGGTGTCCCCAGCCCCCGGCACGGTCCCTGCGAGCCCCTCAGCCCCGGCTGGGTGAGGGTGGGGATGTGTGGTGCTCCCACCGCCCCGGCCTGGGAGCTGCTGCCCCGCTGACCTTGGCAGCTGAAGGACCCAGATGCCCAGCTCCAGGAGGAATCTCTGCAGCAGTGTCACGGGTGTCAGCTCATCTTCTCTGCCCTCCTCCTCGGCGCCGCTGACAGACCTGCCTGTGGGGTCTGGTGTGGGGTCAGCTGCCGCTGTGCTGCTCTGTCCTCCTTGAAGTCACTTTCCTTTGATTTCTGAGCATGAGGTGCATTCTCTTGACAAGATGCATCTGCAGTGTCTGATTAGGGTAAAAGAACCGTGTGTGGGGAATATTCCCTATACTTTTATATGTAACAGCATGCTGGCTGCCAGTAGCCCAACTGGTCTGCAAGTGACAGATGAAACTTTGAGCCTTCTAGGAAGCAGAGAGGCAAAATATTCAGGAATAACTGTACAAAGAACTTTATTTTACTGAGGGTAAAACAGCCATCTTTTCACATTTCACTATTTAATCTATTTACTGGAAATAGCATAATGGAGATGTTAAATAAAAACTAATAGGCTAATAAAAGCCAAGCAGGACAGAGATATAATATGTCTGTTTATTATTAAAAGCACCATTACTAAAAAAAAAGCTTAGTTTTCTACTTCTATTTGCAACAGTAAATTTAAGACTAGAAAAAAAAATTTATACAACTGCTTCATGGAGCTTTCTTTGTATCTGAAGGGTCTATGAATATAAAAGCATATCAGGGCCAAATCCAGAAGGTCTTACTCAAGCAAAACTGATTTTAGTGGAAATAAAGCCTGATGGACTACAGGATTTGGTCAGTAATTTATGGGACCCTTATCTCTGATCCACCTTCTAGGAATGCTAGCTTGCGGTACAGAGCAATGTAATATGCTTAAATATCTATGATTAATTCGGGTAATCTGGTTTATGGAGCCCGCTTATGTAAATGAAAAGGATTTACCTTTATGTCTGAGATGAAAAAAGTATACATCAGATACAGCGAACCACACATTACAGAAAATGGCCTGGCTGAATTGTATTAATGTCTCAAAAATGTTGAGAAATGCTGTATCTTCTCCTTAAGCCAGTAATCACAGTACCTACAAATTGCATATCTTATCCTACTTTACACATATGCAGAAGTGGGCAGCAGCTGTTTTGAAGGCAGCATATCTCTCATTTGTACTCCTTACAACGTGCTTTTCAAAGCCTAACAGAGAACTGTGGCTAAAGACTTTCAAAATGAGGAGAGGGCTGTGAGGGATTAATGCTTTACCTGGGAAATGGAGCGGAAGTCAACTATCAAAGCAAAACAGCAACATTCCCGCGGGCCTGGTCTTAAGGACGGAAGGTTTTCATGTGATGAAGTGGTAATTCAGTTCAAAGTCTCAGGGAGCACTCCCTTTGTATGTCTGTCCAACAAGAACTACAAATTTACAGATAATAAGTAGAGGAGGGACCAGTGTGATCATCTTGTCTGACACTCTCCAAAGCACAGCTCTCTGAGCTTGCTCTGGCTTGAGAAACAGCTCTGGCTGTCTCCTGGTTCAAAATCCCTCTTCCATTTCCACTGGCATCTAGGGATAATTCCCTGTGCTCCAGTGGAGCAGCTCTGAAGACACAAATCCTTGATAAATAATTCCCACTGGACTGAGAGTTGTCCAAATTCAACAGCAAGGAATTCTCTGAATCACCCTTTCTTTGATATTTTCAGCATATGGAACAGCCCCATCTTCGGTAGCAGAGCACCACTAGAGAGCCTTCGAGGCATGTGCAACATGGAACAAACTTCAGGGCAGCCCTCCATTTTCCCTACCTCTGCAGGGAAAGTTTCTTAATACTATATTATAGAATCAGAGGATGGTTTGGGCTGGAAAGGACTTTAGAGATCATCCAGTTCCAACCCCCTGTACCATGGGCAGGGCCACCTTCCACTAGACCAGGTTGCTCCAAGCCCCATCCAACCAGACCTTGAACGCTTTCAGGAATGGGAATTTTCTGTAACTAAAGCCACTTCCCAGCTCTAGAAGAAAAACCTGATCATTTGCAATGGATAATACTGATTTTAACATTAGCTAACCCTATACAACATGCAATCATTTATCAAAAAGAGAAGAGCAGATGTGGTTTTGAAGAAAAACTGCAACTTCTGCATCTTTAGATGAAATCAAGAAAGAGAAATGAGGGGCAGGGGTTCTAGATCCAGCCTAGACAAGATGGAAGCTGATTTATTCCACCTAGCACTAATTGAAAGGTAACTGCACCACAGTATTTCTGAGATGAACAAGATAATACGGTTGAATGGAGTTAGACTACAACAGACTTCAGCAACAGAAAGTTTAAGTTAGTATTTTTTCCTCAGTACATCTTATTGTATCTACCACACTGTGCAATGCAACCCCTGTACGCAATCCCCATAGCCAAAATCAGCTTAGTAAAATCAAGTTTAGTAAAACAATGTAAATAAGAGAAGACATACCAAAAAACCCCTCTGATTTCATATTAAAGTGAAATCAACACCCTCAACCAAGACAGACGTTCATAAAGAGATAAAACATCTCAAAGCAAAGCATCCGTGTTTGTGCTGCTATTTCATGTCAAGGCAATTACAGTGATGTTATTAGGAAAGATCAGGAAGGGAGCAGTGTTGTCATATAGGGAGAAGAGAAAACAAACCGTTAAGCAATCATGTAGAACATCTTAAAGCTGGTGAGGGAACAAAGCTGAGCACTGTCAGGGTATTGATCTGTTCCAGAATGTGCAGAGTTCTGCACCACTGTGATTGCCTTCCCTGCTGGGTTTTGAGAGGGCTGAAAGAATACAGTATTGATCTGGCCCAGTTCCTGAGAAGTAACTCAGAGATAAACACCAACTCCAGTCCACGGCTCTGACAGCAAACTGTTGCAAAACAGCAGAGCTCTGCTGCGCTCACAGCTCCTGTTATGCAGATAATACCTGAGCAACACCACTGCCCACTGCATTTCCAGCGGGAAAGCAGCGCTGTCCGGCAGCGAGAATCTAACACCTGAACACTCCGTTACTGTTCCCACCCTTTTCATGACAAGGTTTCTGAGGAATGCAGGGTATCTTGTTATTTATTCTGCATTCATGAAATGCTGAATATATAAGGAGGCTACACCTTAGCTGGAGCCTAGTAGAAAATAAATCTGAAGTTCTGCATTTAACAAACTAGTTTTTCCTCAGTTTCTTGCTGTTCCCTGTAATGCTGTGGGAAGACAGAACAACACTCTCCTCATTTATTTTCTTGCCTATCAGTGAAATCTCGTCATTCTGTAACAACTGGGCACTCCAGAGAAAGCCTTTCTACTCTTCACAGCAACAATGCTGTCCTACAGAGGTAAAAGTCATGTTAGTAACTGCAGCCTGGAGACAAAGGCCATTATGCATCTGCACTTCAAAACTCCTGGGCTGCAGTTGCATCCCCTTTCTGGTGGCATCAATCCTGAGTGGCACTAGAAAGCAGCAGACACAGGCAGGGAGAGAAGGAAGAGATTTTAAGCCTTGACTGATGAGACCAGAAACTTTAGGCAGTTGAACTACAGACACGATGGGTGGTCCCGGGCAGCTCTAGGAAGTATTACAAAGCCTAAGTGTTGGGGCAAAAAGAAACCTGTCCCGTGGAGTCCTCAGCAGTTGACTTCTGTCCTCTCTCAGGCCCACCTGGAGAAGTCCATCAGCAAAGATGAACTGAACTACCTTCTGTGAGATGCTGTTGGCTTGTTCTGACTTATGGGGTATTTCTGTGTTTGTGCTGAAGACTTCTGGGAATTCCTTGATCTTTTATTGCCTTAAGCCCGAATCTTTTCATGGCCAGTGCTGATCATCAGCTTGACCTCAGGAACAGCATGAGCCTGAGGATTTCCCTGCGTGCGGATGCCGGACCTCGCCCCTGGGAGCCCAGGCTTCCATCTCTGTGTTTTTATGCACAGCTGAGAACCACAGTCACTGGGTCAAATTTTCACAAATCGTGAAGGCACTGAATTTCCAAAAGGATTGCTGTGGGCTGCACTGGCCGGCTCCCAGAAGGCGCCTGGGAGAGCAATTGCTTGTTTTCTCTCTCCGCTGCACAGGTGCATAACCTCACCTGTGCTCCCCAGCTCTTCACACTGAAAGAATTTCCCCTCCATGCTCTGTCAGGTCTGCTGAAAGATGCTCCATCTTTCTGCTAAGCAGACATAGATCTTCTATCACATCACTTCTGCAAACAGCGCACATACATTTTTTATTTTAGAGTTTGTTTTTTTCTCTTTCTCTTTTTTTTTTCTTCACAACTCAGCACTGAGAACAAAAGAAAACTGTTTACCAGACACAGGCACCTGGTTTGGGTTTTGTTTTCCTCTGTTACTCTCTGAATTCAACTCTGTTTTTAAATAAAGAGATGCAGAAGAAGCAGGAGACCTCCTGGGTCAGCCGGGTCAGCCTCCTCTATCGAGCAGGATTTTCCCATACACTCTGACCCCCTCAAGGATTTTATCTGGCCTGTTTTTTGAACACCTCTAATGATGGTGACTCAGCTACCTCACTAGGCAGCTTATTCATCTGTCTAGCCTAATTGCTCTTAGCTGCATTTTGTCTTCTTTTGTATGCAATGTGAAATTTTCCTTTTCTTTTTTTTTATTTTTATTTTTTGGACCATTTCTTTATCAAGGGCGTGGGGGGGGGTGTTAAGAAAAAAATTGTCATCCTCAAAATAACCCCTCAATTTCTTCCAATCTGAAAATATCTGTAAAGCACGGAAGCACTATTGCATTGTCTAATTTATTAGCCTATGTGTAAGCTGGAGATGGTTTGTTCAGTGAAAAGGTTACTAACAGTAACAGCTGCAGAAGTCCTGGTACCTCTTTTTTTCCTGTAGAAGCAGGGATGGTATCATCAAGGTAACTTCACCTAGACAGAGGAAAGGAGTCCCTACTAGTCAGAAATCCACATCTTGAAGAACAAGACTGGGAATGACAATCAAGCAGCACCAGGGCAGCAGACACTGCTTTGGTAATGGTGGACCAGCTCTTCAGACCTTCCCCAAGGGGGAAACACTCACTTTCTCTAGTTCTTTAATCCAGGGAGCAGCATCAGCTCAGTACTTGGTAAAAAAGATTTTGGGATACTGGGGCAGAATGCAGGTGAGAGCAACTCCGTTGTCCCACGAGTGGAGATGTCACTCACCTCAGAAAGCAACACAACCTAAAGACTGTTAAAGGATTAACAGGGCACAGCAAGAGCTTCTCATCCAAACGTGAGTCACTCTGTCAGACCAAGAACTGCAAACTGATATCCCAAAATGGTAACGTGGGTTGCAATCAGCTGGGGCTCTCAGAGCAAGAGCCAGTGCCCTGAAGCCTGGCAGGGGCATAAAGTGGCATCAGGCAGAGGCGGCTCTGGCTGGCACCTGCAGCATTTCGAGGGATTCATTTGCAGCAGATTCCCAACTCTCCCCTGGTTTTCAATTCAGGAAGAGCCAGGCGATGCTGCCTCATACAAGAATGCAACCCACATCCAGTGACCTTCTATCAGTGAGTTTAAACACTAGTTTGAAATAAAAGAGTAGGTTGGGCCATGATCTTTACAAGAGTTCACATTGCTGGCTTATAACACTGAATAGCACCGATGTAGAAAGCTGCAGAAGATCCAACTAAAGAGAGGCATTGATGAGTATTTTAATTTTGTTTATCATTCTATTTTTCAGTTCATTTTGATTTAACCCTCATTTTTATTCAAATGATTAAAACTAGGCTTGGGCAAGATAATTCCTCCTCATTAAAACAAAACAAAACAAAAACGAAACAACCAAAAAAAGACAAACAAAACAAAATCATGGCTTGAAAAATTGAGTTTATGTGTAAATATTACTGGGTTCTGTTCCAGTGTAGAAAACCCACAGAGGGTAAAAAGAGAAAGAAGGAACTGATCAAAAGAGATGGGGGGAAAAAGAAAAGGTGAAAAATGAAGCCAGGTGGCAAAGGAACAACAAAGACACGGTGGCTGTGGACAGAGGAAAATGTTCAGGTAAAGAAATGTGTCCTAGTGCACAGGAGTGGTCAGCACAGTCACTCACACATCATGTGTTTCTTGTCATCCAAACCACCTGAAAAACTTATTTCAGCACAGGCCTTGTTTTCAGCTATCAGTCCTACTGGAGTCAATTATACAGATTCACACTTAAACACCTTACAGAACCAAAGCTGCAGAGCAGGGCCTTTCCTGCAGCTAAGAGACCATTTCGAAAATGCCCTTGACCAAAGCATGCAGATAAATTGGCAGGCGTTGGACTGGGAGATATAAGCACTACTGAAGTGGAAGACTAATTGGAAGAAGCATGTTCTGCCATCTCCTATGCTCCCCTACAAAATCAAACTCTGAGAGGTTTGTGAAAGCCGTAGGACAAGGATCAGAAGACCCTTCTGACTTTAATCTATTCCGTGTTAAAAAGGTGGCAGATCAAGAGACTGCTTTACATAAACCAAGAGGATGCTCTACTCTGTCTGCCATCCATACAGGTATGTGTGTACAAACAATGCCTTGTAAAAGAACACTGAGAAGGGGTTATTTCCTTATTAATTTCTTCATAAAATGAAACTTATTTTCCTATTCTTGGCATCCAAGGACTGTATTTAAAGCCCCTAAAAGAAAAAGAGGCAAGGGGGTGAATAGGCTTTTCCACGGCCACTAAATGAGAGAAGGGCAGAGCTGCAGCAGAGTTACTGAAGTGAACAACCTCAATCTGACCAAAAGGAGTCATTTAATTTTAGGTACTCCCCAAAGGTTTTACTCCTCTTGGCTGCCAGGCCAGAAATGTCAGGCGTGTTGAGATGGGGCACCCTGGAAAGTGCTGAGCCTGAAAGGCAGCAAACAGGTTCCGCATGACTGCTGTTAGGTCTGGGAGCCTCCACGGAGAGCTGAACCCTTTGACCAGATAGGTGTGAACCAAAGAGGGGACTGGGTCATTTCTTTTCAAAGTTTTCTTTGCTTTACAAAGGCTTAAGGAATTTTTTTTTTTTTAAATTCCAAGAAGCTCCAGACCTTCTGTTTCAAAAGAGGAAAATAATAAAAAAAAAATTTAAAAAAAAATTGAAGCACATTCTTTTTACAAATAAATGACAAAACAGGGAGAGACCCAGCAGGGGAATTAAAGCTCTTTTTCTGACTGATCCAGCAGCATTTTTCTAGGCATTAGCTAGACTTAAAACAATAATGAAGTTTGTCACTATGTATGTCATAGAGCAGATCTCTCTAAACCTCAAGGTTTCTAAACTGTAATATCTGTGGGGAAAGAAATGCCTTCTGCTATGGATATACATAGCACCAAGTACAACAAGGTCTAGCTCTTGACAAAGGTCTCCAGCTGATGTTGAAATACAAATAACTAATAGAACAAGATGGAAATTGTGCTCTAATCCTCCCAGTGGCTATTGTATAATGAAATGCATGGGGACCTTGGGAGAAAAGGAACAGAATTGTACCCTGTGAACACACAGCTGCAGATTCAGTGGCTGGGTACTGCCAGTGTAGGTCCAGCCCCACACCCATTAAAAAAAAAATGTACAAAAATGCTTGAACTTTCTTCACTAACTTGAGCAATCCATGAAAATTTCTTTTTGAAATGCATGGGTTGAAAATACGCGTGAAGGCAGAGCTGGTGACCATGTCTGTCCCAGCACAGGACTCCTCAGTGTCTGCTGTCCATGATCCTCTGTCCGTTTGTTCACAACTAGTGACTGCCAGGGCCAGGAGTTACTAAGGAAGCAAGGATTTTTGCTGATCCCAATCCCAAATGAGTGTATATCGCCAAAAGTTAGCACACTGACAAGATAAACTGCTAACATTAGCGATTGCACAAAGTGTCTTCCTAAAATTCAGTAGGAAAGGGAGATTAATCCAGCCCATGGAACATTGTTCGATGATGGCTGAAACTGAAAAGTGTTACAGCTCATCCATAGTCATACAAACCTAAAAATAGTGCTTACAAATTCACTTTTAATTTTAATTTCAGCCAAATCTACACAGTTTTCTCAAAAACTCACGGAACTTTTATCGTGCGTTTGCCCCGCAAACAACTGCTTTATCTTTACACATGGCTTGGCCCAAAATCTGCAATAAGACATAATTTTCCTGACCTACAGATTGCAATTTGCACATGGCCAAGTGCCACAAGACATATGCCATGACTCCCAGAGCCGGGGGCAGCTTTGGGAATGCCTCAGGAAGGGACAACAGCAGCTGCCACGGCTGCCACCATTCCTTGCTGGTTGCAGCCGTGTATGAAGGTGACTTGACACTGTCTGGATATTTACAGGCTGAGCCCATCACGTGTATTAAGCAGCATCTGCCCCAGCACTGCTTTGCTACCAAATTCATGAGAATCCAAGTGCTGGAAAGGTATTTGAATTGTTCACAGATTGCCTTGAACAGTAATCAGAGTAACATCTTCCATTTGATGGACCAGTTTTGCAGAGTTTAGAAACGTTTGCTGCACGTTTTCAGCACCTTGGCTTATTTCTATTAAAACTGAATTGCCATCACATTTCTGAATACCTACATGAAAGGGGAAAAAGCCAGCACAGCAGGTATCTAACACAAAGGGTACTGAGATCACCCAAGCTCAGTCTTGAATGTGCAGTTAATAAATCCTTAAAAAAAAATTCTTGCCCGGCCACAAGTACTTTCATGAAACGCTCCTGGATTAAAATGCTAAATTTTCTCCTCTAAACTTTGTTTTTAAATTACTTGATTGTGCAAGATGCAGAGTTACAAACTGCCACTGATTTGTACAAAAATTAGAAGTACTTATCCTTTGCAAATCCACCAGGTTTTAGCTGACAAAACAACTTGAGTGCATCTAGTAACTTTCAAGAGTTCTTGTTAGTCCCTCCTGACAGAAACACTGTAAAAAGTCAGTTTTGAAGGGGAACAGCAATTCTTCACAGGACTGAAAGAGCAGCAATCAATGGTCAATTGCCAATTTTGCCACAAACTTTGCACATAACCTTCAATAAGTCATTCAGTTTCCCCATACCTTAACTTACTAATGAACTAAATGTTGTATATACCTTTTCCATCTATCCTTTGCTTACAGAGACTGAAAGCATTTTAGGTCAGAGCTGGGACTCCCATGTACCACACCATAATCAGATAAAACACATAGCTCAGAGAACTTATTGAATGCAGTATTTTAATAGAGCTGTAGGGGATGCCTACAGCTCAGTTCTGAGCACATGTTTTAATTCCTGGGAAAAATATACACATTAACAGGAGTGGGAGGAGTGGAAGGAAGAAGATTCCAATTATCAGGTAGTGGGAGCAGAGTCAATCAGGAGGAGCCTGATTCTCCCTCCCTTCCCCAAAACAATGTAGGTGGTAGTGCATCAAGTCTTCAGATTGCACCATGGGATGCAGAGCCACAGTTCAGCTTTCAATGTTACTAATAAAAGGTTAAGGTTTCAAGCTATTTTTTAATTTAGATCTGTTGTTTGGTAATTGGAATAAACATTCAAATTTGAGCATCAAATTTCTCATTAGTTTCACATCAATACCTGTGCTGAAACTATGGATCAGTGAACTGAGTTTCTCACTGCCCAAGTGAATTCATTAATCATTCTCTCCTAAGATGGGCACATAAGCAGACAGCTGTTCTAAGCAGCTGTCTTCTGATAAAACTCCTAACGTGCATACTGCTAAAAAAAAAAAAAAAGAACAAACCGCACACACACAAAATCCACCTTTTCAACAGTCTGCTCTTAACTCAGAGATCTATCTGCATGGACAGGTCTGGCAGAGAAAGGAACTGGATCCCCACTCAACAATGCATTCCAATTTGTAAATGGTCACTTTATGGTTACAGACAGAAAGTTTTAAAACCATTAAGACTTAGTTACCACTTCTTATCTGGGGTATCATGAGGAAGAAGAAATACAAAACCAGACACTGATGAATGTATTCAATGGACAGGTATAACCTTAAACCAGATTCAGTTAATTTTTTTTTCCCATCTGTAGCCATGTAGCTTCAATTCTTCATCCACTATTCCCATTCTTCTAATAACAGATATTTAGATTTATTTTCATATACCTTGATGGGCTGGGACGAGATAGGCATTACGGCACACATTAGTCTCCTATTTTCCATTACAGCCAAAACAAGTGCTTAGGTAACTGGAGCTTATCCTATTTAAATATATGCAATCAGGAAATTTGAGATTGCCTTGATGGACCATATAATATTTCCTTTAGAAGCTCCCTGATATGCCATCGTCTACAAGTTCACCAATACAGCAAATGGTCTCACTGGGTAACCTTTCCCCAGCTGCGTCACCCACACCAAAGAAAGATGAGACCATTGAAAAATGTATAAACAAGGACTTTTGAACTGACTTTGTTCAAGAGACAGGAAAAGATTGTATAAACATACCTTTTAATACCCTGAAGCATTACCAAATCTTTGCTGTATGTTAAAATGGATGTTTTATATGTCTGCAATAAGGCAAAGTTTAATGAAAATGTTTTCTTATTTTATAAATTGCCAATGTTTTACTTGGCAAAATTGTAGATTTATTGAAAATTGCATTAGCAGACGCATTCAAACATATCTAGAAAGAGAGTGGGGTTTTTTGTTGAAAAATTAGCTTCCTGGCTGCATGCAGGGACATCAGACTAAAGAATAAAGAAGTTAAATGAAACTAAGAGTCCATGTAAGCACCTAAGTCAGTTTTAATTTTAATAGAAATTTGGACCAAATTTTTATTGAGTTAGTCCTTTTGGAAAACTCACCCTGACCACTGTAATGAGGGACACTTCACATGCTCCTCTGTGTTTCACCAGAAAGTTCCAGAATGTGATAACAGAGGCACTAATCAAACATGTAGATGTGGCACTTGGGGACATGCTTTAGTGGTGAATGTGGCAGTGCTGGACTCAATGATCTTAAAAGTCTTTTCCAACCCAAGCTTCTATGATTCTATTCTATGATTCCACAGTGGAGGAGCTGGGCTGATACAACAGCCCAGTGTGGTTCCCAAACCAGTTTGCAATCAAATACTTCTTGTTACTTGGAATTTGTAAAAAAAAGGATAATCTTTAACAAGGCAGCGTGTGTACAGCGACAAAAGGAGACATTTCAGTTTCCTCTACTTAAGTTACTATGGCAAAGTTTGTGGGAAGCAACAAAGTCTTTGATCTCTCTCCTTGCAAATCTTGCCCTGATCATATCTCCAGCCAGGCATGACCATGATAACTTTAGCAGTAAGTTATAATGAACCCCTGAGTCTGGAGAAGCAATGGCCACCTGCCAGTGAAAAGCATGAAGGGACTGTTGAGAAATTTGTTTCTGGTTCTAAACTGCGTCACTAAGACACGAGAAGGATAACCATGAATTACTTCCTTAGGATAGTTCACCTGAGTAAAATCAACATGATTCAGACCACTTCTGACATGAATAACAAAATAAGCTTTGTTAGTGTCTTGCACTAAAATACTTTGTGCTTCACAAGGCTTCCAAAACACTTTGAGAAACAATTACTTCATCCGTCCCTCTTTCCAGGACATCAACATTTTATAGCAATCTCGACTGTTTTCTCTTTGTACATGCACGTTGCTTGAATTTCCGTGACCAGAAGATTTCCCATTTCATTATGACCAGGCCAATTCCTAGCTCAGTTGTGAATGACAGCTTTGCCTGACTGCATACAGAAAGAGACCAAAACCAAAATATTATATGTCATATCCCCTGAAATAATCAACCCTCCTCCTCTTACACGTGGAAGAAATTTGGACCTTGTGACATCCCTAATAATATTTTCATCCCCCCAATTCATAGTGGCTAGAGAAGGATCAGCATGACTTAAAATACGTAAGTAAAGAGATGTTCAGATATTGGTAATTTTCTTTTTTCTTCTTTTGTATTAATGATTTTTTTTTCAACTTACTGTAGGAAATCTGCATTGGAAAATGAATTCTAAAAGTAAACATTAGCTTACAAAAGCCCTATTAATTTAACACTGGGCTTTGTGACAGAATGGAAGATCCAGGAGAAATAATGAAGAATTATGAAGAATTCTGTAGTACCTGTCCTGAACCAAGCAATAGCGTGCTATGCTTTGTATAAAATCTACAAAACTCAACTGTGGTTTCCAGAAGATTATCAAAGAGCAAGTTCCCATCTCCAATGGCATCAATAGCAAAGCTCATACCAACTTCAAAAGGCCAAATTCTGACGGCTTTACTCACACTGAATCACTCTTTATTTCATGTGTATTCCACTGACATCAGTAGAAGCAGGGATGAAGTAAGGGCTACTGAACCAGAATACAGATATCAGAATCTGATGCAAAGCAATTAAGTTGGGACACTTGTATCACTTTCTGACTCAGTTCCTAGGTACTACTGGGGGAGAGAGAGCTAATTTTGTTCCATTTTCTAAGTTACAATATTATCTTAATTTCAGCATTTAGCATGTTTCCTTCCTAAAAGGAAATGCAGCCCTCCTTAAATGCTGATACTCAGACAATTATCTCTTGACAAATCACTTGGAGATTTACTTTTTTTAAGAAACAATAATTCACTCCTCGTCTAATTCCCATTAAAGTAATAATTTGTAAAAATGAAAATTACTTTGATAGCTTGACCAAAGCTTGTATCTATGGTTAAAATACGTACAGCAGCTTCCTGAATGAGGTAATTGATCAAAATAGTTTTCAAGGGCTTTGGCTTTAAAGAAAAATGCCAATATCAAAGGATACAGTGAAATCATACACAGCAGTTAAAAATAACTGTGTCCTGTTGAGGCGGTAACATTGCTGCGCTGGGACTGTTTACCCCTTTGGCTTGGTATCACTCTAAGCATCAAAGGACATGGCACAAGGATGAAGAATAACCTGGCCTGACCTCTTCCTAGCCCCAAAAGTCTACCAATTCTAATCATTTTATATGTTAAACTTAAGATTTATAAAATTTTATCTGTAAAATTTATATGGTCTTCCAGGTCCCACCTTCCTCCCTGTTATTTCTTTTCATCTCTTGTACAAAATGTGTTCAACTTTGAGGTTGTTGTTGTTGTAGTAACAAAATTATCAAAAACTCGAGCCAGGGATCTACGGCCAACGTGTCACGTACAGCACAGATAGGAAGAACATCCTGTGCAAGAGTTTTCAATCTAAACAGCAAAACCAGACAAGATGTAACAACAAGGAAGGCTTGCAATCCCATTTTAGAGATGGGCAGCTAAAGATTGGACACATGGAATTGTGCAAGGACATAGAAAACACCAGTGACAGCAAAAGAAAGTATGCAGAACATTCCCCACACAAAGTGCCTTTTATTAAGAATTTGTCTCCTACGAAGACTTTTTATGGGATCCCAACCAAGTGACACTGCTCTAAACTGATTTTTTTTAAAAAACTTCCTAAAGGTATCTCCTTGGGCAAGGTGCGGGCAACAGTGAAACAGTGCACGTGGAGGCTCTCAGACATAAAGGATCCTGGGAATGAGAGAGCTGAAGAGAAGAATGGATTTCATTTTTATTGCTCAAACTAATGGAGTTTACAACTTACAAAATGAAAATAAGCACAGCATATAAACCCATATTTTGAAAAGGATACAAAGTGTATCATAGCGATATACTAATCCTGTAATTCCTCAGAGAGGCAAATAACCTTTTCTCTTGATATAGGCATCAGGCATTGATCTGTCACACTGTTTGTTCTAGCAGAGCTCCCAGAGGTGCATTCAGTTTGAAACGTTAAGGCTAGTTCATTAGCCGTCCCTAGCTCGTTTCTCTGAGAGAATCAAGATAATACTGTGGTTAGTTAATGGCTTTCTCTTGTTTCCCCCAGAGCCTGCCTGTCTGAAGCCTGCAGGCCCAAGCAGCTTTCTTTTTTCCCCCTTCCCTTCACTATTAGTCACAGCTGGTAAGGCTTGCAGGAGCCTGGCTTGTTTGGGAACAGCCGGATCCCACAAATGGTTGAGTGTCTGTTGCAAACAGCCACCTTGGCCCCTGCTGCCAGAGAGGAGGGCTCCTGCCTGCACAGCGGTGGGCAGTGAGGGATCGAGGGAAGGGGAACTCCTCATCATCATGCTACAAATAGGTCTCCTTCAGAAAAATGCCAAAAATTATGAAAATAAAAAAGAAAAAGGCATTCCGGTCTCAGGGAGCTGCTGAGATCAACTATTTCCTAAATAAAACTGACTTTCAGAGGGAACTGCTATCTCCCGAATCAGGAAATGTCACCTGCCTTGCTCTCGGGTTCTGTTGTTTACCATCACAGTTTGGAGGTTGAGTAGTCACAGACAAGAATCTCTCCCAAGAGCCATCCCACTAACAGCTCCTAATGGATGGGTAACATTCCCTGTACTTTTGCTTTCTGCTTAACACATTCTGTCCCTTGTCATCCTCACGTAAATGCTGAAGCAAGTCACCCACCTGGAGAGGTTCCAGCACTGCTGTGAGCATCACAAGGATAAATGCGACAGCTCTCTTGTTTTTAGCTTGCATTTAGGCTTTGTAAAATAAATATCTGATTCCCATGAAAGCAAGACAATGGCAATGTTGATGAGTGTCAGATATCTGCAGGCAGAGGTGGTAAAAGTTCCTTTTGCAGGCAGTAATTCTATCAGTGTACCTCAGTGCTGATCCGCAGTGTCCCCGCTATTCCGGTGCCTCACTCTTTTATCTACACATCCAGCACTCATTGCTGTGTTACCAGACACTGCCAGTCATGAAAGGCTGCATGATGATTTTATCTGCCTCCCAGTATATTACCCATTGGGGAACAAACTTAGACTTGTAAATGTTTTCTCTTACAAGTGCTCTAATCCAGACATTTAGAGCTGCTTTTGCTCACCAAGCAAATAGCACCAAGCTATTTACAGAAATCCTGCTGAAGTTAGCAGTAGGCAGATAAAACTCAGTCTGAAAGACAACTCTTTTATATTGCCACAGGATTATTTTGTTTGGAACAGTAAGTACACACCCACCCAACAAAATATAACAAAATATAAAAGCTGATCTTTGAGATACAGGTTTATGATACTGCTGCATGAGCCTAAGTGTGAACTGCCACCAAAGGAAATGATGCCTCCCCATCGCTCCCCTTCTCTGCACAGAGAGTGATGGCTGTTTTTGCACTGTCTTAAAGATGGAGTCCAGTGGAAAGTTACTTACTCCTTTAGTTGGGAGAAATTTTCCCTCATCCAGTTCCCTGAACCAACACTGCAGGACCCACTGAGACCTGTGCTGATCCAAGAGAAGCAGCAGCTCACTGTCAGACTGACTCAGCCAGAGGTAAAACCGATAAAACCGTGTCGGTCACACAGGCATCTAACACCTCTCCCCCAAAATGCCAAGGAATATGCCCTATAGCCATGAAAACAGACAGATCAAGAGCAACATCTGACCCCATCACAAAATCAAGGCATCTCCTTAGGCATTCACCAAAATTTATGTGAAAGCTGAATGCTAACAAAGAGAAAGGAAGGGTTTCCTGAACAAATCTTGGAACTTAATCAGAACAGAATTAGAAAAATAAAGTCTGAAATAATGAACATGGTGGGTCCTTCTTCCAAATGCTCCAAATCTTGCCCTTTCACTGGGTCCACAGTATGATGCTGGAATGCTTTTGTTATGTCCAGAAATGATAGGGCATAGCGAAGGCACATGAAACAAGATGGGAACTCCTGTGCTTCCCAAAACACAACCAAAATCAGCAATGAAAGTCAACAAGGAAAGAACAATGTAAAAAGAAAATGTTCTTTCATCTGTGCAGAACATTCAGGTTCTTTAGAAACACACATCAGATCGAGTTTTCATGAGATTGTAAGTCTACCATCAAAAACACAAAGCAGAAGCTGGTAGGGCGAATGTGTAACTAGAATTTGTCCAACATTCTCAATTTCATGATTACCTCAAATACAAATGCTGTGATTGACATCAGCCCATGATCTCTCAATCAACTTCACAAGGAAGAATCTCTTCCTTCCATGCCCCACTCAAGAAATCCATTCCCAAAGCCAGCATTTTATCCACAGTTGAAGTCTCCCAATTGGTCCGCAAAGAAACTACCCGGCCTACAAGGTCTTAGAGGATTGAGAGTATTTCCTATGAATTCAACAGGCCACAGATCTACTTGGATCTCTCCAATTCTTGTGTTAACTTCAGCTTCTCTTTCACAACGCATTCAGTCACTGACTCAACAATGAATTTGGTTCTCTCTGTGTTCTTCCTTCCTTAACAGAAAAGACTGTGACTTTCTCTCAAATGTCTGCTTGAATCAAGCATTGTTTTTGTCAAAAGCCAATTTTCAGAAAGTAGTAGAGAAAGTTTGGTGTAACTAGACTACTATTTTCAAGGTGAAATAAAGTTGGCTTCTATTTATCAAATCTCTATTAAAGGAAGGATATGTATTAAGGAAATGGATAGGGCTATTTAGTCATCTTTGCTAAGAGCTCCATTTTCTATGGATGAAACATGCTATTTAATGATTAACTATTATTATTTTTATATCCTATTTTATGACACCATGTCTTGCTATAAGGCAACTATTTACTACTCTGAGCACTTAGTAAAAAGAATTATCATTCTTTGCTGTCTTTTCTTACCAAGGAAGTGAAAGAAAAGAAAGTTACAATTTTAAAGGGAATACTTTTAGCAGAAGTTATTTATGACTCCTTTTAGCAATGGTCCTATTCATATCTTATGAAGATACAGAACACCTATGACACAAAAAAATATATAAATAATTACAGTAAAAATTAGCTAATCAAGTACCAAAATAATTGGAAAAGCACTATTTAACAAAATAGCACACAACAGGTCTTCCTATTCCTGTAGGTATCTCACTGTTCATCATTCATTTAGACCACTTTTGGCGGGTGCAATTTGGTAAATCACATCTGTGAATTCTGAAAATGATGCAAATATGAAGAAATCTGTGCACCTTTCAGAATAAAAGCAGAGCATCCTTTCATTTGCTTTAGGGGACATGCCAAAACATGGCATTTTTTTCTGCAGCCTGTGATCAAGACGTTTTTTAGAAGATGTGAATTTGTGACAAAATTAGGAGAGAGAAAAGTTCAGAACATTCAAGTCACTCAGCAATTCATTTTCAGATTTGATCTCATTTTGTGTTTTAATGAATGTAGAAATTTAGCTGAAGTCACTAGAAAGGACACGAGCTGACGCTTCCTCGCAGGAAGGCCTTCTAGCAGAATCCGAGCTCATGACTTCTTTCTGTGAAGTCTTAATTGGTTAGGACAGAAGACTTTTTTTTTTTTTATTTCCCAAAGCAAAACTTGTTTCCCCAAGTGCTCCAAGAACAGTCACTAAAAAAGAAATTAACATGTAAAACTGTAACATTTCTAACACTCCTACATGACCAAAAGGATGCAATTTTAGAACTGTGATTTGGAACCTACAAACATTTTAAACATTTGTCTTGTGGTTTATTTGTAAACTAATGAGTCTTGATGCTGCTCCCTATGCTCATGCTGCAATCTGTTGTTGGCCTTTTTGCAGCTTTAAGATCTACACTTTGGAGAATCACAGGGGGTGTTGGAAAAATAAGCCAACAGAAGCAGCATGATTAAATTTCACTTTTAACTTTTGAAGAACTAACATTAAGTACCATGTGTTTCTAATGCATGAAAACACCCTCGAAACTGGGGCACTGCAAGTTGGATTAAGATCAGCATTTCCTTTTCCTCAAGACCTTGCTAGATAAAATAGCCTGAGCTTTTTTTTCCTTTCTTTTTCCTAAATGGCAGGTTGCCAGCAGCTAATTTAAATGTAACAATGGAAATAATCATTCTCACAAATTCAAGAATTTGTGTCTCTGTATCTATGGCAAATGTGTTTAAGTGTATTGCTAATTACTTTTACTTACAGAAGGCAAGAACCAACAGGATTCTCATGCACATGTATAAGCTGGCAAGCTTAAGGATGTGCTGTAGGATTGAAGGCTGGATGTGCTCATGTACTAAAACCACAAACTTCAAAGGGTTACATGAAGGAGGCTAATTGAAGAGCTTTTTTATATAATCTCGTACAGTGTATTTACTTTTGCTTTTTGGGATGTAGATGGTGCAGCAGTGTATGCAAACTTGTAAAATAAAACTTGTAGTGTCTGTAAGAACTTCATTTCACATATGACCTTTTACAGTAATTGGATCTGAATTATAATCAGTCACCTGAGTCCTGAAATAGATAAAATAGTTTTTTAATGTTAAAAAGTTTTAGCCCTTCGTTGATTATCTATCAGTGCTTACAGTCCTGTGAAAATAAGATAAATGAGAAATTTGGTCTCTAATTAGACTTCACTAGATTTACAGCTTTTAATTTATACGCCAATGCAACTCAGGCCGGCACTAACACAGATAGAGATGGAGCCACAGTTTTCAATTGATTTAACAATTTAATTGCAGCATTAACATCCATTAACATTTAACTAACCTTTTAAACTAACCTCAGGCACAACCTTAAAGACTAAATGAAGTAAAATTGCATATAAAAAGGTACTAACATACAGCTGTAAGAAGCCAGAGTGAATCTTTAGGGAGATTTAGCATTGCTTCCCCACATCAGCAGGAGGGAGTCTGTTTTCCTTCTTGCAAAATTCAGTAGGAAAGCATGCTCTAATTTATAGGAAAAGGAAATAGACACATTTGATGGTTATTAACTCTCATTTATATCTTCTTGTCTATACGTGATGTCTAAAAGACACAATATCCCTTACTTTGGTCATGCACTAAAGAACAATTTTATTACTCAGAGAAACAATATTCCTGGATTTTCTGTGATAAAATGTGATGTAAGGGAATATAAAATAAGCCACTGAAGTTTGATACGAAAGAGAAACCTCATATTTTAGAAACAATGGACAAATAAGGCTCCTGTTTATTGGGTATAAATCTAAAGCAACTACACTGAACCTGCTGCAGTTACTTCAGGTTTACCCATGTGGTACCACAAGAGAAAGTCATAGAAAATAAGCACGGGAAGTGCCTGATTTATGTCTGTGTTGAGCACCCCAAAACTACTTCAAAGCAGCAGTAGCCACGGGTGTTTGGGGCTTCAGCAGGGAAGCCCTGAGAGCCAGACCTGCAGTTGTGCATCTTTGTTCCCCCAGCTCTGTGGCAGTGCAGGGCTGCTGAGGGGCTGACTCCAGCACCGGGGCAGCACCGTACACAGAGGCCATAAATCTGCATTCCAGCATTTACCACGGCACGTGCCCATAGCCCACCAGTAGGGCTGGGTCAGGATTTAAAGGTCTTTTGTTTCTCACATGGATGACAAACGGGAGTTTTGGGGACCTTTTAAAATGTCATTTAGGCATTCTCGACCTGTGTGGTGTCAGATCTGACATAATTCTCTGTGCCATCTGTGTAATGCACAGATACTGTAGAAATTCATAATGTACTGGGGGGGTTGGTAGCATAGCACAACGTTTGGTATTTCCAGCTATTATCTAACCCAGTTTCTTTTGAATTGAACCACTGCTTGCACAGATTATTTCAGTGTGTTCAGTGGGTGACCTGTGTAAATGCTTATCAGTGCTGCTGAGTTTCACACTCAAGTTCTCAGCTAACTGTGCGTGTGCTGTTACCATTTCTCTCTGTCTAAATGGGATTGAATATTAGCCAGGGAATACCAAAACATTAGGATGGTAACTTGGAAGCTATCACGACCTTGTGTCTTTTGATGGCAGGGCTGGGCATCACACAAGGTTTGTGGTCTGTGTTGGCACGCAGTGGTTACATGGAATGTAATACCGATGTTCCAAGGATTAAGAGTCTCCTAGCAGCACATGTTGACACCATTTTGTTGTAACAACTCCTCTGGAATTATGAGCCATTCCAATCAACTCTCTGCTCTACTGTTCGACCACACACACCATAACCATATGAGGTCAGCGATCTGGATATTAAAAGCATTGATACAACAGAACATGCAACTTGGATGGGTTTTTCAAGCACCTTGTTTGAATTCAAATTGCCACACTTGAGAAATGCAACATATGTATGCAAAACCCCTACAGCCTTTGTTTTCAGCTCCTCCTCAAACTCCAGAGAGTAAACTGTAGGTGGGTACATAAAGTCAACAAATTTACTGAAGTAGATCTAGTAAACTCTGGATTACGACCCCTTAAGAAGTCATGTAATTCCAACACAAACGTGTGTGGTAGTACCATCCCTTCTTGCTCCATTAAGACAAATACCATGACAGAAAACCCTAAGAAAGTTCAAACAAAATTTAAACAAGCATCCACAATGGTACAAGTACTTTAGAGAAAACCTGAATCCCTGGAGGAAGCCCTGCTCTATCTTCTACCAAGTACTTCTCTAAGGTTAAAGATTATTTTGCTGCGTATCTCTGTGAATACTTTACCACGTACACGATATTTGGTTTCTTGTTTTACTGAAAAAGCCACCTTTTGAACTATAACATGTGGATTCATTGATCAGTGTTCATATAGAAAAAATAATCCCCCAAACATCAACACAAGTTTTTAAGCTGCCACTGCTCTCTCTATACACCCAGAGGAGGTCAAATTTCCAGGATATGCACATAAGCCATCTGCCTCTTGTTTCTTAGATTTATCATTTCAGTACTGCAGCTTCTGCCATCAAAAGTAGGACTTCCATTTCTTTCTGCCTCTGCCTCTCCACAGCTCAGCTGTGGATGAAAATTCCTCCATGCATATTCTCTCCTCCTGTTTTGAAGCACTGTTTAACAATGCCATTATATTATTTCTAAAATAAAGTGTTTGAGTCCATCACTTGCAAAATGCTGCTATATAAAACAAGAGTTTCAGAAATATGAACCTGTGTTCACACAGGTAACTGAAATCCAAGCACCAAAATACTAAGATTGACATGGAAATTGGTTAAATCAGATGTTTTACAGGAGTAAATGACAGATCAACATACCAAAAAACCAACAAAAAACCAACCAACCAACACCAAACCAAACAAACAAAAAACCCCCCAAAACAAACAAACAAAAAATAAAACCCCACCAAAAAGCCCCTCCAAAAAAACCCAACCACACAAGTATAAAGAATTGTAAGGCAATAAACCTCATGTGTGTGCTAACAGGAAGATCAATATGAACTTACAGCTTTTAAAAGTGACAGTAACCTACAGGAACCTACAAGATGATTTTTCAGATTTCCTTCTTTTAAAAAAATCATTATATATTATTTACTTCAAATCCTCCCCTACATTAAAACCATCTTAATATCCTTTCAATATCCTGCTACACAGAGTCTCTTTGATGGAAGGCTGCTGTGTGCCTCCCCTCTTCTCTGTAGCGGGTTCAAGGGAGGCAAATCAAAGGATGCAGTCAAGGGACGAGGTCAGAACCAGCCTGTGTTCTGCAAACTGGAAATTATCAGCTGATATAATAACATTCATCTAAATACAACCCTCAGGCTCCCCAGCAGTTCCTAGGAGATTACACTCAGAGTGGGAAACACAGAAATGGTCTTGGGTCTCCCTTTCAGCTCTCAGGGTATCACAGCCTCTGGTTTGATTCAGATTCCAACAACAGCCATCTAATGATATTTGAAGATACTCTGGATTTCACATCTGGCCTTCACATGTGACTTCTCTTCACATGAGAGGAGTGTGTAATTCCTACAGGTTCCATGTTGCATTTTCCAGCCCCACTCAGGTCTGGAGTACCTCATAGCATCTCTACAAGTTCCCCTTTCTTAGACAAGCAGAATATGAGTTCTGGCTCATCAGACTCACAGAATCATAATGGTTGATGATAAATGAGGTGGGACAGCAAACAAGTCTTTAATCACCCTCCTGGTTTTGCAAAGCACCAGCATTTGGAAGTGGGATGTGTTACACCAGGATAAAATCCTGGATAAAAAAAGGCAAAACACGTCCTCCATATATAAATACACACACACACACACATATATATATACACACACACACATAATGCAAACTGGCAGCCAACTAACAAAATACTAGGGAATGACTCACTGAATCAGACATGACATCAGAGATGGAGAGGCCTATTATCTCATATATCCACTCTTCTGAATAGCCTTTGCATTGCTTTATTTAATTCTTTGTTCTCTTTGCCATTAAATATCCCTGCTGATTAGGTTTGCTCAATCTATCTCAATTAGATTTACCTCACTTTCCTAGTCAATTCAGTGCTTAGTCTAGGTTTATATAAATGAATTCTGGCCACGCAGCAATTGCTTTTGGAATTAACTAAATATAATTATACTGTAATTTTGAGACTGCAATAACAGTGTAGTTACATGTAATCATTGTATAAAGTTATGAGTAACCGCATAAAATTTATGTTCTTTTTGATTAACATATTAACACTTTTTTTTTTTAAATCATCAATTGTGTAGACTATATTTGGAAATTACTACAAATCTCCCATGCCTCAAAGTAGCATTTAAGACTCAATCCTCACATTACCAGCAATGAGGGACACCCTACAGGCAAAGACACCACTCTCAAATTTCCCAGTAGCTTCCATGGTGTCACACCACAGATTCCACTCCGAAGTGGGTTTTTTCCAACTTTGGCATCAGTGCTTACTGGAAGAGTGAGAAAATATGGAAAATACATTCATAAAGATCACACAGATATAATTTAGAGTGATAGCATGATTCAGGCTTGATGCTCTGTTGTGGCCAAAATAAGCTTTCTCATTCAGAAGAGGATTTTCATTCTGTGTTCATGCTGTGCTAAACACAACAGGACTCATCCCTCATCTGAAGAATTTAAGTAATGTAGAAATACAAATAATTAATAGTAATTATTAAAAACTCCCTAAGTTTAGATTGCAGACATGTACTATAACATCTTGTACCTTACAATCAGTGAGCTACAACATCACTTCCCACACTTTTGTTTTCTAGACAGAAAAAAAAAGAGAAATAAAAAAATAAAGAATGAATTTGACAGGAAACATGAAGTTAATTAACTGTATGTCCTCAATCTGATGCTTTTTAAGAGTTTCCAGAAAGAATTCCATTTTTTCCTAGAAAAGATGTGCAAAAATGACTTGTCTGCAAATCCAATTAAAGTTGATAAATAATTCAGTCCAGGTAGCTCAATATTCAAATTGAAAGCCAGCATCCAATTTGAGGGGGGAAATAAGCATTAAAAAAACATCTTGAACACATTGTATTACATTGATACTTTGCAGCACAAGCTGGACTTTAAATGAAATGCACTCTTTTTATTCAGATGACAAATTGCTCTAAACTCTAGTATTTAATAAATAATATTATAAAACATTAATAGGAATATAAATACTTAAATATTTATAACAGCGAAACCACAGATTCAGGATAGAGACCTAACAACTAAAGGCAGACACAGTTCAGGGTATTTATATCTCAAAAACAGGCCCCCATCTTGCAGTGAGCTCCATGCTGTCACTTCTACTTGCCTTGCATGAGGGGCCTTCTTCAGGAAGCTGAGGGGCCCTGCATTAAGTTTTCAGCATATTTTCTTTTTTCAAGATGCCCTAAATCCAAACACCAGACAAAACCGAAGGAAATTACCTCTGGGATTAGAAATTATTAAATACTATTGTAAGAATAAACCAAACTCCAGAAGGATCATTCTGTGTTACAGAATATGCAAATATCTCAAAGGCTCAGGACAGTGATGACAAAGGCAGTAGGACATCAGTTTATCCCAGAAATATTTCAGAATTGGGTTTATGACAGAAGATGTGAAAGAATTATCTTGATGACAGTTGTAACTCTGGAATGGAATCTACAGACTGACTGAAGGCAAACTGGTGCTCCCAATTATCTGTATGAGCAATTGTGGTTGTTGTTATTGTGCACACAAATACAGCATTCAGCTCCATCCATCTTATTCCAAAATTTACACCCAAATGCATTATGAGTCTTCAATTACTGTAAGAATTTTCTTTACTGTGTGCTTTCAATCCAGGTGAGCTTGCCTAATGAGCAATTAACTTCCAGCTCTGGGGAAGAAGACAGAGGTACCTGCAACATCATACAGCAAACTCCCTGAGTTTTGGAACAAGTTTGGGAAACTTCTGGGGTGTGTTCTTAAAGAGATGCATGCCTCAGCCTTAAGTGAGTGGAAGATCCTACTAATATTTGATGACCTCAGGGAGGAAAAGGGGCTCAATTAAAAAAATTCCAAGCACAAGGCTTTGTGGGAACTAACAAGAATCTCTGTTGCACACATTTGATCACTGATGTCCAAGAAGGAGTATTTCAATTTGGAAATAAGGACCTACTGATGGGAAGAAATGAGCCCATCTTTCAAGAGATGACTAAATAGGCTTGGTCAATTGAGCCTTGCAAAATGAGAGGGAAATGATTGCTGGAGGACAAATACAAAGTGAGACTGGAGCAGGTTAATAAAGAAGAAATAAAATCCATGGACAGTGCTGGGAAAAGAAAAAATGGTGTTGGTGGGCAACCTCCTCCTACTCAGGAATAAGGAGGAGGTTTCTAACAACCTAAACAGTGCTAAATGTAGCAGATGACTTTTAAGATGGAGCTTAACCATTTGATGAAAGGAATTCTGTGATGAGGTAGCCTGCCATGACAGAGGACTGGACTCGGTGACCCAGGCACTTCCTTCCAGTAAGATGTTCCTGTATTACCTGCTCCTGGGAAGATGCTGAAGAGTGCTTCAAATCTGCTCAAGATCATAAGGTAAGGATTCATGTGACTGTGGTGGAAACTGCAGGAGTTTCAGAATCTAAACCCAAATGCATTATGATTTTTCACATGGTTCACTACCTGCCCTCCATGAAAGCCAAGCTGGCATGTGCTTCCTGATGAGTATTTAATATACATGAGCCAAACAAAGGGACACAGATAAAATAAACAAGATGCAATGCATGCAAATAAGATTATTTTATGCCATCATCTTACTTACATTTTAATGGTACTTTAATTTTGTTGTAGGATTTGCTGTAAGAATGTGTGTAAAAGAGTAGAACATAAAGAACAATGCAATTATAATAATGCACTATATATTTCTACTTGCTTCTTCAAGTTTCCCTACAGAAGCAAAATATGAAACTGTCTCTAAGAAAATCCTTAAATTATGTAGGACCAAAATGAACCAGAATGAATTACATTTAGTGTGTGGAAATAACACACCACACCACTATTCCTTAGCTGTTGAGATCCATATAGGATTTTTTTCTGGGTGGTGATTCATGTTATCCTATCAATGCATTAGGGGGGATTTAAATTCTTAACACCCACCATCACACCAAAGGCAGAATAGACTACTTAATATGAATAACAAGCACCAGAAGAAAAACACTCCACCCCATGTTTCTTCTGCAACTTTAAATTGGACACAAAGAGGAGGAGAGGGGGGAAAAAAGAGAGCAGAATAACAGGGAATTAATAATGGAGAAACCTGATTAGAATATAATTTGTCCTCATTAGTACAGCATTCCTGACATAAGGCCGCTCCTTGAATCCTGTTTACTTTGAAACTCCAAAGAAAGAAACCTATATAGTTGTTAACACTCGGCTTTTCAAGGATTGCTCCGTAATGAGGGTGGAGTGTATATGAGCCGGTTGGTTCTTTACCATCAGAGAACACTGAAAACACATCTGTGCAGTGAAGCATTATTGGGCCTTTCAAACAACCTCTGCGGCCGCTGCCTATAAATCTCTTCCCCTGTCATGTTTAACTAAAACCCAATACCCATTCAACATGAAATCCATCAATGTTATACAGAAAACAATGACAAAGCACTCTCCTTTGTGTCAGGAAAAACAAATAATTCTGCAGGAAAAAGAGGGAAACCTTTTTTGGCAAGCTTCTGCAAGGGTACAGGGATAGAAAGTGGCAGCTTTCTTTTAAAGCAACATATACCCATCTACAGAAATAATTTTCAAGGCTAGATCTGCACTGGGCTTATGGTGCCTGTTCCAGAAAACACACAATGCCTCAGAAGGATCTGTGTTGAGGCTTTTTATCTGAAGTATGTTCATCACGATGACAAAGTCAGCTTTTGCCACCCAGCTGCACAATCCTGTCAATGACAAACTGGGGGGTTTGCATTTTTGAAGCAAAATATGTATCAATTACAAATCTTTTCTTCTGCTGCTTCTAACTCCACAGGAGTGCACATATGTGTATATATAAACTCATACAGAATGTGTTCACAGGGTGGATTTAGCCTTTTTTTCATTCTTCTAAATTCAACAGGGGGACACAGGAGCAATACAGAGAATCAGGAGTGAAGGCAATTGCTGGAAGGCAAAGACACCTTCCACGAGGATTCACTAGTAAGTTTTTCATGAAAGCAAACTCTGGGAAACCAGTGTTGAATGGGAAAGACTGAGTCTCTAGGTAGGTGGTTGAACACAACTGGACATGCGTGAAAGCAAACCAGACAGCCTAGACCAGAATCAATCCCAAGCCGCTAGATCTAGTATGAAAATAGGACTGGCAGAAATATCATTTTAATATAATATATTCAGTGCCACTTAAACAAAGAGGGTTTTGCGTGATAATTGTTTACCACAAATTTCATCTAAAGCACGTGAGCCTACAGTAAAAAAGTGACTCCCTGACAGCCTGTCCTGTCCATGGAGATGGATATCCACCCTGCACTGAACCTCTTCAATGGAGCTATAGGTGCAACACTTAACACTGCCTCTGTCTTTTAAGCATCCCATTACTGTAAAGACATTAGCCACTGAACTTAATTAACAAAATCAATCATAATTAATTCTTTCAGTGTTCACAGAGTCATCACAGACATTTCCTTTAGAGTTTTACTGTAATTTGCCATTAATGGAGAGCCAAAATAGTCAAATGATTTAGAATATATATAGAATAATGTACACCCACTGTACATAATAAGATGGCATTTTCATTGAGGAGGTGACAGAAGCATCATAAAGCAGAAAGTGCAGAGCTTGGATAGTTTGTCACTGTCAGAAAAGCTGCGTGAGTGCTTCATCTGCTCCCTTTCAGGGTATTTTGCTCTTCGGTCTCATTAAATTTAGACTCAAAACCACCTGGTACTTATGAACGAAGAACTTTCTGTACATGACTTGGGCCTTCATTTTAAATGTCACGTGTAATGCATGTGGTGGAGAAATTTCCCTTGATTATAATAAAGGATCCTCCAAAGACATTCCTTCTGTGATCAGACACAAAGCCTGCTGTGTTCACACTTACTTATGGCACATTTTACAGTGAAAGTTTAGTCCCAAACTTAACTAAAAAAATGCAACATTGAAACTGGGGATCACCCACAATTCTCCATAGCATTTCCTTACACCCAGATTATAGATCCTGATATGATGCATTCATCTTCAAATGGCAAAAGGTCAACTTTTGGCTGGAAATGCCACTTTTTGCCTCCAGGAGAACTTGCAAGACTAATCACCAAGTAGCTGAGCTTCTGTCCTTTCATTTAATCTGCTTCTGTTATGATGGTGGAATTAATTTCATTTTTCTAAAGCCATCCCTGATCAATTGGGCTTGAATTGTGCCCTGACAACTCTTCTGAGGAAAATTCCACGAGCTCTTTCTGTTGCTTGTCACATTTCATCATTCTCCCTCGATACAATGATCTGAGTTATATTTTTGTCAAGCCCAAGTAACTGTTCTGACGGGGGGACACTTTACCTGGTGCTACTTGGTGTTCCCTGGGAGAGCTACAAGTTGCTACTCGAGTGCATGAAATAGAAAGGGTTAATTTGAGTGATGGCTATTTACTTGATGAGACAGAGAGGATACGTTTTTAAGTACACTGTATGTGGAAACATATTTATATGCTATTATTTTTAAAGATTTACTTAGGAGTTAGGACAATGTGATTAAGCTGGATTTTTCTGCTTTTGTTTTCCCTTTTCTTTTTTTACCCGAACAGCAATCACTTTATTAGATACTTTTCTGCATTAGCGAAAACACATACTGGCGAGTTCTACAAGCTGAACTTTAAATGAATCATGTAACAGCACTACGGGTATCAAGGTTTTAAAATAATGTGTCATATAACCCATCAGGACAATTCCTACCTCCTCTTCTGAATGCAAGGAGCAACCCATGATAGCTATCTCTCTGGTCTTCCTCCATCAATCAATATAATCCTATAAGAGTCCAAACTTAACACTAGGTACATAAGAGAGCTACTGAATTAGATAAACTCAATCATCACTGGTGATGAAATGATTATTTAATTACTGTCAGCAGTGCTTCCAATAGCACAGAGAGGAAATCCAAGAACATTGACAGTCAATGGTAATTTATTAATCAATTAAACAGTACTGCTTGGGTAAGCGTAATTTGCACAATAAAAATTGAATTAAGTGCTTAAGTAAAAGGGGTGGCTTTTCTAACATTAGAGGTCATGACATACAGCAAATGCATATTCAAAGTTTAATGCTCCACTTTGTAATCTCAGTAAAAAGAAAAACAAAAGGCTGGTGAGGCTGAGGAAGATGGGACTGGCATTGCTCACACAGCAATAACCACAGTGCACTGGTAACTCCAGTGCCTTCTATGGGGCATTTTTTTAAGTTTGCAAGTCTAGGAAAGGTCAGCATCAGACTCTGTGCTGGTAGTCAAGGCCATCCCCAGTACACAGACTGGAATGATTTTAACAGAAATTCCCTGTTTCTCAAGAGAAAAGATTCTCCAAAACTAAACTGTTCTCCAATTCTGCTGTAAACAAGGAGTATCCCCATCGCAAACTGACTGATTGTTCTCAGAGCATGGCAGTTCTTGCTGTCAGTCCCACAGTGCAGCACTGCACTCACAAACTCACTTCCTTCTCTGTGGGCTGCTTGTACAATTATCCTTGCGAGGTCTTCTGCACCCATCTCTGGATCTCACTTGGCTCAGAGAGACTGTCAATTTATTACTTTCATGTCCTGAAGGCATGAAGTGGATGGATGACATCCGCACTCCTGCTAATTTGATTTCTTAATTACAGAACAAATGTATATTGCTCCACTCGAAGTCGAGAGTCCCTTCAGCTAGGCACTATTAGAAACTGCTAATAAAGAACAGGACAGGGGGAAAAAAAAATTTAAAACAGAGCTTGAGAAGTCTGGTATGACTGGCACAAGTTTTCATGGTGTATCTGTGATCAAGCAAGGCCTAGATCTGGATTCCCTGTTTTAGGGCTCTCACCAATCCCCTCTCTCACCCAAAGCTTTCCCTCACTGCCACTGCCCTCAAGCGAGAACTGCCCATCTCCCACCTACTTTCCATACGATTATTAATACCTACCAGAAAATTACTGTGTGCAATCAAAATATACCCATTGACATAATACCTTTGATAGGTCAAACTGTTGAGTTTTGGCCTTTCTACCACCCTAAACTGAGTTTATCTCTCAAACTAAATTATCTTCTCCTTGAAGTTAGTCCATTAGGTCTGGGGGTTCTAAAAAGTGACTTTAGATTTAAGGCAGCACAAAAGAGAGCAGAACTGTGTCCAGGCAGATCCTCACAACATATCATCTTTACAGTCCTTTTCAGTGTTCATCCTCACTGGCTGCTGTTGATCTTTCACTTTGTCTTGCTTATCTAAAACCAATACCTATTCAAACTCCAATCAATCAATACTACATACGGAACGATGAAAAAGGACATCCAATTCTCTTGTTTAACAACTTGTTCAACATCTATTGCTTAGAGATCTTTCAGCATTCACGCCTCCTTACTTCATGGCTATCAGCCTTTTGAATTTAAAAGAAATTAATGAGAATTTACACGAAATAAGCAGTCGGAGCCACCAAGTTCTGCATTCCTGAGAGCAGGGGTCATGACAGGAACACCTTTAACCCTATGAAAATTTCAGTTACTTGATTATCACTGCAAGCAAAGCTTGCTTTAGCTATAATGGGCTAGTCTGAGGTCTGCCACTCCATACACTACATGGAACTGCTGCCCTGTTTTTATTTTGCACAGTAGCTGAATTAATAGGAATTTTAAGAGAGACCAGAACTTTGTCTCACAAGATTGCTGAAAATCAAAGCACTGATACTGCTCTGCTGCAGCCTTGGTAGGAAATTAATTGCAATACAAAGAGGTAAGAGTTCCAGCAGAGCAATACCAGGTGGGACAGGCTAATTTTGTCATCTAATAAATGTCATATGGCAGAACAGTCTCAACCCAGTGAAAGTAAACTCCATCTAACAGGCCTGATTTTATTTATACATGCAATAGTACTATTTTAAATAGTGCTTTACAGTCAGGCTGGCATGGATTTATACAACAGGCCAGATCCTAGATTCTCTTAGAGAGTTTAAACTCCTATAAACTTCCACTGGAGTTTAGTTACATAAAAGTCTTCTCAGACACAGGCCTAAGTGAAAAGCAGAAGACAACTTAGTAATGAGATTCAGGACTTGCTTCATATGCCTGAGGCTTTGGATAATTTTGCAAGCAGGTTTTGGATTTTTGTTCTTTTACAGAAAATTAGAGAACATTGGCAAAATTCGTACACAGCCTTTTCCCTAAATATGCAGGTTTCAACCTAGTATCTCTGTCCATAAGATATGATCTTTTTTTCATGATCAGAGTCAGGTTTCAAGGTCTTAAAAATGGCATCCCAATTAACAGAACAGCCATCATGGCTTGAAAACCTTGTTATTAAAAAACAAAAACAACCCAGTTCCCAAGTGCTGATGGCTTTAAAGTGGCTGTCACCAGAAAAGGAGCTTAGATATGGATATAAAATAAAAGCACCTACAATTTCTTTCCTCTTTTTCATGGATACATTAATACTGTGCTGGAGGCTGATCTGGCTAACAAGTTCTGAGCTAGGAACTGAGGTTATTAATGTCACTGTTAAGATTTTTTTTTTATATTGAATCCGATCTGTCTTATATCCAAGAGCGTTTTTTATTGAATAATCTACTCACCGAATTAAATGGGCTGTGACTGAAAATGGGGGGAGGCGAGTTGTGTTTTAAAATAAAAAGTGAACACATTTTGTGACCAGATACTACTTAATTTGCAAATGTGTACTCTAGAACCATATGTTGTCTGATACAGTCAACATTCCTTGCCAAGCAGCATTTGTATCCCTGATCAAACACTCCTGTTCAATAGCAAAAAGATAGAAAACTCTAAACTGTTACCCTCCTGCATATGCATAAGATGCTTTTCTGTCCCTTCCAAGGTGCCTTAATCGATATAATTATTTTCATGTTGTGAAAAAAATATTGCATAATGACTCAGTCTAAGTTGGGACCTGGTCCTCCAAACACTTGCTGGTTGCCCACATGTATGAAATGCTGTTGCAAGTGCATCCTGCATCTTCCCTGGGCTGGCCAAATTCCTCATGTGGAGAATCTGCCCAGTTTGATCCCTGTGACCATGATAGCCACATGGATATAAAAGTGATGTTTACATGCAAGCCAAAATTTAGTAGGTTTAAATAGAGATAGGAGTACTGTTTGGGACTTTTGCAATTTGGCTCATGAAAGCTCACGAACAGGTAGGCAAGAAAGGAGAGAGCAGATGTTAATAATCTCACAGATTTCAAAATCCTTTGCAGGCTAAGGGAAATTAGGTTGTGCTGTAAAAGAAGCCTGCTCTGAGTTTGTGCAGTTGCACCGACATGGAAATGCAATTTTTCACAAGCCTTTTGAGGTCTGACATTAAGAAAATTTAAGTAACTCAGATTTAAATTTGAGCTCTCCAAAAGCTACCAGAAAAATTAGGAGAACAGGGTGCCCTCTGTGCTCCACCCAATGATGCCCACAAATGCCATTTATTTACCTCTGCTTCCTAAAATGATGTTTTCACTCATGGAAATTTTCATAATTAAGCTTGTGACAGCTCCTGCTATGCGGTTCATCAGCAAGGAGGACATAAAGAACACGGAGCACTCATTACACACCGAGCAAACTTAACTCATTAACAGTACTTGGAGTGAGCAATCTCAGACCATTACTTTTAATGGGATTAGCCTTTCTTGTGTACAAAAGGCAGCACAGCTCCATCTACTTAAAATCATTTCCGTACTCTAACGACATGGGCTACATTCATGCTAACAGGGAAGTGTTCATTCTGGCTTTGCTCCTCATTGTCAGCGTGGCACTGAGCACTTCACTGCAACAGGAACAATAACTGAGTTATTCTCAGTTTATTTTTGTCACTCTGGTCTGTGCATTTTTCTTTTCTCATTTTACAAGGCCCTACCTTTGATCATCAGTGAGGAACAGGATTAGCTTACTAATGCTGTATTACTGTCAGCAAGATGGCATAGAATCAGTCCTCCACATTAAAGGGAAAAGAGAATCTTTAGAGGATATAAGGATGAAGACTTTCCCTGAGAGCCGAAAATCCGGCTAGCTCTATACGTCAGCATCAGTATGATATCACTGAAAAATT
The DNA here is from genome assembly GCA_013400235.1 of Oriolus oriolus. NCBI lineage: Eukaryota > Metazoa > Chordata > Aves > Passeriformes > Corvidae > Oriolus > Oriolus oriolus. The sequence continues at coordinate 735,459 of VXBT01007692.1, forward strand.
GCCTCTGCATCCATGCAGCACATTCCCAACCTCAACAGTCAGTCATCACTGACACTTGCCCGACCTGCTTACGCAGTGCCAGAGGGAAGTATTGCTGCTAATGAACCAATCCCTTATTGCAAGCTGGGGTGGTGGTGCTCCTGAGGTCAGGCACACCCAAAAGCCAGGACTGAAAATGACTGCCATACACATGGCAACACTACAACATGTTCCACTTGCAGCAGACTCGTAAGAATCACTATTTTTCATGTAGCATTAACTTTGATAACCCCATTGCCAAGCTCTTTTACAACGCAATCTTCATAAGGCCAGTAATGAAGCATTGCTACTCCATGGTGCGTATAAATAACCCTGCCCAGCACATGCACATCTGGCTAGACGCAGAGAAGCGCCTTTAAATTCTCTCAAAATCAGAACCATTGAGACTCCAGAGCTATGTTTTTCTCCAACACAATTCTTGGTCTTGAATGAATGCTCAGAATGTAAATAAATAAGTAGCATTTAAAACTCAAAATCTTACCAATATAGGAGTGCCAAAGGAGTATCTGAGGGGGCAAGAGGAGTGAAGACAATGCATTTAATCCTAGTGAAGTATAAGCATATTTGGGAGGGAAATGCAACATATGAAAGGGCATTGACAGGCTCCCTATAGCATCCAGGTGCTTTCCAGCTCCCACATCCCACACCTCAGGCTGGTCGCTTACAGGAAGAGACTTTCAGCCAACATTTGACATAATTAAATATCATTAGTATTACACACATGCTCCGCTGCTTGACAGATCTACTCTCTATTCTATTTTACCTACTTGTGTCTTCTCCTATGCATGGTGCACACGGGTTTCTAAAAATATCCCCAACTATTCTGAACAGCAGATGCAGAGATGAAAGAATGAGTTGCAAGCTAAAAGAAGAATCAGTCAGCTGCAGCGGGAGCTAAACTGCATCCTCTGCTCACACCGATGCTGCAGCTGGTTCAACGCACTGTGTAAATGCTTCCTCCCGGCTCAGCCAGAAGCCCGCCTTGAGGACACACTTCCCCTCACCAATGTGAAAAGGAGGAATTAGTGGTACTCTGGAATTTAGTAGCAGCTCCCCAACATATTCAGAATATCACTTTGTAGCACTACCAACCTGCAAGGTGAGGAACATCATTAACTCCCATAAAAGAAGGAGTTTGAACCTCAGGACAGGGACCTTTTAGTATGAGGTCTAAAACCCAGACACTTAATGACTAAAATAAAAAAGCAAATCATGGATTAATTTTTGGGGTAAAGTTGGATGAAATAAAGTTTCCTGTTGTCTTTCCATTGCTGGCCTAAGAGCTTTCTCTGCCTCTAATGAGACTAGATTGCAGCACCCCACACAGAGTCAGAGATGGAATCGTCTTTAGAAAGGATTTCCACTCACAAAATGAAAGCCTTAGGAGTTCACTTCAGAGACAAGATACCAATAGGGACATTATTAACATCAGTGACATGCACACAAAGGAAGCCTGAGGCTCAGAGCTCTGCCTCTGTGTGGTTAAAAATGTAGGCACTTAGCAGGGAATGAAAATTACACTGGTCCAAGGTCCAGGACTTGCCATGTTTAGTCCTGGAGTGGTGCCAAAATAAGCATTGCTAGACTGGATGATCGGTGAGAGAAGGGGATTTCAAGTCTGATAGCATCAGGATTGAAAACTAACTCTCGTAAGATACTGGGGACGCAAACAGGACAGGGAGTTTCAAAAGAACAGAGAATTTCCTCTTAGAGCTGCTACATTAGATCTACAGATCATACAATTCTTCAACTGCTTTGCTGCTTCTTTTTGGTCAGCAATGCAATCATTCATTTAAGGAAACTGACTGTGGCTGAATTTTGAGGGGTTTATTTTGGGGTTTTTAATATCTGTTGTAAAACTGGCTGATGGTTTTTTCTACCTGTCTGATTTAAGCATCTGCTCTCATCTTCTTGGACACAGAATTTGGATATTTTGCAGCAGCTCTGAATTTGGTTGTATTCATCTTTAAGCTGTGAGTACCTTTGCTTTGATGATTGGGACACAGATGCTTGTGGATTATCTTGTAATCTTTTATGGTAAAATACAGAAACTACCTGTTGACAACACTGGTCTCCTCTGTTACACCTGAAAGCTTGAAATACTAGATGGACCAAAGTCAGTCTTTCCCCTTCTTAATCCATGTTCTTTTCCACAAAGTGAAACAGATTCTTTTAGGGGAGAAAAAAAAAAATGTTGGGAGTACTTCAGTTCTTGAATAAGGACAGCCCATGGATCCACCAGCTGTCAGGAAGAAAATGAAGCTAAACCTGAGGTTTCTGCAGCTGCAAATATATAAGGACTATTAATACCTGGTCCATCGGGTAGAGATACACTCTTTCTAGTATTTCCTCTCCCTTCTTGAAAGTAATGAAAATCACTACCTTTGAAAAATGTGACCTTGGGCTGCCCAAAGCATGTCTCCCAACCAGAAACCCACTGGAGGTACAGGTGGAAAAATGTAGATCCTAAAGGGATTTTGGTGTGATGCTGAGTCCCTGCCTATAAAACATCTCTGGTGTCAGTCATCTGCCACTTAGGATAGTGACTTTTGAAAACCTGGATCATTTATTACCAGTAAGTAGGGTACTCTCCACATTTTTATGCCTTTGGTTTAATGGCCCACAGAGTATTAAAAACAAACAAACAAGGCTATTTTACACAGATGTTAAAAGATGTAGGAATCTTGCAAAGGGTTAAAGCAGTTAAATAGAAAGATATATGTTTTAACGGAGTTGTGCTTTAAAATTACTTCTAATTTATCCACTTACGAGACATGTATGGAGGTAAAATGATCACTGGTAATGTGCAACAGAAAGATATATACTTTTTTAATTGTAGCCAAGAGGAATAAAACAGCATGGAATAACTTAATTGTTGCTAATTATAATATCACTGAGGTAATTACAATAGATTTTGATTGTCTCATTTTCACACCAGAGGAGGGCACAATACTGGCTTTTCTCTTAATACATATTTGTTTTTAGAGAAGAGCTGACAATTACACTAATTGTAGTCACAGCGTGAAACTTTGTTTTTAAAGAAAAATTTGTCTACGTGTCATACGAAATAAATGCATGCTTCTTGTTTTGTTAGGTGTAAATTAAAGACATATTAATTGCTTTGTTCACTGTAACAATACAGAGATCTTCTCATGCAAGCACGACTAATTCTGACAGAGTCGCATCACTTGGAAAGTGTGTGACATCCCAAGTGAAAATGGCAAGAATGAACCACCACTTCTCAGTGGTTAATATGGATGTGTTTGAATGGAACATTGTCACCTGGAAGACAACATCCAGCAGCTGTTCTTCCTCTGTGGAAGCCACTTGGATAAAGTAGCAAGAACCAAGACAACTGGGTCAGACCCAGAAGTCCAAATTGTGTAAGCTTCTCTGACTTCACTTGGACTCTCTCCAACAGCTTCCAAACTCCATCAGACCTAAGGCTCAGCATCCTTTGTCTGGCCATGTCCAAACTTTAAATGCTCCAGAGGCATATACAGGAGATGTGAAGGTTTGCAGTACCAGCCACAGCCCTGCCCTGAGCACAGGAGGGGATATAACCACCTCTGAAAAGTGATGCCACATCACATGCACCATGAGGAGCCATAAAAGGAAAACAACCTTCCTAATTCACCCTATCAAATGTCTGTATTTGATAAGTAGAATAATTTATCTTTTGTGATACTCCCACCTTCCAAGCAAAGATCAAGGTATAACCTGTGGTTTAACCTCACGAAGTTACCCTTTTCCCTTACAAAGCTGAGTTTAATCAGGCTCTCTTGTTTAGATCAGCAAGGCATCAAGCTTTCCATTCAAAGTCTGTGAAGCTGAGGAGCAGTGCTCTGAGAGCAAGATCTGCATCCACTCTGTCACACACTTGCCCTGCCACCTGAGGAGTCTGCAAAGCAATGCAGACGAGCAAGACAAGAACTGCAGTGTGTGCCGCGTTTAAATAACCACAGTAGCGTGTCTTACTGCATCTGCCAGTCCCACGGAGGTGTGAAAGCAGGCTGGATAGGTACATCCTAATAGCTCCAGTGTCAAGAGGACTTAGAGATGCACTGATGTACTCACTGCAGATCCCGATAATCTGAACTAGAACATTTTGAACGGACAATACAACAATTTTGCTTTTGTACTATGTTACATTTTCAGTAAGAGGACCATGATTTGCTGCTGTAACACACAGTAACATCAATGTCACTTATGGAGCCTCACCACCTCACCCACTTACATGGTGTCAAAACACCACACACCTTTCAAAGAGCTGTTTGCCTGTTTTCTGATGTGAAACTCACTCTCAGTTAATGTGCAGGCTACTTCAGATGAAATATCCCATCAGACTAGGCCATTACTATAGAAATTTTCACCCTTCTGGCCATAACTTTTGGTCTTTCTTCCACTGTTGCTAGACCAAAAGCAATAACAGCAGTTGGAGGTTGTCCTTTCTTTACTCCAACAGCTCCAATGAACATACTCCACATAGGTGGAATGGCTTTGAACTGAGAAAAGAGTAGATTCAGATCAGATATCAAGAAGAAATTCTTCCCTGTGAGGGTGGTGAGGCCCTGGCACAGGGTGCCCAGAGAAGCTGTGGCTGTTCCATCCCTGGATATGTTCAAGGCCAGGTTGGATGGGGCTCGGAGCACCCAGGCTCTAAATTTTAATTTAATAACTCCTATGGATTAGCACAAGCAAGGCAATGCTAACTCATTTCTCTTGTCAAAAACAAAACCCTTTTATCTTTTAATCGATGTACGTAAAATATACATGACCAGAGTCCATGACAAAGATATCCTGTTACACCACCTCAAATGTGTTCTGCAGGAGTCATTTTCCTTACTGCGCAAGACTCTCATACTGACAAGATAAGAAATAAAGTAGATTTGAACTTCTTGCCACTTTAGGAAACCTCTGCCTATATATTAAGAATTAATTTTTGACTTTTATACCTGTGTTACACATTCATATTCGCCACCAAAGACCAGCTAAAAGCAGAGAGTAGCTACAGATTTTACATACCAAGTTAATTAGCAATTCTTACCAAACAGAGTGTATCTTTTTGTCTCAGGGTTCAGCTTGGTCTCTATTAGACATATTTACGGGAAAAGTCAATGGATAAGACATTAGAGGCCAACCTCAAAGTCAGAATAAAGCAACCATAGACCTTAGAGAAGTGCTTTATTAGCCAAGAATTGGTTGGTTATTGATCTTGGTCTCTGTCTCTGGTCACAATAGCACTTACCCTAATTTTTCTAGTGTAAATATAAGTAAATTTGAATGGGTGTTGTTGAAAACAATCTGTAAATCTACATTTTGTGGTTTATGTTGTAATTGTAGTTACGGGAAGGTTCAATATCTGGAGCATGGTAAGGAGACAAGGCTGTGGCATGGCAACCTCAGCTCTGCAAATATGTCCTGAAGCACTTTCTCAGAGGTTATTAAAATGACTGGAGCTATCACTCTGCTTAGAAGCAGAGAAACCACATGGGTACTCATAAGAAAGGAACTGAGAAAAAACACTGTAAAGAGAAATGTTATGCATTTAACTTCAGCTTTTCTTTTCACTGAGGTCAACCAGATAATTAAGCAAAACAGATATGCAGAGTTTCTTTACTTTTCTGCAGACAAACATTAATAAATTACTGCTTGTCTCAGCACTACCATGCTTTCTTTACTTTATTGTGCTTTTTCATTTAGTTTCGTCTTTAAGATTTATTTGGAGATCATTTTCAACTTACTTCATGGCCTACTGCATAAGACCTCTCTTCTATTTGTCCTATTGGGAACACCTGTCTTGATCGTACTTCTGTAGGGTTAATGAGGGTTAATGACTGTTGTATTGCAGATTGATATTACCAAGCAAATTTCAAGTGGAAATACCAAAATAAGTGATAGCTGTAACATCTGCAGCACTTTTCTCCATTTAGGTTAACACTGAATGGATTATAACATGCTGCTTTAAAAAACTGCACACACACTGCAAAAAAACTGGAATTTTCACTATTGCTAAGTGCTCTTTCCTTCCAAAGCTCCCAGTGTTGCTTGGAATCCATAAGGCTTTTACTCATATCACAGCATACTGAGAGAGAGGCAAATCTCTGTCTACAGTTCAGCCATATCATAGAAAACAGGACTTAAAAATGGGGTGGAACTTTAACTTTGTTATTCCTCTGCCTGCCAGGAGCAAAGGGAATGTCCTTTCCAGTTCTAGACTTGGCCTGCAACGTGGATTGTCCCTGACAGAAGTAAACCATGAGCTGAGACTACCCCTCATCAAAAACATAAACTGAAGCCGTGAGTTGCCACTCCACTGCCTGCAACTAAGCACCACCACTACTCATCTAGCCTGGACAAAATTAACTCCTGTCTGAAACAGACTGAGTTAGAAACCAGAGCTATCTGTTTAGCTGACACATGATATGTCTAAGTCAGCTCAGCAGTCTGTTTTCTGTTCCTGCACCACACTTTCTCCATTGACTTGATAATTTCCATCCCACTCATGACTGCTATGTTCTGTTGAAGCTTTTGTTTAACTGGAGGTTGACTGTACAGGAGACAGGGTTTTCCCAGCAGCTCCAAGTGGAACCTGAAAACCAGGATTCACTTCAGGGAAAACATAACACAGATTCTCAGAGTCAAATTCAAAACTCAGCACCACTGCCTATGTTTTCTCCTGCCAAGCTCATCTGTCTCAAACATAACCGCAACCTAATTAAAAGATTTCTCTTACAGGTGATCTGATATGACAGAGACAAACAATGGGAAGACCACCCAGAGGATGTCAGTGCCAGAGAAGAACCAGAAGCAAGTCTGCTTTACATTCTGAGCACAAAACAGCCCTTCATTCCTCCCCACCTGCTTCCACATAAACCACAGCTAGAAACCACCAGCAGCAGCTGAAGTGGCTCAGACTTGCACATGCAGCTATCTCATCATTAAAAATACTGCCTTAACTTTATGAAAAATGTGATATTTTAACTTGCTTTGAGTTGTGGGGCCTTATCATTGGCAATTTTTTTCCTGAATGAGCTCTTCATTCCTTATCAACAGGCTATGCAGCTCCTTCAGAGTCCATAACTCTGTAGGCAAGGACAACTTCTGCTTAACCTCAGTAGACTGTAAATCAGGTTGTAATGAGAAGATATCACAATCCATGATATGTGTGCAATTCCAACATTTTATTATTTAAAAAAAAAACCCAACAAACAAACAAAAAAAACCCCACAACCATAAAAAAATTGCAACTTTAAGTGCATTCAGCAACCCTGAACGCCTCTCTAATTAGGCACTGAATTTCTTCTCCATTTCATTGCTATGAATGATTCAATGGAAGAGCTGGTTTAAGAGAATTCTACCCCATTCTCCTGCTCTCCCTGCTGTTCTTCCTGCTATGCACTGGTTCATAAAGACCTAAACTTGTCCGGAAAAGACCAACAGTGACTTAAACCATCAAAAGATTTGTAAGGTGGAACCTCACCTTGAGCGATTTGAGAGCTGAAGTAATTAGTGGCTGTTGTGGAGCTGAGATAAAACACTTTGTAACTTCAGTGATCATTATTATTATTGTTCCTCTGCATCTTCCAGTGTAGTGAAAAACCATCTGGTCTTGGGAACTGTTAATGCCAGTGAATCCAAGAGGAATGAAGGGGGCTTAATATCTCACAAATGGGGTTGTTAGTACCCAGAATATGCTATGACATTGCATCACTAGCAGATATTGTTGACAAGTCACAGAATAGTATTTATATTTATTCATGCAATGCAAAGGCAGAACTCTTTCTCTGTCTGCATCTCTAATGGCTGTTAGGAGGCTATGGATGAGAATAATCACAAAACCTGAATGGAGATAATAAAACCAATAGTGTTCAAGTGCTGAAACAAAGAGAATCCCCAGTGGGGCAGTGATCTTCTGAATGACTCAAGTAGTTCTGCACAAGCCTTTGAATTTCACTTTGACATTTAAATGAAGAAAGGGAGAGAAAAGCACAGGCCAATTTCATTGATTGGTGTAACTCAGGAATCTAACATAAAAGCATTGGGATGACTCACAATACATACAACATCTGAAACCAAACTCCATTCTCTTCTATTCCCATTTCATTAAAATAACCTCCTCTTTTCTTCTGTCATAACATCTGGCTTGAAAAACCCCACGCAGGGGGTTCAAGCAGAGCTTTTTTTATGGAGCTCATTGGGAGGGGAGCTGGCTGTGGTGTCCTAATGCACTTTAATTTTTCTTAAAAAGACCATTTTCAGTGAGAATTTACCACGCACCAATTTTAAAAGTTCACAGACTCACAGCTTCCTCCCTGAAAATCAAAAAATAGCCAAAGCATACTGTCAGTCTGCTCACATACGGACAAATTCCGTCATCGACTCTTTTTCCAATCATGCAGCCAAGGTCAATAAAACTATCCCAGCTCTTCAGAGGAAGCAATCTGTGTCACAGAGGGGCAGTGAAACTTACTCCTGCCCTTCTCCTACACAGTTTGTGTAGGTGAAGCCACACTGGTGAAGGTGAAGCTGTGGCCTGAGTGGGTGTGCAGAGCCAGGCATGGTCTGGAGTCCATCTGGCCACGCTCTCAGTGCCACAGATGAACCACAGGACTGATTCTTTAGAGGCTTTTAGGATGTAGCAGAACAGATTGTAGACCAGAGCCAGAAATTATTTAGTGAGGAACTTTCCCTACACAGCACACTCATTGTTTTAATGTATTAGGTGTATGTATATTTGACTTCCACACACAGTAAATCCAAGAGCATTACAGTCCTCCTGCATTAAGTCTGATACCCCCAAGCACCCACCTTTTCTCCAGTAAAGTTTACACCTGCCCTTTCCAACACACACATCTGTATTTGGAAGACCTTGTTTACGCTGTTTTGCATGCAAACAACAGTAGTTTCAGTGGAAGGAACAGCCCATTCCTGCCCAGAGAAGCAGATGGACCAGAGTCACCACGGTGCCTTGGTAACTTCTGCTGTTAAAAAAGTGACTTACAGGATCTGAGACAAACTGCAGGATTGTTTCTCAGCAGATAATCCATTCAAAAGAGTGCACTGCATTAACTTATGGAAGGTCCAGACTATGAAACCATTACAGCAAATATCTTTGCTTTACTTTTTGACTGATAACCTTCATCATTAAAATTAATGCCAGTGTAAAGTCAGAATTGTACCTATTAATACAACTCTAATTGATACCATAAGCAGACAAAATCTCACTATGAATACAATCAATTCTGCACAGATCCTGTTCTTTATTGACTACTTGGTTCACCAGGGATAGTATGTTTCAGCATCATTTTTATTATTTTGCAGCAGTGATGCCACCATATAGGTCTGAGGCCCGGGGGTATTTGGCGATTTCATTTCGACTTCCTGTGACTTTCCCAACATACAGAACCAATATAGGAGGATGCTGTTAGTACACAGTCCCCTTGGGTAGCTAGTTATGAAACTTGAATTGCTGCACTTAAGCAAGCCTGTCAGAATGCTTGGCCTCCTAGACACCATGGCTCCGGCTCCATCTACAAAACTTTAAGTGGCACTTGCTAAAAGTATGGAAAAAACCCATATCCTGTCTTTGCATACACAGAACAACGCTCCTAATGGTGTTCTGTAAGAGTGTGTGTAGGCTGCGCTAGGAAAAATGGGAGTATTTTTCAGACAAGAGCTCATTTCTTAGATTGATACAAAAAATGTAGCTGACGTTATGGGTGGGTCAACTGAATTATAAAATTTGTTGTAAAAGCTCATCTGTAAATTAATTCATCTTTGCAGATTAAATTACTCCGGATTTTTTTTTTTCAATCAATTTTGGAAAAATTCCTTACAACCTGCACAACTTCTACAGAGAGTGTACCTGTACTTCTGCAAATATTGGTGTCATAAAGTAGTAACTGGAACAAAGGATTTCTGCTGGTCCTTTGAATTATGCCCTTCAACAACACTGAAAGGAATTTGGGCGTGTAGCAAATTTCTCCAGTAGCAAATAGCATTCTTTTCTTCCCAGTTCTTACCTCCTTAAACAAAGCACCAAAACACCAGACAACTGTTTTGACCCCTGTTAATTAACGAGGCAGATTTTCAGAGGTGGCAGGACCTTAGCAGATGCCTCAGCTGGGCCTGTCCCAAAGACACGTGGTCAGGAAACCACAAGAACGGGGTCGGTCTTGAAATGTTCCAGTTCTTGTTATTACTGAAAATTCAGAAGACATAATGAAAACAATTGCTGTTATCACAGCGACGGCTAAATGCAGGGCACTCCTCACTGTGGCACCGAGCTGCCTCTACTGGAACCTGAATTGTCATTGTCCTAAGGAGACCGAAAGCACACCAGACTTCCTGATCCGGGCTGCAGGGAGAGCCAGTTCCCAGAGCTCATCTGATGATGAGATTCACACTTAAGTGTACGTACACAGGGAGCCAATTTCAAAGGCGTGGGCCTGCTAATGAGATTGCCCTGCTGCCAGCATCTGCAAAGCTGTGCCCTCAGGAAGGGAGCGGGAGCTTTCCAGAGGAGCACAGGTTACCTGGTGGAACGGAGATGGTGCTAAGGCTCGTAGGAAGAGTGTCAGGGATTCATTAATAACCACCAGCACACAAGCATTTCATCTTAGAATAAAAGTGCCTCCAGCAGCAAACAGTCATCCTGTGTTTCGGCCTAGTGCTGAGGCAAAGGAAAATGCTACCAAATGACTCAACCAAGCTTCTGTTCTCTCCTCTGTGGTTTTGGAGACTTCACATTGAAGAACTGAGCTTATCAGTGTTGCTCAGACCATAACATCTGACACGTCCGATTGCAGCGTGCTGTGATAAGGCTACAGAGGAAGGAGATATTTGGAGTTTGATATCTACATATTTGTAAGAACTTTTAAAAATTATTATTAATGCACACGTCACTTAGCAGACTCAACTGCTTGCCTTAAATCTTCATTGACTAAAAGAATGCTTAAACACATATTTTTCCCTTGCTACCCAAGAGCCAGTGACAACCAAAGCACTTGAGCAAGCAGAATGTGCCTGTTGGGTCTTTCTTCTCAGGCCAGGTCCCCCTTCTCCAAGTCATCTCCTCATTACTTTTCCATGATCCAATAACCAAGTTGCCAAATTCTTTTTAAATTTACACTTGTTTAATCAATAGCTCTATTAACATCTGTGGACCCATGAGTTTTAACATCATTTTCAATACTATTCACATCAATAAATTTGACAAAATGCATCCATGAGACATTTTAGAAGTGTATTTTGCAATCTACTGCCTCCAAACAATAAGCTGATAATCAGAAAAAAGTCTTTTTGAGAGATGCATGTGCACACATACACTTCAGGAGCTAGATAAATCTGAAAATTTAAGGACATGTAAAGTCAGATTTTCAGCTGGTACAAATCAGCACACTCTGCTAATTTATACTGGCTAAGGATTTGACCCTTAAAATATTTTCCTGACACTTTTGATAAAGAAAGAACATTACATTTCACTTTATAATTGGACCCTATAGTTAAAAATAGCCAGATTCTTTCCTGATTAAAGAGACAGGAAGATATAAACCAGATTTATTGTCTATTAGGTTTTATGTTCCATTTTCTCTTGTCACAAGAGAAGCAATTTTGTGTATATAGCCTGTCCAGCACAAAGTCATTTGTTCTCTCAGATACACTAATTCAAGCATAAATACATAGATCCATATTAATAAGCCACACCTCCCCCATTCATACAGTCAGGGATCCTGCCTAAATGTTTTCACATTCCCTGGATTTGCACTGTTCCATGCTGAAGTTCTGACTGAAGTAATCTTTATTTTTTCCCAATGAAGTCAATACCCAACTTTAAAGTATTTGTGGAAAAGATGATTTTATATAGTTAGATTTGGTTAAAATATTTAACAATATCTTCTTAATATATTTTTTTAAAAAACAACTGCTTTCACTAAAGTCAAAATTTTCTTTTGGGGATGAAAACTCCTTTTTTTTTCCCTTCAGTGCACATGTGGGGAAGAATCCCATCCAGCTTTATGAATAATGACAGCCAAAATGAATTACAAGTTGGTCTTAACAAACATGTTCTCAAATACATTACCCCACTCCTCACTCAGCCCTCTGTGCAAGTGCTAAGTGGTGGCAGGCAGCAGCAGCCCTGCCTGCAATCTCTGTAATTAAACATTCAAACACAGGCCTGCATCTCTGCAAACGGGCCCCCCAACTTCCCTTTGCTGAACACTTTCTTCAGAAGGAAATCTCACACAGCTGTTGGAAGAACACTGCATGACATCTGCAAAATGTCTATTGTACAGACCAGGGTAAAACACCAACAAGCTGGATCTGACCACTAATTGAAGCCATTGTTTAGGAAAATTACTCGCGTGTGGTCTAACAACTCATCTGAAATTAGTGATTGCTGCAAATGAAAAAGCAGAATCACACACCACCCCCCATCCCCCACCTCTCCCAAAGGGAATAGTGCTAGAAACAAACATTTACCATCACATACAAATATAATGTTGGTTTATGTTGTGTATTTTTTGTGTGTTTTTTAACTGCATCAGATGCCAGTGAGCTGAATTCCAATGTATATTACTGATACTGTCAACAAATATTAAATAGATTTTTTTTTTGTAGTTTGTGAGATAATCAGAAATGTGTCCCTCATTTCTGTTTTCCACCCAGTAGGTTTAAACAGAACAAGCCATTTGTAGCTTACTGTCTATCTTACACCTTATTTACACTGAATTTTTATCTTCCACTGCATCTTATTTTTTGTTGGCATTCCCCACCATGCAGTTTACATGGTGATGAAGAAATAGCCTTGCAGGCATTGAAAAAGAGATACAACATGTTAAGACATAATTCCCTGCAGGGCATTCGAGGCTGAATTTGCTGTCACAATGAGTCCAAGCTTCCATAACTATCCGTGTTTTATGTGGATTTGAAACATAAAATTAGATTCATCTTAATCTTCTGAAACAGCAATCTTCCCATGAAAGCTGAGAGACAACAGCATATGAAAATGATAAGAGAGAGAGAGAGAGAGAGAGAGAGAGGACAGAGGGAAGACAAGAACTGAATAAAATGAGATGCTGCACTGTTCTAGTAAAGGAAGTGAAGTTCCCCTATGGGTAATAATATATCATGAAAACTTTGCTGAAAGGGATTGAGCTCCTGCCAAATTCCTTGTTTACATACAAGCGATCCCTACTGAGGCTCCTCGGCGAGCCAAGAACGCGGGAGCACCAGGGAAGGCAGCACCAGAATAGAAATCGCTGCTGTGGAGAGGAAGGTTTGTGACACGCTGCATTCCGTGAGCAAGGTCAGATTTATGGACATGGCCTCCCTTCACCTAGGCAGGGACACAGAGAACCAACCCAAGAGAGCTGAAGTTTAAAACAATAAATCTCAAGTCTCTTTGGTCAGTCCAAGAGCAGAGCTTAAGGAATATACTGCCCTAGTTTTCTGGGATCAGGCTTTGCAGCTGGAGTAACTTCAACTTTTTTTTTTCCTTGAGGGGCTTCAGATTTGCCAGCTTTGTCATATTCTTCTGCTGCCCTTGGGGCACTTAACTGGTTTTAAAAAAAGAAGTTCTCCACAGTCAAAACTACTCACTCTTACTTGTATTCTTCATATTTAAATATGCAAAGAAGAATATTTTATTGTATGTAACTTAAAAAAAAAAATCCCAACAGCTGAAAAAGAGAAAAAATAAATGTAATGGTTTGAAGATTCAAACTGACAAAGGAAACACACTAATTGAAATCTTCCCAAATAATATGGGACTAGATTGAAACTCTTTTTATACTTAATTTAAATCATCTGCAGGTTGTTCTTTTAGTGCAATTACTTCAGCCTTACAACAGCATGAATACAGTCTTACTTTTTTTTTTCCTCAAAATCAATGAAACACACAGAATAAATTTTTCAAAGGGTTCAAATTCATTTATTTTCCTGCTTCACTCATCTACCTTACTGCTGTTAAAAACATCAGATATTCTGTACATTCTCACAGTAATCAGCTACAGACTTGCACTTTTCAACCATGTACTGTTCTAAATTTTAGAGAGAGGAAAGTGAGAACTAGCTAGGAATATAGGTATTAGGACACAAATAATAAGAATTTCCACAACTATCACACTGGCTACATTGCACATCTTTTTGGCAACACAGTCCTAAAACTGAGTTTTCTGTGATATCACTTTTTTTTGTTGTTTAACTAAGCATGTCTCTACCAAATCCAGTACCGTATTCGGCCTAATTAACTTTCCTGCAAATAAGGCAGATAAACTTATTTTCCAAGTGTTTTTGATGTAGCTAAATAAAACAAACCCAGGAAAGGCACTTAAGGATGCTCTTAACTTTGACTTCTTGACTTTCACAGAAATAGTTTGCGTGGAATTGAAATTCAAACACAAAACATCAGGTGTTCGGGTGGATGGGGTTTATGAAGCCCAACACCGATTGTCCCCCCAGCTGTGGCTCCCCGGGTGATGCTGCAGTGACAGAGACAAGATATGAACCCATACTCCTTGCCATGGGCCAGATCTGACCACATCCATGTGACAGCAAAAGCTGCCACTTCTTTGAGAACCCAAGGTGTGGTATTTTCAGCAGAACATTCATGCCCACCACCATGCTGCACTACATCACGTCCCTTTGGTACAACTCCAGCAAAAAACAGGCTCTCTGCAGAGGGACTGTGAGGAGAGAACCCTTTTTCCTCTCCAGCAAACAGATTCTTTGGTTATCACTAAAATCCTTGCACTGCCACAACACTTCCAACTCCACTACAGAAGTTATTTGGAGCCCAGCAGGCACTTTCCTGAATCTCCCTTGCCTTCCCAAGCTAGGATCAATCACACCCTTAGGAAGCAGTGCCTTGGGGGTCAGGAAGCCCCACATCCCTTCTCTCCCATTTCACACACACACACAAGTCCCAGAGGGCAAGGGACAGGGAGATAATGTTCTTCTCCACAGCAAACATCTCGACCCTAAAGCGGAGCATATAAAAGTATAAGCAAAAGTACAGAACAACACTTAATGCTCTGTTTTTAGAAGGGAAAAAAAAAATAAAGTCAACTCATCAACTAAATTAGGAATAATTGGTGGAATGATTATGCATAAAGCACACGGAGGCACTCCTCTAGGTAATCAGTTCTGCTGACTATTTCTCCTGGCTATTCCATTTGATATTCTCCATATCTAAGTTCTGCAGCCTCAGACCCAAAACTGTAATGAAATGCAGTGCTCTATTATTAACTGCTGCTATCCTAAGATCCCAAAGGAAGGAAACACTTCATTTAATTGTGTTTATGTTAGCCCACAATACATGCAGGGAAAGAGAGGCTGGCATAGGTATCCTGCAGGAGTCTTTATAGACAACTTCCAGTGCTCTGGGTTTTTTTAGATCATATTTCAGAGAATAAAATCAGTGAACAATATTTTCCTATGAGATTTCAGCTTAGCTGTAGGGATAATACAGTACTACATTTCATTAAAGTTACAGTATTTCAACAAATGCTGACTGCACTACTCTATGATCTTTATTGGGGCTATATCATCAAAATAATTAGAACTGATCAAAATGGGTGAGGTAGAGTGAAGAGGGGCATGCAAATTTACATTTTCAAAAATGCTTTTCTTTTCCATCAAGGTAACTCAGCCACACTATGTAAGTATTAACACAGCATTGTGGAATATGTGAATAAGAAATATTTAATTCAGTAAAAATAATGCATATGAAAATGGTTTCCTGTTACTGTGTTAAGCTACCTTTAACTGAATTCAGAATTCTTGGTCTCACAGTTTGGTTTTGTGTTCTGGGAAAAAATAAAGACTACTGAACACTACAGTGAGATCTAAAACTTATCTGGAGGAAATCCAGATTCACTGGTGTGAACAAGCTTTTTGATTTCTAGTTGTGTCTTTTTGGTTTTCTGCTCCTACAAAGTTTACCCTAAATTATTCAGGTGTATCTTAAGTCCTCTATAATGAGAAACACTGAAATAAAAGCTGGAATTTTCTGTATTTGTGTACAGCTGTCATATGAAAATTGAAATCTGAACATTCAACATTGTTTTAGAAAATTGAATTTCAATACAAACCTGTTCGGTCTGATTTACTCTCCATGGTAAATACTCAAATATCTCACTAAAAAATTCCTTTAACATACTCTGCATACAAAATTTCATTTCGAGGGCAAGAAATTGTTAAGATGGAGAGTTCCTTAAACATTTCTTTTCTGTTTAATTTTTAAGTCTGCACTGAATCTGACATAGAAAATACGCAAATTCTGTGTTCTTCTGGCAGAACCAAAGCATCTGTAAACCCCTTTCACTATTTTCGGACACTCAAAATTTTCACCAAAAAACAAACAAACAAACAAAAAACCCAAATCAACTTGTCTTCTAATTTCTGCTTCCTTTAGTTTCCAGAAAGAATATTAACTGGTTTTCCAAATCCAATGGAAAATAGTGCAAATCTAATATTTCTGGAGATTTCAGTTAAAAAACCCCCCATGCCTAACATCTTCAGGAGACTCTAAAATGTATGAAGACTCTAAAAAGAATAAAAACTCTAAAATGGATGAAGGTTTAAGACAAATCTGGGTAGTTTAAACTTTCACATGTGGAGACCATGAAAAATAGAAGTTTTCATAAGCTTCTGTGAAAATCCTACTGGATTTAACCACAACTTGCTTTGCATTTTGAGTGTTGCCCACACAAGAATGTCAAAGTGAGAGTAAGTTTTACACAAAAGAATTGATGGTACAGCTCGTGCAGGTTGCTTTGTTAGTCAGGCTGATTGCTCTCTTTTTTTCAGAGATATACATTGAAAGAACTGGAGTAAGTGACCTCAAAAAAGAAACATTTAACCTTATCCTTGATGTAAACATCTCGCACTGATAGTGCGATGTAGGTAAAGGAAAACATGGCAATTTACCAGAACAAGGTCAATACCACAATAAGGTAGATGTTTCCTTTTTAAGGTTAACTTCTAAGGGGATTAAAGTATTCCTTTCTAACATAAGTAACAAAATGGCACATACTACAAAGGTTTGCCTCTTAAAAATCAAACAGGGCAGTCACTGTAATTGATCAGTTTTTAAAAAGAAAGGTGCGCCCAGTTGTAAACTGTTCTAAAAAGTATGTCATTTATATTTGAAATTAATTAAGTAATAAACCATAGCTATGTAAATGTTGTTTCTTTCTCAATCATATATGAACATGATACAGTACACATAGGTACACATTTATACATGTGCTTGCACACAGAGCTGAAGGGAAAAGGTTAAGCATATACACAAATAGGCATAACAAAAACTGTGCTCTGGATATTCCTCTTTTAATGCGCTAGAAAACTTTAGAATCATTAAAGGAAAATAGAACCATTACCACCCTTGGAAAACAACTGTCATATGAATTGTTAATAGGCAGTACCCCAAGCACATGTGAGTTATTATAATCTAACACATATTGAGGAAGCCTACTGCTCACAGAAATTACCAGAGAACACTTAATTTTTGCATTCCACATTTATGCAATTAATTAGAGAACACTTAACATTCTCTCTGACTTCAAGCTCTGCATGATCATGTTTGATCATGAGGGAATTTAAAATCATTTATGTAGCCTAGATTTAAGCATGAGAAGAAATGGAGATGGCGATGGTTAGAAAGGGAAGCTCGAATACATTAAGTGACAGGCCAAACTATACAGAAATAAGAAAGCCAATACAGACACAACTTACTCATGAAAAGGGATGTTGATACATATTTTAAAAAGCCAAAAAGGCAACTTTTACTTATATAGGAAATATGTAGAGATACAGTTACATATTAGAGGACTCTGCTACATCAGAGAAGAAGACACAAGAGGTGAACAGATTTAGAGGATGTGATGAGTATTTAAAATAGGAGGTGATATACCACAATTGCACTGAATCCAGCACAGGTTTTGTGGGTTTGGACAATGTTTTTAAGTACATCTCCCTGCTCTGGGATTTGGGGAGAAATGCCCATATTCCTGCCCGTCAAGCACATACAAAGCTATGGTTAGAGGGGTCACAGCATCTGTAGTTTGTCACAATTTGTTCGCCAGCCATCACAAGTTCCTGGTATCACGCTGACTTTCCCTCCAATGTTTGTGGCACCATCCATTACCCACCTTCCCTCAGGATTCTTTCCCTAGGACCTCGCAGGGGTCTGTAGTGTGTGCCTCAGGCAGCCAGAGCCATCTCCCCTGCCCCAGAGCATGGTCCGTCCCGGTGAATGCATCGACCAGGTGAGCCAAGCTGCAGGCAGAGCCCCGAGCTCGAAGCACACACAGCAGGCTTAGCCACAGGATAAAGAAGGTCTTTAATATTCAAGTTCACTCTCCAGAGGGAACTGAGAGAGACATTTAAGGCCATGGTTTAAAGACTGATTTTGAAGAGACTAATGAGGACTCATTTTAAAAGGTGCTCAGAACCCCCACAACAGTTCCAAACCACATCAAACGAATCCGTTTCTAACTGAGCTACAATGGACATTACAATATTTCTAACCCTGCTGCTGTACTGAACTCCTCACCCCTTGCAGGTACTTGGTGCTATCTTTCCCCATATCCCTTTGGATACTCATGGAATCCAGACTGAACCTTGGCACCTCTACCACAACCACTCACTTGAGACCTAAACAGCCCCAGTGCTCAGAAAGGAACTCGACAGGGATGATTCAAATAATGGTAATGGCCACATTTAGAAACATTACTGTGATGAGTCTTTCTTTGAATCCCCAAATAAATAGTCTGGATCGAATCCTCAGCTAGGCTAGACAGAGGAAGCGATACCAATTTCCACTGGCCCAGAATGCTTGTAATCAAATATATCCATTTATTATCTGTGACAAGGTTGGAAATGTTAGGCAAATTACTTTATTATTCTGCAAAAATACCAGCTTGTCATTAACATTAGCCTGTGTCTTTAAAATTGGAATTATAAGCAGCTTCTTCATCTTACTACATCATGCTATAATCCGAAGTGCCCTATTAGGAGATGTAATATTTAAGGTCTTTTAGCTGGTACCTCTACATCCTGATTATCCTTTAGAAATTAAATGCCTTCAATATACATTTGTAAGAGAGACTAACAATTTCCTGCCACTTGAAGGATGAAGATGGTAAATGATGGCTGGGGTGGGGGCGGGTTTGTTGTTTTGATGCTGCCAGGCAGGCTGATAACTTTATATTCTGTGTCCATGGCTCAATGACCCACAAATCTCCTTTGATATGCCAGGCAGCAGAGAGAACCAAGCTGAACGGATCAGGAGAAAAGTGAAAACGCTTCAGCAAGGGGCCCCCGATGAAGCCATCATGTGACAGGAATCCTAAGACTCTGCTACGGAGGGGAGAGGCGAGAGCGGGAGAGAAAGAGAAAAAAAGGGAATAGGGCATTGTGGTGGCACAGGCTGATAGAGACGTCAGAGACGCTTCAGTAATCTCACGACGCTTTGGCCCAGTGTGGGGGCAAACGAGGCCCATATTCAGCATGGCGTGACGGGTAGGACCACCCCGAAAAAGCTGCGAGGGGGCAGGCACTTGGACAAATCAAAGCAGAAGAAAGTAATTTTCGATAAATTAAAGAAATCTCCATGGAAATTAGCATGAAACATTTTCTAATCTCCCGCTTTTCACTGCCGACAAGGGTCACTGGTTTAACTTCTCTCTCTTATTTTATTATTCCCCAGCCACATTCCTCTGCTTTTTTATATCCTTCAATTTTTACTACCTCTTTTTCTTCCAGTCTATCATTTTTAGCCTTTCTTATGGCAGCTTCTTAACCCTTTTAGGACTTCTCCCAGTAAATATTCTGGAGAATTAACTGATCCATTAGAGTTTAAAGGACATACTCCAAAGCAGTTCCCTTTCCTAACTATCTGCAGTATTTCGTCTACCGACTATGCAGTCATTTTAACTGCGATCAAAGTCAAACATTTCCTTCCCGGTGAAACCTGAAAAAGACTGCTTTCCACAATCTCCTTTGGAGACAGAGTGCTGACGCTGCTAAATACCAGCTGCAAATGCACTGCCAGAGGTAAACACTGCTAAGTCACAGCATTGTGACTTTATGATTTTTAATTTTAATATAAGAAATGGATTCTTTTTGCTGCCATTCTGGTTTTGCTAACGCAAAAGTGTCAGATTAGCACCTCTTCTTTCTCACCTTTGTTCCAGGAGGTCAAATTTCGAAGTCTGTTTTAAATTAAGATGGATTAGGAATATTAAATACTGAGTTCTTTTTTTCTTTCCAATAAATATGAAAGAGCAATGAGGCTATTCACATGAGCAATAATGCTAGTGTGCACAGGAAGGATATTGAGAGAAAGAGATACCTGCCTTCTGACTATTGTAACTTTGTGCTTGCAGACATAAAAATCAACGAAACTTCAGTGATCTGTGATCCATGACTTGTGATATGGAGACAGAAAACGTGAACAAAATGAGCATGATTAGAATGATGATTTTCACAAAGAATGTTAGTTCAGCTTCATTTCTGAAATAAATAATTGCAATTCTTCCTGCATCGCTCATAAAGAGCCAGGGTCAAATTTACTATTTTTTGTATTTATTTAAAGTATAGACAATTTATGCCATACAATAAATCCATGTTTGTATTTTCCAAGGACTTCTGAGAGACCTCCTTCAGTAGATTAAATTTCTAAAGATATCTAAATATATTGGTGTGTGAAGAGGAAAATCTTTATCTAATAACAAATAGTAGTAACAAGCTTAATTAACTCTTGGACTCTTTTTCTTTTTTTTTCCTGCCACTTGTAGATGCTCTTGGATCTGAGGATGGATTTCCACAAGTTTCACAGTAGGTCACAAAAGTATGTTCCCTGAAATGGTTTCTATAAAAAGTGGTCCAAATATGTCATTTGCTATCACTTAGGAAAGGAGCTCTATGGAGAATGATAACTGGTACAGTTTCTATCAGTTTTACTACTTGCACGAGCAGTGTGCTACATGTCTCTCATTTTCTTGAACAAGACAGATGCCTCTGGTGTGAAAAATACAGATGTTGGAGTATGCAGCAGACAACTATGGTTTATCAAAAATACACTACTGGCACTGACTGATGTCAGACTTAATCATTCAGCATCCTTGCAGGAGCGAGTGAATTATTGGGTCTTAGTCATGTGTGGTTTATGTTTAAAAAGTAATACGTCATCTTGTTTCTTCTTTACAGGGGTTGGAAACTATTGAGCAGACAGCAATGCCTGGGGCTATAGGTAAGAAGCTGAACAGAACCCACAAATGAAGGTGCATGACAAGGAGCAGAGGCATGGACAAGTATCCATGTTTGTTCTGAAAGAAATGTCAATGAAGGGCAAAAAGAAAAAAAAAAAGAATCAGTATCAGAAAGATTGCACTGAACAGGGGTGGGGGAATGGAGGAGCCTATGCGCACTTGATAAAAACATTTCCATATTTAATCTCAACCAAATATACACAACTTAATTTTGTGTTTAAATATATGCATAGTTTAACAAACAGATTCTTAATTTATTCACTGCTTATCATATTTTACATGATGTTTAAACAACACTGCACTCACACGTACACACAAGCATAGGGAAGCCTGGTTTATTAGGCAAGAAGAATTCACCTGTGCACGGAAATTATTTCTCATCAACCGTTTGTTTTGAGGACCAATATAAGCAAAGTGTCAGGTGCAACCCACTCTCACTTGAGTTTGTCAAAAGGGTCCTTCCAGATCTTTTCAGTCCTTTGTACACTCCCCTTTAGCCACAGCATTAAAAGTTTTTGAGTAGGTATCAATGCAAATCAAGTGAATCAAAATATACTGAGACAGTTCCCTGATATCTAACACAACAGTCAGTGATCTAAATGGCACGATTTTAAGTTGCTTTAGGAAACAATTAAGGTAGTATTTCAGGGAGGAAAAGAAGGAAGGGTCTTTTCCTTTAAACAGGAAAATTGCTATACCACAAACTCGGACAAGGAGGAGGTGATGTCTCTTGCAAACATCACCCCAGTCCTGAAGCTATTTATATAAGCACAAGTCAAGATTGACAAGTCAGTGGAGCCCTTCCCACAAGCAAAGGTTTTTTCCATGTAATATTCCATGGGATGGCTGTGATCTGCTCACACCTTTAGCAGGAAGCAGAAATGAGCACGAGACATGTGACTCATTAGCAGGCACAGAGCTGGGGCACACTGTCCCTTCCAGCCTTACACCATTATTGCCAACTGCCTGTGATTACCCCGCCAGGATCTTGAGAAAGGTGTTTGCTAGACCATAACAAGCAATGCCTTTATCATGTGTACTCTTTTTTTCAGACTTTTCCCATCAAGAAATACAATTTCAGAGTTAATGTTAGTTAGCCAGTTATGGGAAATCAGGCTGTCATCCAAAATTCATGTGATACATTTTCTTCTGAATTATCTTCCTCCATGAACTTGTGATTAGGTAAACAGCATAATGCACAGAGGAAAAAGTGTATTAATCTGACTATTGCTTCTTCTCTCCCATTAATGGTGGATTTAAGTTGCCAGAATCCATAAATGCAACAGCTTCCTTTAAAAGCAGTAAAATAATTTTCCTCTATAAATGGAGACTTTCAGGAGATCATTATTGGGAAACTGACATATTTTGCACAGAAATAGGTCTCCTCTGGACTTCAAGACATACCAACTACAAAATGTGAAGTCAAGCCATTTAGCATTTATTTCAGCACAAATGACTTACCTCCTAATTGAAGAGCTTCAGTCAGAGGAAAAAATATAATCATCTTCAAGCACTTTCACTGAACTGGTATTATTATGTGCATTGCAGTGGTGCCTGAGACCACAGGTCACAGACCAGAGGATCTTTATGCAGGTTCTGTCTAATCCTACAAAGTCTTGAGCTCACAAGGACAGTAATATCCTGGTACTTAAGGGGTGAGAGTCTTTGCCTCTTGGTGAATCAAATCCAAATATAAGACAAATACAGCCCAGAACTCAGTGCACTGGACATCTGCAATGCTGGGATCTGTTCTGGCAAACTCTGCACCAAGAAAAAGCATCACTGTGAGCATAAGCACATGCCACACATCCTTGTCCCCTGCTTGAGAACCGAGCCCAAGACCACGAGGGAAGATTAAGAGGAAGTAAAATGCACAGTTTGAAGAGGCACTCCATGAGAGAAGTCTGCAAGCAGGTGACTGATATGCACATCAAGCAAAGACATAGGTCTTTTGTTTTTGTTTGGTTTGGATTTTTTAGTTTGGCAAAACTTGTCCACAAGGAAAAAAAAATACCAAAACCCTTCAAAATTCCTTAACACAAAACCTCATTTTCTCTCTAATTCAACAGGGCAGTGTCATAAATTTATCTTGCACTTAAAGAGTCTCGTCACTTATGATTTAATAATGAAAGAGAGAAAATAAAAGTTATTCTTGTATTAAAAGATCCATTTACATAAATGTTTCTCTTAATAAGTGCAGATTTTGAGAAGTCACTTCAAGCGCCACTGTCCTCAGTAGACAGGTTTACAGCAGAAAAAAGAAATGTCTAGAACTAGGGATTACCTTTACTAATGTGATGCTTTCACCCTCTGAGGCTCATTATTCAGAGACTAGAAAGAAGGTCTTGCCATCAAATGATTTTGACAAGGTTTCATGTATTATTTTTATCTTCGGGGGCTTGAATTTATATTTTACACCAAACATATATCTAAAGTGTGCAATTCATATTTCAAGATGTATCTATCCATGCACTCGTATATATTTACCATTTTTTCTATGACATTGGTAATAGAACGTGGGCAGAAAAGCCTTTTCCACTTTGAAAAGTAACAGGTTGCATATTAAAGCACATTTTAACTTCCCAGCCTAGCTCACGCGGGCCATGCTGGAATTGCTTTCAGTCTGCCTGACCTCTGCTCATTCCAGCGCTCTGACAGCATTACCCAAGTCCTCCACCACATTCCCTTGACAGGGATTTACCTAGAATCAGCTGGTGAGGTTTTCTAGTTCACAGGGATTGCCACAGGAACATAAGGGACACAGTGGTGTGCAAGAAGAAGAGCATGAAATACCAGGGACTGAATCAGTCCCTTTTCCTTGGCACACAAACCACTTGCATCTGTAACTCAGACTAACGATTAGGGAAAAGTGTAAAAATGCAGAGCTGACGTCCTTCTGTTTGAACAGAAGGTTCCTACACAACAATGAAATCAACTTTCTGCAGGGGGAAAAGTTACTCAAGAAGAGAGAAGAGCAAGCACTTGGAACTTCTGACTCATTTTTGACTCCTACAGAGTCAGAGCTGGTCATAGGTACCAGTTTACAACTACCAGAAGTGGGAGAAAGAGGGACTGGGAGATGAGAGAGAGGGATGAGGAAGGGATACACAGATTTCAAATCAGACTTCAGATAAGATGGATGAGAATCGCTCCACATAAGCAGATCTTTGAAAGGGTTTTCAAAAGCAAGTGGATTTGTTGAACTAAATCTATTACAAAAGTGTGATTCTATTCAGTTACATCAGTGTTAATCAGCACTAACTCCACTGAGTGGTAGTTTTAAACTCGTCATAACTATCATGAGCAAAGTGAACTCTATGTATAAATATAGTGAAGCACTGAATGCATGTGTAGATAATTAAACTATAATTATATTACCTATACCAGCAAAAAAAATATTATTGCTATAGTGAAAGGTTACTTAGATGTTTCTTTCCTGTTTTGACAAATTAAGAAGAAATGTAACATTCACATTCAAAATACAAATATCACTACCCAAAACCCATCATTTTTTCTTATGCAGAGGACACAGAGGTACAGGCAATGGGCAAACAGGCCCCAGACAACACTGTCATGATAGGAGAATATCCGTATTAAAACACTCTGTGAACTGCAAATATTCATTTATCTGCTTGTTAATCATTTTGGTACAAGTTATCATTTTACAGTACTCATTTCAAACAGATGATGGGAAAAGTTTTACAAACACCTAAGGAGAAACAGGAAGATAGAGGGTTATTCTCACTATTCTAACTAGCTTGGCCTGGCACTGTTCAGTGCTCACAAAGATGGTTATCACAGGACTGTTCAAAGCTGAGCAAAGGTTGCTCTGCCCAACTGTGCAAAAATACTCTTATTGAAAAACTATCTAGGGTCGTGTTTCCCAGTCTTTGCAAAGCTGAGCCTTAGGGAAACTAAACAGGTGTTACCCCTTCCATCTCAGGATGGTATGGGAACACTTCAGCTCTGTTGTCATTTTCTGTGTCACACACAGGAGACGCTGCACATTTCTGGGCACTCTTGTGCAGCAAAACCTGCTTGTTGCCCCTTCCCTTGGTACGTTCCCATCCCCTGCACACTACGTCTGTTTTCAAGGTCACTCTTCACGTGCCCTTTCTCTCCCTTTCCCTTGTCTTCAACACACATTTTATCATTAGCAACCTCTTTGCCACTGCAGCCACAGCTCCAGTGCAGGGGCTCTGTTCACCCGGGGTTGCAGAATCCGCTTCATCTTTGCAGGAGCAGCGTGAGGAGGAGCGGTAGTGACAGACCACTGGCTCGGGCCCCAGGCCGTGTCTCTGCGTTCAAATCTCCCATCGCTTCCAGACGTCCCTGGTAGTTACACCAGAGCCTCCAGCCCTCTGTGGTCTGGGAGCTGGCACAAACACGGCTGGCTCTGGGCTCCCCTGAGAGCAGCAGACCCCCCCACTCTCCAGGGCACAACTAATGGGGGAGCTGGGAGCCAGCGTGGGTTTCCAGCCGAGCGGCAGCTGGGCTGTGCTGACAACTCGCCACCTGATCTCCCCACACGGGAGGAGCTGCAGGGCACCAGGAAAAGGGAGCTGGGGGCACCTTTGGAGGGGAGATTGATGTGATCTGATCTGAACCTGAAAAACGGCCAGTTTGGTTCAGATAAGGCAGGTGAAGTGAGGTTTTAATGTATGCTAGCCCAAAAATGGCCTGTTTAGATAGCATATACTACAAGTTAAGAAGCAATTCAGCCTGGCTAATAGCTTTAGGGATGTGTTTGAAGATCAAGGATGCATCACACAAGACAGCTTTTTGGTTCACGAGGAGATACAGAGATTTTGCCCAGAGAGTCACAGCCCACTGCTTCCTTTTTGCCACATAGCTGTGCATTGTGCATTTGATCTGATTCACAACCTTATGATAAATAAAAATCAAAAGCCCAACAAATGCTGAGGAGGAGTGTGGAAAATTACTCCTAGATTTGTTGAAAAAACAAACCAGACAACAATCCACAAGCCTGTACTTCCCCAGCTAGAACACAGGTACAATTTAGGAGTACCCCCATGGAAGATGTGGCTGCAGACGAACAATCAGCACGTTGTGACAGTACCACGAGTTTAACTGGAACGAGACAGCCTGACCCTAGCACAGGGATTTCACACAGCACAACTCAGCCCAGAGAGATTCCCAAAGGCCCCAGTGCACACAAGGGCTCCGAGAGGTACGGGTTAGGTACTGTCTAAATAGAAGGTGCATAAGTCACCCTTAAGACCTTAAGAAAATTAGATTAGAGCGATCCAGGTCTGCAAGGGTCATTTGATTACTTCAAAACTTGCCGGTGACTTTTCCCCTCTTTCATTTTCACTAGGTTTTCATGACTTCTGACATTTTTATCATGCAAAAATTACAGTCAGGACATGCACATCCAGCAGGCAGGCAGGTCAGGAGACACCTTTGTGGATCCATGGTATCTTCTTTGATACTCATATGCCTCTGTTCTATAAACAATCAGGGATGATTTTATGCCACAAGGAACAGCCACTAAAATTTCCCCTTTGCCTTCAGCTCTCCTCAAAGAAAACAACAAAACATACCCTTGCTTTCGCCTCTTGCCCTTCCTCAAGTAGTTCAGTGCTTTTTCTTGCTCAACACACAGCTTTTCTCTCTAGCTGTAATAACACGGTGCTTTGTTTTAATTTATTTCATGCACAACAAGCATAGTAAATTGCAAGAATAACAAATATCCACTAGAATTCCAAGACAATAACCCAGCTGAAATACCAATCTCCCAACTTCAGCAGCCTCTACAGATGCCTGATGCACTTTCCCCCTGCTTGTTCAGCATCTCAAAGTGGGGCTGTCTGAACGCAACAGAAGGAGACTACTCACCTCCCAGTTCTGGATTTATTTTTATCTCTGATTACGGACATGTGGTGCTACAATCTGTAGCGACTGGGGTGCAGGGGCAGTGAGGAACAGGAGTATGGTGTGTGTCATCCAGCATTGCTCACTGATCTCGCTCTCCTCTAGGCAACAGGAGCAAAAGTGCAAGGTCACTCACGAGGAAAATTTCCCTTTTAGGTTTGAGTGCCTCAGAATGGAAGTTGTACAGGGGTAGGGAATGAATTCCCCCATCAGAGCTGTGGGGCTGCATGGTGCTGGGCAGAAGAATGCAAATCTTACTTTCCATTGAAACATGAGCTGGAGGAGTGGGAAAGTAGACAACACACCACAGTCTGTGGTTCTCTCACCTCTGCCCCACATGAGGTCTGACAGACATTTTTTTTTTAATCTACAACCAATTCTGCTACTGCAGTATGAAGGCTCAGGTATACCAGGGTATCTGGGGATTATTTGTTAATTTTCACGTATATGTGATATATTGCCTTAAATATTGTGCCTAGCCACAGTGACAACAAATTGGGGAAGGTAACTAAAAACTTCTAACTTTGTTCCACAAAACAATATTAAGTAAGTTTTTACAGACAGCTGCAAGAACAAGTGAGGTTCATTGTTCCTACTAACTCACAGTGCACTTAACTCCTTAAAAAGAACTGACAGAGCACTGCAAGCACGAGAGAGTGACTTTCATCTTGGCAAGAAATATCTCCATACACAGACTGTCAAAAAATAATAGGAAGAATAAAATAAAAGAACTATCTTTGAGAGGGGGAGGGGGGCCATCTTCACTTGAGAGAAATATATTCTGCCTTGACTTATATTCTGCCCAGTTTCTCATCAGGACAAAAATCACGGAAAAAGTGATAGACATTAATTGCCAAATACCTACCCCCCACCCCACGGGCACTGTGAGCCTCACACCAGCAGCCTGTGAGCTGTTGGACACAATGATTCAATAGGTGAGAAGTGTTACCCTGTGCCTTTACAGCCAGAAGCCCAAACCAACCTCAGCCTGACCACAGAAACATGCCAGGAGATGGCTGAAATAACTGCTGTGTTCAACATTGCTTGGAAAAAAACAAAAACAAAACCAGAGTAAGATGCTTTTGTCCCCAGCTCAGAACATCCAGATAACATGGTTCAATCGCACCCTCTTTTTTATCAGTTGGGAACTCAAGGGACGGGAAGGTCACATGTCTTGGCACATAAGGAAATGGTGACAGACATGAATTTTGGACTCTGAGATTTAGATCCCACTCTTTTCCTGCTACGACTACAATCTCTCTTCTTGACCTGCAATTCAGCAATAAATACATTTTTTCCAAGTAAAAGAAAAATATTAATTAATCTTGAAGATACTGATGAAATAAGATAATACACCTGCAAAGCTAACTAATATAATTAAATCAGCTACAACACTGATCTTTTGGCTACTTAAACTGGGGGCATGTATTAAGAAAACTGGAGTTTTTTCACACAGAGTTAGGGTGTTTAGGCTCTGACACCAGAATTTCACTTGAATAACTTGAAGTGTGATTTGCACCTGGATTTTCTTGATCTCCTTGTTTCAATTTTGCTCTGTCTACGTGAGGCGACACTGAATGCTGCATCCTGGGAGGATGGTTCAGCACTGACAGCCAGCATGCTATTTTTATTTTCAGAGTGGCTTTGTTACATTCACACATTATATCTTTGCATGAGTCCAATCTAATTTTAAATCTATTGGACTGCTGTAGGATCTGAAAGAGCTGATCCTGTAGGATTTGAAAGTGAGTCTTTGAACTGAGATCTCACGAGATAAATGGCAAATACATTAACTTTGCCACCTCATTTTCTTTAGCTTACAACTTAATTGTATTTTTCGTAGACCTCAGCAATCATGTTTTAATTAGGTCCCTTTGTCTGATTTGATAACTTGTTTTGCATCCTCCTTACCTTAGCCCACTGCTCCACAGAGCTAAGCAGATAATGTTATGATCTGGTACTTATCTCTAACACTTGCTGTAGTTGAATAAGGCACTACAGGAACTTAGACTTCCCCAAAGTAAAGAACAGATTTACCAAAATTACATCTACATATTGGCAGCCAATACTAAAATAACCACCTACCTGTGCGATGCTATGTAAGACAAATGTGAAAAGGGATTTTTAGCTCAAGATAACTGGCTAGACAACCCAGTCTCACAGATAGTTGCTGTTTCTCCTAAGTGATCCCACATAGGAGGCCAGCAGGTGCCACATTTCAAATCAGATGAAATTACAAGTTAGCAAGCAGCCTCTCCCCATGGGCTCAAATACTACTTCTTAAAGGCTCAAAACAGGACAGAGACTGGAGGGGAATTTTATACTCTCTGAAAGGGAATTTCTTTTGTTCAGTTCTGGTGACATCTGTGATCTTTTCTCCCCTCAAAACGTCCCCAGAAATCTTTATAATTGAGGACACAGCCATTAAAGCTGCAGCCTTCTTTTCTGTAAAACCATATTCAATACATACTTCAACTCTGACAAGAATCAACAACTCCATGAAACACTAGTTCTGTTTATTGGTTATTATTATATAATAATGTAATTATTATATCCTAAATAGCCTAAAATTTTCACTTGTTCTCACATACTCATACTAAAGATTTAAAAAATGTCCTAGTCACTAAAGTAGCCTGTGGATTGCTTCAAAAAAAACTATTTCTTTTAGGTTTCTTTCAAAATCTCAAAACTAGGCATCTTTTTTGGTAGAGTTGATAATCTCCCAAATTTACTTCCTTTGTGATTTGAATTCGATCTCAAGCAACATTTTCTAATTTTTTTTCACATCAAGTTCTATTTCTTTACACTACCTGTTCTTCAATTCTCTTTTGTCCCTGCTAAACCACATTCTAGAATGATTCTGCAAGACTACAGCAATATTTTAGATTTCACATAATAGAACTCAATTTTTTGTTTCAGGCAAAGTGTAATTTTGTCTCAATCAGCAGTCAGTAGCCACATTGCCAATTAGACTGAAGTACACTTTACAATAAAATGTGCAAAATTATTGGAGAAAAATATACAACCGAGAGAGTCTCTACTGTGGGTAAAATAAATATAATTGATGCATCCTTCAGTCTGCAGCATTGATTATTATTTATTATTACAAACTCTTCAAAACAGGATGATTTGATGTCAACATGTTATTTTAGGAAGTGCACAATTGAAGAAAGCATTATTTGCATGGATTGATTCATAAAATATGTTTACTGAGGAGAGATGTGCACTTTTACTTGAAATGATTCAGAATAATAAAGAGAAGTCAAGACAATCTTCCAGCATTGTAGTTGAAAAGAATATCTAAGTTTTTAAATAAGCTTCAATTAAGAGAATAGTTTTTGTACAAAGCCAGAATCTATGCTCTTTTTTGTTTGTTTTTTTTTTTCTCTCTTTTTGCAGTCTGTCTGGCTAAACTCAAGAAAACAGTCACAGCAAATCCAGGGTCACTTTTATCCTATGTCACCCACTGAATTTGGAAACTCCTTGTGAACAGCAAGGATCAGTCCGATCTCCTGGCATTGATCTCCTTTCCAAACAGAATACCACCATGCTTTGATGTGACATATGGAATGAGAAAGAAGTAATAATGAAAATCAATGAGTCTAAATATTCTCTGCTTGTAACTCACCTGTCGTCTGCTATGGTTATGTGTGTCCAGGAAAGAGAGGGATTTAAATCCATCTGCACCTTCTTTTTCTCAGGTTATTTGTAGCCCTTTGCTGCAGCATTAAAACAAAAATAAAAGCCACCTGAACTTATGTGAGAATTGGCAACATTTACACATCTGTGTGTCTGTATATACACACACATACACACTTTTTTTAAACATCCACAGTTCTCCCACTATATTATAAAAAACAGGGCCAAACACCACCCCACTACATTCCTATCATTATTCAATGTTTGCAAAAAAAACTTTTGTCAGAATGTTTTAAAATTAATTTCTAAGTGTAACTACTATTGTAATCTATGAGTCTGCAAACCTGTCACTGTCCAGATGGCTCAGAAGAAAGCAAAGACATGGAAAAAACCCAGCTAGATCAGTTCAGTTCCACAACAGACAGCTACCACAAAATAAAAATGGCCCCAAATCAGTACAAAACAGGTGAAGAGGGCACTGAATTCATGCTGGAAGACCAGCAAAGCCCATCAGGTAGAGGAGTGGATCAGATGATTTTCACCAGCTTTCACAAACTCCTGTCATGTGAACCCTCATCTCACCTGCTGCTTTAAAACTTTGCTCCTCTTTCCCAAGATCATGCTTCAAGGGCATCTTGGCTTTTTTATTAAACAATAAAAAAAATCTGAATGAAGTAAATGAGTATTTGTCTTCCCAGACAGATACTGGTTTTCGTTCTCATAACTAATGACTCTGTGCAACAGAGCAAATTTCTTCCATCAAACAACCACTGCACAGAGGAATGACCCCAAAGTAGTTAAGAAAAACTGCCCAGTTGCAATGGTGGGCAGGATGAGAGAGACAGACTGCTAAATTCAGCTGGTAGTGCTTCGTTATAAATACCAGTAATATCTTCCCAGCTCCTCAGTAAAGGCTAGAAAACTGTTCGAGTTTAAAGTTTCTTCCTGCAAAACCCCAACTTTCCTGTGTTTTTGTTATCTTTTTACAACTTTGGTTGGCTGGTTTTGTGCATAGGAAATACTGGGTTTCATCTCTGCAGTCTGGGTGGCTTTTTTTTTTTTTTCCTTTTTTTTTTTGTTGAAGTGTTTTAGCTTTCCTACAGATGCAGCCCCTGTAAACCCCAGCCACCTTCACACAACTGGGAGAGCACTCTGCTGATCAGTAAAGCATCAGAAAACGACACTACCTCACTGCAGGGTTTTATCAGGACAGGTTTTCTCTGATGGTTGTAGGGGGGTCCTTGTTGCTGACAGCAATGGGGTGAGCAATGGTCTCTGTCACCGTGCAGATCCACCCCGTGACAGACAGGCAGACCCCCAGAGGTGGCTGCTGGAGCTTGGACAGCACAGCCAAGCTGTGCTGTGCTTCCCCTGCTCCCCACAGAGTTCCCCCACACCAAGCCTCCACGTTTGGGCAAGGCGTGGAGGAAAGGATTTGCCCCTGAATGCCTTCACAACTTCATTTAGAGCATTACGAATCACGCCTGTTCACCAGACACAATTAACATTCCGGGCAAGCCCTCCAGAGCATCTACTCCTCTCCACTGGGGCTCCAGGAACAACTGGGAAGAGAATCCCACATCTGAGAGGTGCGCTAGGTATCCCTGAATTTAACAGCAGTTTAAGAGAAAACAATCAGCAGACACTCAGGTGCTGTGCTTTGTACCCATTTGGATCTTGAGCTGCAGAATGAAATCCCAGGATTCCCATCTCACTGCAGAACCCATATTCCCAGAATCTGGCATGCAATAACTGTAACACATGCTTGCTTATACAGGCTAATGATAGGAGACATCAGCACATCCCATTGCCTGGATTTTGAGATCCAGTTCTGAGCTGAAGGCACGGGGCAGCTGATGAACATTGGCAACCACAGCAGAAACATCCCAGGTATTTAAAACAAAACACTTTCCCCACCGTTTAACACTTACTGCAAAAACAAAACTGTGTATCTGACCACCTCTTTTATTTTCCCAATAAAACTTTCACAATGCTAAAATGCAAGACTGGAACATATTAACTTCAAAGACATATAATGGCAACTACTCCTTGATCTTGAATTCCATGAAATTTCAGGTCATTGTGGGGAAGCCAACAACCAGTTTAGTTAAATGCTTAATGACATAAAAACAGTGATTGATTGCCATAAAAATGGCTCCTAGAGATTACAAAAATGAGGCGACTCACAGAACTTATTCAATCCTCCCAACTAAACAGCAGAAATATTTGGCTACAAAGTTAAGTTCCTGTGGGCCAGATGGAACACTTAAATGCATATATTTTGAGGAAGAAAAGTAAGTTAATAATAAGACAGGTTAAAGGTTAGTTTTATTTCATTTGCTGGCTTTAAAACAAATACAGCAGGTGAATATGAAACGGAAAACAACACAATCGCTGTTCAAGCAACGCGAGCGGCACAGAACCGCATCTACTGTTATGACCTACAAAAATATTTATCTTTTCTCGATTAAAAGTCAAGCAAAAGTACTCCAGGACCTCAGAAACACTTTGCATTTTAAGTAACGAGCGGCTGGTGGCATTTCTGTAGGTGCAGGTCAGCTGCCCGGCGGGGAGATGGCCGGAGGGAGGGGGGTCAGTGGGCTGTGCGAGACAGCGAATTAAAACTACCGCGAACGCGGGGTTTTGTCCTGAATTTCGGAAGCTGTGGAACTGCTCCTGCAGATTCCCAGGCACAAGACAGATGGCAGTGCAACCAAGCTAGAGCCGGGGCTGCTGGCGCTCCCTCTGGGTCTAACTCCTATTATCCACTTGTAAATTAACCTGTCAATTTATCAATCAACACCATCTTGATTCTCCCCTGCTCCACTGCCCGGCATCGCTGTGAATTTGCCTCGTAAATAACTGGGAGCCCCATGTTTGTTAGTATTGTGAATGAGTTTATTATCACTTTGATGACTGCTATGAATCACAAATGCTGCCGAGAGCCTGATAAGAGGGGGGGAGGAAAAAAAAAAAAAAGTACATGCACACATTAACACAGTTGAAACTATTTGGGAGATAACAGATCGAGTTATGGTGATAGCAAATCATTTCAACCAGGGGGAAAATGGCTAAAAATTGCAGGTTTTGTCGTGGAGAAAAACTTGTAAAGTACAAAATATTAAAGGGAGCAGTGTTGTGTGTACAGCTCAGCAGCTGCCACATGGCTGGGATACTTCAACTTGTTCCTAGAATTTCTCAGGCACTGCTAGATTTTATGCCCTATTTGCAAACTTCGGAAGGGGAGAAATATCCTTTGAGATGCAACAAGTATTGTGTTTATTTATTCTTGCCAGTTTAAGCATCACATGGAAGTGTGAGTAATTCATGATACAAAAAAGCCAAAGGAATTCAAATTTGAAAGATACATACTTTCAAAAGAAAGTTAAAGAGAATAGGAATTTGAATAAAATCTTCCTTATGAAATGAGAAAAATGCTGAATTAGTAAATCTGAATTTTTTATTTATATTTATTTTCCAATTTTGTTTCGTCTGATGGAAGAAACTTTATTTAGACTCAAAAAAAGGTAACAAACAAGTTTTTGCTTTTGCTTTTTTTGCTAAATTCTTTGAATTTAGCATTTTAAATAATAATTATTATTCTATAAAAATATTAATATGGAAAGTACAACAACTTTTCAGAAATCCCTTGAGAAATCAGAGTTCAGTGGCCCATTTGATTCTGAAGCCAAATGAAACATAACTAAAATCTAGATAAATTATAAACAGCATGTTAAAAAAAGCAGATGTTCGACTATTTTTAAATACAATCAATCTTTTGCCAGGTATAAAAAAGTCTACATTTGGCTAGAATACATTTGAAATCTTAAAATACACAGAAGTTTATTCAGAAAGTATAAACAACATAATGAAAAAGAGATCAAATCTTTCATACGTTTTATCTCTGCAATTTTTCAGATATTGTAACAGAAATACTTAGTAAACTTGAGTTAAAATCTGAACAGAGGTTTAACACAGAGAATTAAAAAGTCATGGGTCTTATAAAACTGCTAACACACATTCCTGTCCTTTTCCCAATGGTATCATTTTTGGTGGTTTTACTCCTTACTGTAACTTTTCCACAGCCTAATTCTTAACTACTTCCCAAAAGTTAGTAGAAAACATCAGTAAACCTTTTAATGCCTTTTTAAGATTTTTTTTTAATACTACCAGACTGATTTACTATAGAAAATATCTTAAGTTCCAAATTAATTTAGAAAATGCAGAGTGATGGACAGACATCAGTTATTTTGTTAGATCTGTTTTGCTACTATCTTTCAAATTCCAGATGAGATATGGACCACATTGTGACCTCATACATTAAAAATCCTTATGGAATCTGGGTTGTACATATATTTTCAAACTGAATAACCCTGTTCAAACCAAGCTGTGCGTGTCAAACTACAAGCTATGAATTGTGCCTGTGGTAGAATAAGACTTAAAAGATGAAGCAAAATAAAATTTGTACAAATATTTTCTAAGGTTCTCTATAACCTCACTAAAATATCTAAAAAACCCAGTTTATGGAACAAATGGCAAGCAACACACATGCCCACAGAGAAACAGTTGTCACACAGCAAAATCTCTGGCACAATTAAAGTAGAAGAACAGGGTGTATACTCAACATTGTTATGCCCAGTATATCATTGGTGGAAAAGTAATGGAAAATGAAATTATTTGTTAGAATGCAATTTAGGGAATCTGATAGGTTGTCCATTTTATTCAATTTATAATTAAGATAGTGTTTAAATTTGAAATGAATTCTATATATGCATGTTCAATAGGCTATAGCACAACAATAAGAATGGAATCACATCTCATTTTATCATAAATTGTGTAATAAGCGATAAGGTAAAAACTAGGGCTAAAATCCTTCCAGCAAAAATGAAAGAGAGCGACCTCAATTGCCCTAATTCATTCTGTCTTTTTTTTTTTTTTTTTAAACTCTTCATTTTCCCTCTGTTCACATTATTAGCTTACACATGAGTGCATTATTAGAAAATAACAAAGCAAAACAGGGAAACTTGGAAGAATCAGGAGATAGGATCCCCTCTACAGCTGAAAGGTATTCTCATTTCATTTCTTAGGAGTTGCAAAAATAGTTTTATTGCCAGGGAAGGACAATGACCTCTCTCTTTCAACAAGCTTGGTGGTTGGTCTTTTGATGGAAAAAACTAGGGGATACAACATCTGGTAATTTGTGTTACTGAGCTTAGCTGAGGTCTTAACGATGTAAGCAGATTATTCCCGAAGAAGAACAAAAAAAATTCCGGAAGACTCAGTGAACTATTTAAAGTTATTAGCTGGTGCATTCTGGCACTTCAACACTCTTTTCGGATTCCTTTTCCTTTAGACATTTGCCTTCTGATCAGATTGTTCTAAAAAAGAGCCCTAACACCTTCCAACCTCACCACACTTTTCTGGTGGTCCACACACGTTCTCTCATGCATGCAGAGTCCCTCTTTCTTCCTCTCCACTGCAAGCAAGACAATTATTTTTGCTGATTAAATTTTCCCCTGTAGAACATTAAGAACTTATGCCACCACTCCTGAGCTGCTGCGTAGGTCAGGAATACTGAGCAATGCAGACTGCGGCAGTCAAGCTCAGATTAAGGAAAAAAAAAAAAAAAAGAAGAAAAAATGGTGGGTGGAGAATGAAGAAAAAGATAATTTATGTGTACACTTGACCGGGAATTTCATGCTCAGATATTCCAAGGAAAATATCCTCTATTCCTTTCTTGACACCATTCTCCTGCTTTAAATAGTTTTGCACAATTTTAGCTCTGATTCCTCTACTCCCCGTACTTCTTCCAAATATTTTAATTGCCAATTGTGTGGTGATTTAAAACATCTGATGAGTTTCACTGTTCCTTCCATAGGCAATAGACCCATACTTCCTAATGTGCACAAGTGAGAGGACAATCTGAGTTTAAATTACAGACCTGTAGTTTACTGCCTAGGAAACCAAAGTCATATTGTTGAGTGGCACAAATGAACAAGCTTCTGCGAGACTCAATAGCTTCAATGCAAAAAAGGAGTAAAAATCTCAGATCATATTTAAGCTGAAGCCTGATAACAAGGATACTTCCTCAGAAGAAAGTTTTTTGTATGTTCATTGTTACAAATTTTAGTATGCTAAACTCCAAGTTTTCAAAATGAAACTAGAGAATTACAGCAAATTAATAAATATTTCAAGCCAAATTTCAGGAAGTTTCTGTAGTAACAAAATCTCTCTGTAGATTGCAAGTGTGAGAAGCAACACAGTCCCATGAAAACCCCTCTCCTCACGAGTATCCCTTGGCCGTTTTTAATAGTTAGTCCCTGCACCTTGCAAACTCGTGCTGCAAAAGTCTCACAGGAATTTTCCAGCAAACCTTCACTGAAATAGTCAGTCTTAGATGACCACAACTCGGAGCACAGATGTGATCACCTACTGTGAGACAACGAATTGACATTCACCCGGAGTTGACCAGACTGTGAAAGAGCACAATATCCTGAGACACTGAGCTTTAAACGTAGCTAAAACCACTTCCCAAGATTTTGCCAATGTTTTCTTTCAAACTGTAAGTTTTCATTGGCACTCCTCCTTTCCACAGAACTTAATATACATTGTGTATTTGTTCACTTTTACCTTAAACTCAGTGCTTATCTCCTAATGGAACAAATACAGAATTTGCTTCATTTATTTTGGAGCTTTATTGAATCTCTGGAGGAGGTGTTTTTTTAAATCAGAGTTTTTAAATCCTGTGCTCATAATTAAGAGCCACCTGATGCTAACAGTATTCTAGAGCAAAATTTTCCATCGGGGACTTTCAAGACCTCTGCCCACACAAAAACTGGAGGATTATTTTTTTTATATAATATACTGTATAGAAATTAACACTGAGGCGTTTCAGAATTTTACTTGCAACACAAGTTATGGCCATGGAATGGCCTGGTACCAACTTCAGTAAATCAACCAGTACAACTTCAATATCCTAAATCTTTATTTTTCCTTTACCGTTAAAAGTCAAAATTTTTAACTATTACAAACCTGTTCAACCAAGCTCTTTACAGCAAGCATTTACCATTTTCACTGCAGAATGCCAAAAAAAAATCCATTTAATTCATGGATGCAGAAATAGGTTTTAATTCTTTTCTTTTTGTATATACAAATAAACTGATTTCATATGACTCAGGGATGTTTACCTGTAATGTTTGATAGCTTTGCTGGCAAGAACACTGCCCCAAAACACACATTTTTAATCTGAAAACTGATTTTCACTGGCACCTTAACTTCATTCTATACCCTAAGGAAGCTGGTCTAGATCCCAACAACAGCACAGCATGTGCTGCTGCCCCCTACTATCATGATACACTGAATTAAAATGCAGGTTTTCTAACCCTGGTCCAGACCAGATGGTTTACCAAAGAAAAAAAAAATTCATGTTCTTGTCAGGGTATCAGAAGTACTATTTAGTATTTTAGTAAATTAGTATTTTCTATTTACATTATTGGTACTGAGAGCTTTGAACATGAGACAATTTCTAGCATGTTTCACGTGTTCCATGTTCAGAATTTTTCTGCTCAAGCTTGTTGGCTTTCACCTCTAAGGAACTTCCACATCTGCCCCTTGGATCTGACAGCAAGCACCACCCTCCATTGCACAGAGAAGTAACAAGAGGGAGCTGCTGGAATTTCAAAGTTCTGTGTTTACTGGCAAGATTCTGTGCCTGTTTTCTTTCCTAATAGAGAAATAAGAGAAAAATCAAAGTACGCAGTGCACTGTACACATTGTAAGCAGCATGTGCTTCGCTTCAAGAGCCAACTCAAGGAGAAGAGAATTTAAGAGTTGCAAAGACAGATATAGCACGCTGTCATCACCAGTTGCTTCTTAGTAAAGTGAATCCTGTTTTCCTGACACCTACTTCTTTGCAAGAGTGCTTTATTCCCCATTGTTTACTTTCTAGAAGCAGAGGATCCGAAGGGGTTGAATATTTTAATAAACAACAAAGTTTTACGCTGAAGTTTTTCTCTTCCCACGCAGAGCAAAAGTCTCAAACCTTTATCGTCACACAGCATCAGACTGAAGAAAATCAGCGTACTCCTATGCCATGATTGGCAGCCTAAAGGAAAACATATCCTTGGACAGAAAACTACAGGACTAAGAACACCTCTGGAAGATCTCAGAGGAAACAACAGATGTGTGTTTGGAACCAGGGGTACAGACAGAAAGCTCAGCCTTAGAGGAACGATGCAGAGCAGTCTTAGAGGAGAGGAAGCCTTCAGGTAGCTGCTTATTCCCTTCATCTTAGGAGTGCTTGCTATGATAAATCAAAAATTATTGGAGACACTGGTTTGGCATCACAGACTACAACCAATCCATCTGCCTCTGTGCAGATATTGAACTACCCTGGGGATTCTCTTTGGTAAGGCTGTGTAATGCTCTTGTAGGGCAGCTTTCTTGTACAACGTGGCACAAAGATGACAAGCCTCGTGGATGTGAACAGATTTGAAGTATTAAAGCCAAATTTTGCATTCATTTACACTCTGGGCAATACTCAAAAGAGCAAAAAGGATTTCAAAAGGTTGTAGAGCAGATATAGAGACCATTTTCTTCTTTGTAAGCCAAACTGGTGGAAGTGCAGAATAGAAAATTACACTTTGTGGCTGAAAACTCTCATGCAGGAGATTTTTAGGGTTGTTCTTAATGGGATGGAAAACCAGCCACGTTTTCAAGATGCACTTTTGGTCATTCCAGCTCCAGAAATGCATGCTTGCACTATCTCTACCCTTCCAAAGACATTATGTTTACATGCAACCATAGTCACTTTTCCAGGCAAACCAAAGCTCTGCAAGAATTCACATTTACACGTGAAGCTGCCACCTTTAGGAGCTGTCACAGATGCACCAAGAGAAGGCAAAGTATCCCCTCCAGAATGAACCATTTCACGTCTGATACGTGTGCATGCTGCAAACTGGCACAAAAAGTAGAAATAAAGTTTGCTCCTGGGGACGAGGAGTTACTTCTTTTACTGAACCTCCACTAGAGTGGGACAGAAAATAACAGCCCATTGCCCAACACTAAAATGCCAGCACAGACCTGTGGGAGAGGCTGGGTGTGGATCTGGGCAGTAACAGATGTCAGGATGTGTCACACTGAATACATGGAGGCATCTTCCTACCCATGCACTTCCACTTATTTCTGAAGGACCATGATCAGAGCAGAGTAGTACTCAACACAAAGTCATAAAATTTAACAGCAACAACGAAACAGACGACTTGCATGGCACGGTTTACGATAAGAGAGAAAACAGACAGAGGTATATGAGAGGGGGCAAAGGGTTTTTTTAAAGGGCTACTTGAAAATATGTTTCAAGCAAACAAATCCTGTGACCCCTCCAAACACTCCTGCCAAGACTGACCCCGCACGGGAACGCAGGGTAAGTGAGGGATCAATGCGTATTTAGCCTTTTGAAGCTAAAGAAGCATTATCACAACTACACTTAAGGCATCTAATTGGTACAGTAGTGATGGCTTTTGAGATGGATGGGTAGAGAGCAACTTACTTATGGTGACATTCAAAACACAAGCCTGTGAAATACTTTGGAAACAGACCAACACTCTGAAAGATCCCAAATTTACTGCTGCGATATCATCATCAGGTCTTCATCATGAAACATCTATCTAAAATTGGATAGAATTTCCACCTACCCCTCCGCCCTGATCTGTTAAAAACCATGAGATGAAGTGAGTTATGTCCCATTAATCTTTCTCATAGAAGAATCAGACAGATGGGCTGGATGAAGCGGAGGTGAATGAAGAGAAGCACCTGCTATTTTCAGGGAGTTGAGGGAAATTGGTAAGAAAAAAAATCACGAGTGGGTGGAGAGGGAACAGTATTGCTCTATTACTGGATATCTCCTGAAAAAAATGACTGATGGGCCTTATGCATCTATGATAATATGTACTCACATCTTCTGGTGAGGGGGGGAAAAATAAACAAACATCTCAAAAACCAAGGATGCCATTACAGGTCATGAGTCAAAGAGGCTGATGAGCTGTCAGAAGAAATTACATAGCAGTGTGAAATATACAGGAAAATGTCTAATTGCTGTAAAGAATATGATGAAAAGGAGGGATGAATGTGTGGTCTTGCAGCAAACGAAGATAATGCTGTCTGAGAAGTCATCTCTGCTCAGAGAAATCACATTTTGTGTCCTCCTGTGAGTTACACCTTGAAAATAGAAGGCACTTTTCTAGGAGAGGTCCTGGAGAAGTTTCTCAATTATTTATTTGTGAAATTCAGTAATGTTTTAAAAATACCAAACGTTTAAGACCAACATTTTACACGTTTGCTTCTGTCATGCCAGTGAACAGGAGACTTTGAATGTTTGTGC
The DNA here is from genome assembly GCA_013400235.1 of Oriolus oriolus. Taxonomy (NCBI): domain Eukaryota; kingdom Metazoa; phylum Chordata; class Aves; order Passeriformes; family Corvidae; genus Oriolus; species Oriolus oriolus. The sequence goes on from VXBT01007692.1 coordinate 776,691, forward strand.
CAAATGGTGAGCAGCAGAATTTCCTGGAGTCCTACACTGCCAGATGAAAGGAGCTACTAAGGTTTATAAAGAAATCAACTCAGCAGATATTCAGCTTGTTGAAAAAGTGAAAGAAATTACTAAATGATCAGTCAGCTTCAACAGATATTTTTTGAGTGTTCTTTAACACAAAGGTAGCTGCAGGTGACAAAGCAGGACACACACAGTCATAAAAGTGTAGCCTGAATTTCAGCAGGTGTGGCTCAGCAGACTGTGGATATTAACAGCTCTACCTCCATTTGGGATACCTGATGGCCTTAGTTTAGTGAAACATTCTTATTAATGAAGTTTACTAAGTAATTTAATTTGTTTATTGCCTTTGTAGAGCAATACTCAGAGGAGAGGGGAGTCTTTCTGTTAATAATGAATTAAAAAAAAAAAAAAAATCAGCCTGTCTTTAAACATCTGGTAATACACTTATTAAACTATCTGAAGCACCTGACAGATCACCATACTTGAAAATAATCTCTGTAAAGCCAGTCAAAAAGCAGGAGTGACCAGACTTTTTAAAAGTCTGTTGGGGGCATCAGGGGAGTGAAAGTTTGAATTCTAAAAAGGCCTCAGGTACAGTTTATGGCCTCACAATCTCAAGATCATTCTACTTTACTGCATTTACTTTATGTAATTCTAAACTGAGTAGTTATTTATACATGTTTTAATACTACTCTAAAATCCATTTCTAAGAATTTTCTTGTCTTTAAGAGTGCTGTATTTAGCCAAGTTTACATTGCATCTGTTTATGTAATGTTGTTTTTCTTTAAAATCCACTAAAAGGTGTTAATTAGAGCTGGGTGATTAGTTCATAATGAACAGTTTAAGCAATTAATGCTACCCCTTTTTTGACCCATGAATTGTCTATATGCAAAGAGCAGTTTTCTTGAACTTGTTATTCAAAAAATATTGAAATGATTTCTTCAGATCTGCATCTCCTCAGTAATCAGCTGGCTGTATTTAACAGTCTGAATGTGAGGTGTGTTGGTTATTCATGACTTGACACCATGTCATATGATTCCTACTCCATCATAGGTCATTCCTACTCCATCAGAGGTCAGAAAGATGCTTTTAGAGTCGGGTCCATACTATGCACACAATCTTTTGAATAAACCAGCTTCGATACTTTTGCAAATACTCACAAGCCTGAATTTCATTCACAATTCAGTAAACTACTTCACTGGAATATCTCTGGTAGGAATACAAAAGCGAGCAGCAAGAGTCCAAAATCAAGAACTTTTGAGAATCAGAGGGAGGTTTTCTGTTGAGTCCACAAGGCCAAATTGGATCATAAACCCAGTGAATTATAAGCACTCAAAAACAGGGAATGTTTGCAACACCTGCCTTGCTCTATAAAGTTATATCCGTACACTTTTGGCTCAGTTCAAACACTAACCAACCCTCACCAGAATCACAATCACAAGGAAAGCAATTCTACACAGCTGAAAATGCCGCTAAGACTTGCTTTTCTTTCCTTTTTGTTTTATTAATCTATTTCACATCTCTTCAAGTTGATCTCCCTTCTTCCTTTAAGGGAATATCTGCATCCTGTTTTCTTAAAACCCTAGAAACCAGCTTCAACCTTGAAAATCATCACATCCCTTTTTTCTTTTTTTTTTTTTAATTACTTCACCTAATGGAAAAAAAAATACGCAGAATAATAGTGGCAATGATACAGTCTGAAATTCACAAGTACAGGTGAAGTTTGTGTGAGGATACCTTCCCCAGGCACACCTGAAATTTGCTTATATGTTTTTATATAGACACATGTGAGAGAGAACCTAAGGAAAGCAGCATCTTCCATGTAACAAATTAATAATAATAGAAGATAGAGGTTTTGGCATACCTTTGACCATGGCCAGTAACTGTTAACAGCAAGCAAACCAATGAACTGGGGGTTTTAGGACTGTGCTGGCCCTGCAAGGAGGACTCTTTCATTCCCCATACTTTGTCACTCGCCATAGAGCTGCCTGACATAATGGACTTTCACAACGAGCTCAGAAGCAATTGGCAATTAAGTGGTTTGAAGGGGTGCTTCTGGGCTGCCGTGAAAGGCTTCAGGTGTGAAACGCTTGTTTTCAAGTGCACTAAGCAAAATGTATAGTTGCTTTCAGGGGCCCCCTTGTCCTTCTGAAGGAAGGGGGAGCGCTGGGGAAAGCAAGGACACTCAAGAGCAATTTGCTATTCAGTGCCTGAATGCTGTGTGCTTTTTCTCTCCCCCTCCCCATCCTTGTGTGGCTGGTAAGGAGGGCAGATTGCGATGGCACAAACAGCTTTCGGCACAATGGCAGATCAAGAGAGAGGCAGGGAAAATGAGGCAGGGAGAGAATGGGAGCCTGAATGAAGGAAGGATGGTTTGATTGTTAATTGTGGGTAAATGTGTTGCAAGAATGAAAAGGGTTCATGGACTACTTTAAAACTATACCCAAGCAATAAGTACAGAGTGTGGGGAAATAAGGAGATGTTCCTGACCCTTGTAAGAGCTATAGTATTGCATCTGGCCCACTTGAAAAGTAAATTGAGAACTGTTAAAAAGATAGGCAAATACATTTGTGTGCATTATATACTTCCATTTCTAAAGGAACCCTGACCAACAAATGCACTGGGATGGCAGACACACAATATTCTTTTCTCCAAGGATTACTTCACCCTCAAGACAAAAACAAAACAAGCTAAAATGCGAACATGCCCTAATAGACAAATATTTAAAATACAGATTTTTTTAAAGGTGAATAAAAATATGTTTCTATTCTAGGACAAAACATATTTGTTCTAAGGCTAGCACAAGGGTAAAGAAAACTTCAAACAGAACTAAGGGAACAATATCCTTCATGAAGACTGTTTCATGTCACTTTTCCTTGTATGACCTTTACTTCTAACATATTGATTTTTTCCTAACCCAGCCTTGCTTTGCAGAAAAAAGGGGTATTGAGTCTTTGAGCTGCTTACATATCACTATTGTACATGCATTCTTAAAGGTGAAGGATCCCCTTTCAGAAGATGACTATCTGACTGACAATATGATTAGAATTGTCTGAGGACTTTTCATTTTAAATGCACTGAGCCACATTTATCAGTTTGGAGCAAGGGGAGGAGATGTGAAATAGCTCGGATGGCGCCGAGTTGATGAAGTATTTGCCCATGAAATGTGCTCAGTTATGGCCTTTTGTGTTTTGGCCAGGAGGGTGAGATTGCAGGGGAAACCAGAAATGTGTCTCTCAGACTCCAGTAAGAAACTGGGTTCTGCCTGTCACTCTGCAGACCTCCCCAGACTCTGCTAAAAGGTTCTTCCTCTTGCTCCTGCATCAGACCAACCCCAAGGGCTCGTTTCCATCCTCCCAAAACTTTGCGTGTTTAAGAAATCACAAAAGTGGAGCTGCCATTCATCGAAAGTGGAGAAAAGCAGTTCTGGATTAGAAAACTTCTACCAAAAAAGCACTTACTCCACAAAATTAGAGTACAGCTATATTCTCCCTTAAACCATGATTCCCCTCTCACTGGTATTTCTGTGAATCAGAAGCAACAGTAACTCATTCACTGAGCCAGCCCTCGTGAAGCCGCACAAAGAGAGGGGAGATCGTGCCTCTTGTCAACCCTGTCTTTACTCATCACGAGAATAATGTCGTTTTTGCTTGTAAGAAGACCCAGGAAATTCTACCAGCAAAACAGAAAAACCACATTCACGCACGCCCGCGTTGAAAATGCACATGGACAAACCCTCTGGAGTTCAGGAACGGAGCCACCGCTCAGAGATATCAGCGGGAACCTTCCCTTTGGTTTCAGGACATACCAAGCCCCTCTGTAAATTTTTTCACTCACGACATCCAAGCCACAGTGCTCCAAAATAAAACTGTGCGCACCAGGGGCTGTGCTTAGCAACCTCCACATGCAAGTGCAAGGCAAGGCACAGCACCTTTGGAGCCAGGGCTTTTCAGATGCAAATCGGCTCGCACTGGACTGGTTTTACCAGCTGTGGGGTTCAATGCACTCAACCCCCCACCCAGAAGTGAGAATGGCACAGAAAGCTGTAAACCAACTGGTGCTCAGCTGCAAGTGTGTTGTGCTTGCGCAGACTGTTGCATAAACAAAAGAATTTATTCAGAGCGTGATGGACATGAATTTATGCATGTAACCTCTGGCTCGGGGAGATGGATCTCCAGCCTTTGGCTGGTGTTTTGTGCATCACTATTCAAACTTTAAACACCTGAAATGTGTACAGGTAACCCGGAGAGATAGATGGAAAACTAAAAATAAGTATATAAGGAGGGGAAAAAAAAAAAACAACACAACAAACCACATAACAAGAAAGTGTCAATTCAGTTACTCTTCGTGTTTCAGTTAATGTTTCATTTTGGAAAAATAATAAAAAGGGAATCAAAGAAAACTTTTTAAATTCAAATAAAGTGTGATGAAAAGCAAGAAAATGAGAGAGAAGATGTTTCAGCACTGTCCTGACATTTCTGAATGAAAATTTTTAATTACCTGTAAAAACATGACACACTGTTTTGGCACAGCAGAGAGCTTTCTGCAGGGAAGACAGAAGTTCATTTACAGAGAAAAACCAACTCAAAATGCAAATTTTTTTAAAGTAATTTTAGAAGAAAATGCAAAACTGGTACCTGTACAGCACCTACCAACTGCATTGGAATATCCAACTGATTCCCTGTTAATTAGGGTGATGGGGAGAGGATTTAGTCCTCTGCTACTGAGTGATGGCACAAGTAGACCCTGCTTGCTTAAAACAACCAGGGAAGCACAACAAGGCATGCGATGAATCTTATCCTGATTTCTTTGTACTACACAAAGCACATTCTAAACCACACAGAGAAGCATGTGCTGCCTGCAGCTATTTTAATGCAGGGGCCAGATACACTGAAGCTGCACTGAGTTTCCCCTATCAGATTGCACTCCAGCTCCAACACAGTTGTCAGACTTTCTACTGCTCTTCTTCTCCTGATTCTTTCCCACCACAATATGGGCATGCTGTAGCGTCTCTCGTCTGAAAATGAAAACATACACACTCTAGCCCACTCCTGTCTCTCCAATCGCTGCTTCCTCTCATTTTCATTGTACAAGCTGTTTATAGCTGCTGTCAGTTCTCCTTCCATTTTGTCCTAAACTGTTCCTAATCTAATTTCTGCCCATTACACTCAATTGACACACTTCCCACCAGTCTCCAGTCAGCTCTTCTGAGTCAAAGCCCCAACTATACCCTTCTCATTTTGCCAAGGTCCTTTTGACACAGTTTTACATGAAGTTCTCCATTAGTTTCCTGTTCTTTGACTGTCATGACACCCACCTTCTATGTTCTCCTCTCACCTGGTCCTTACACTGCTCAGCTTTCTGTGAAGGTTTTTCCTTCCCACTTGGACCCATTTTTCTCTTCCCACCCTCGTCTCTGGGCCAGTTCAGCTAGGAAATGCAATGATTTCATACTGATGCCTCACAGATCTCTCTTCACCCCAGATGTGCCTCCTGTCGAAGTCAAATCCCTTCCCAGAACCTCCACACAGAAATTTAAAACCAGCTCAAGCTTCAGTGTAACAAACAGGGCAGTTTGCCTGGGTCCTTCTTGGCTCCCCCAGTACCACCTCCTGTTTACTCACCATGGACGTCCCCCCTATCTGCCTATTCCTCAGCACCAGCCTTTACTTTTAAAGACGACCTTGCCCAAGGTACTTCTCAAAAACACAGCCTTGCCTGTGCTGGCCAGAGCCTTGTCATCGTGCATCATGATTTACAAAACGTCTTTCTCCTCAGCTTTGACAAGCACAACCTTGCCTTGCTCGTATCCTTGCAGAATATTCCCATAAATGGGCTTTTCCTAGCCCACTGCTTTGACTATGTCACCTCTCTCTCTCCATCCCTCTGCTGCCCTCCCCCGCCAACCTGCATCAAACATAAGCTACTTCTCTTCACAGTCAAGGCCCTTCAGAGATAATACCTATGTACCAATCATCTCTTTTTCTTTGTCAGGAAGCTGAACCTCATCTCCAAAGAGCCAATAATGCCAGCTTCCAGCACACACTTGTTATATTTTTCAAACAAGCACCTTTCCACTGTCACACATCTTGCCCTTCACTCCTGGGAGAAAACATCTGTAGAGACACCTCATTACATGTCTTCAAATCCTTCTTAATTTTTTTTTCTTTTTGAGGTCTGTAAAAGCCCTGAGAACTGTCCTAGCTGCTGCTAGGATAAGACCACTGCCAAACATGCTAACTAGTATTAAGCTATTCATTCTAAATCCTTTTTGTATGCAGGTATCACCTCCCCTCCAACACGTAAGTTGTAAGCTCTTCAGGGTGTGGATTGTCTTCTTGATTTGTGTTTGCACAGTGTGTAGCACAACAGAGTCCTGACCCTTACCAGATTCTATGGAAGTGAAAAAAAAGTGGCGAATGGGATGTTAGAGAAAGGGTTAATCAGTTTACATCAATTAGTTGGTAACCAGATACCTTTCTGGGACAAATTACGGGCTAATTAGACTGTCCTAATGATGTCATGTTTCCATCTTGCACTTTACTTGTTAAGATGTTGTAGTGCCCTGCTGAGAAAAGCATGTGGGTGGAATTCCTGTAAAAGTTTCTCTTTCCCCCTGCAATTTTTCAAATTTTAATTAATATTTTTTCTTTTCAATTATACATCTCCAAAAAAAATTACATGTCAAAGAATTTGCAAATTTAGGTGATTGAAAACCAAAAATGTCCTTCTAAATTATCTTTCTACTAGTTCTATTCTGAATTTGTCTTTTTATGATTATGGACTCTTTCAGATTGTGGCTACGCAACTATATTCTTTTCCTTCCTGAGGGTCTGGAGTTTTGTTTGGTGCCTTTTTTTTTCCCCAAGCCAAGAATAAATCTTCATTTTTGCTCCAATCATCTTCTACAATTATTAATTCAAAAACCTCAACAGAAGTAAAGACAAGTAACCACTTGAAGCCAAACAAGTCACTTGTTCAGGATGGTAAACTTTTTGATGTACATTGCTTTCTCACTGATTCTATCTAATATAATAATTACAAGCAATCTCTAATAATAATACAGCCAATAATTAGTGATGAATGGAATAATTATCAACAATAGTTAGCACTGAAAAATACTCGCCATGCTGAAACTTCTTTGTGAGCCACGTGTTATTTCAGAACAAGCTGGTATTTAAGAAGAAAATTACCTGTATTGTTATAGCCACAAGCTTTCATTTCTCTTTGGAAGGTACGTGGGTGTGATTTGTGCAATTCTCACTATATGTGGAGCAAAATATGACACACAGAATCTGAATGTGCACAAGCACATACAGATAAGAGAAGCTGCATTTAAGGCTGTATTTTACCACTTGCAACATAAACTGTCTTTTGAAACAATTTTTTCAAAGCAAGTGGCTGTTTCTGTAGACCACCAGTGAACCATCACCACCACTTTTTTTGTGACCATGGTGTTTACTGAAACTTTATCTGAAAACTTATTATGTGCCTTGTCCTCCTTGCAGCTTGAATTTCATCTGCATGAGCTGCTGGGAAGGGAATTCATTTGTGTACCAAAGCTCAGGTTTTGCCATGGGTGCCTCTTCAGGATGTGCCAGCTTGCATTGGTGTGAAAAACAAGGACAGAATTCAAAATATGATACTACTAAGTTTTTAAACTCCAGGACATGCACACCAAAAGTTCCTCTTCTGCCTAAGGGCTTTCAAATGAGTCGCTAATGCTGCCTTTTTCTTAATCATTGAAACAAAATAAAGGGAAGACAATAAAGATTTTTTATTTGTCTCCTTTCATTCTCAGAGGTTTGGGTTTATTTCTCCAGGTATTGCTTATATTCTGGAAATGGTGGTTTGTTGCAGCTTTGGTTTCTTTCACAGCACATCTCCAAATATTCACCAAGGCATCAGGGGCACAACTCCACCAGTGAGAGGGACAGGCCCACCAGGATGTGTCCTTATAGGGGCTGATCTGTGGTCACTGTCCCCACATCCTCCAGGGTCCACACACATGCAGAGCAATTAAAAATGGCTTGACTTCAGGAAATGTGGCCTAAACTAGTTTAAATATGCAGCATTTACCCCAGCCTGTAAGTATGTCCATGCCTCGTTCCCACAGACCCGCTGATGGTGCAGATTTTCCTGCAGCTCAGCTCTAAATGACTGACTTCTTCCTTATAAAAATGATCTCATTAAGTAAAATTATCCCATTGTTTCAACACTTTCTTCCACAAACCCATTTAAGCACCAGTTTAAAACCTAACACCAAGCAGTTATTTCTGCTGTTACCATCTGTTGCATATAGACTTGAGCAAAGAATTTACGTACAGTCTGTCCAAAAGTGAAAAGGCCAAGACAAAAAAAAAAAAAATCTGTAATCCTATACCACCCCAGAGATCTTAAAATTGGCTTATTCTGGCTGCATTCAACTGGAACTATCAGCAATTTTTCAGGAAAATCTCGTCTAATGACATTCCCCAAAGGTTCATTGACATGCTCTTTTCTGATCAGAATAAATGGTGGAAAAAAAGTCTTTTTTTTGTTTTTCCTTTCATGCCAGGATTTCAGTGGCTATTTAGCCTTCTTCTTTTTATTTTTATTCTCAGTGAAAGTCAAATATTTGTGCTAATTCTTTGGAGCCAAACTGATAAAATTAGGAAAACGACAGGTAGAACAGGCAACGTTCTCACCACACTGAACTTAAATATTTGGATATTTAAGTGATGATATCCAGCAAAATATAAGCATAAAACCTTTAAAATGAAGTCCTGCCTTAGCCACAATTTCAATCTATCATTTTTAGAATATTCTTAATGAATACATAGTGAGAAATAGTATACAAACTGTCTCTCCATAAATAGGACTTAACACATCCTCAAGCGCATTAGGTGAAATTCATGAATTGCTGAAGTGTTTTCAGAGTAATTACTGTACTTGGCAGGTCATATTTGAAACATAAAAGTCTCATCTGTACTTCAACAAATTAATTAATAAATTATCCAAAGACTTGTATTTGTTTACAAATACATTTGAATATACATGTACATGTTTCCTATAGTAGGCACGTTAAATAAAAAATGTCTCCATTTATTAAGTGGCCTCTAGTTCAAAGAATGCAGTTTTAAAAATCACCCTCTTGCCCAAGAACTGAAAATCAGTGTGGACAGACAGTTCTGCTGAACTGCTTCTTATTAAAGTAAAGATTCAGACTATTGTGCTACTCTTCTGCACCCCAATATCAGCAATTAGGTGCTTTAATTGAATATAGTCACCTACAGAAGACATTCTTATCAGTGGGCTGTACTGAAGAATTGGGGTGCCAAATCAAGAGCAAACCTAGGATAAAGTCTCAGTGATCCAACTCAGGCCTCAAACAACACCTAATTTCTCAACGTAGGAGCTGCATGCAGTTAAGCAGGATTGTCCTTAGGAATAGAAAGGGGGGGGATTAAAGCATTTAAATTTATGGCATCAAGATTAATGTCTGAATTGCTGATTCAGGCCCTGAAGAAGGTCTTCTGATTTAATTGGGAGTCCTGTTTTGGTGGGTGATGCAAGGAGAAGAGGGCTCCTAGCTTCAGTGGTGCACTGCCACGGTACTTCCAGCAACTGCAATACAGCTTCAAAAGGGCCACAAAGCTGCCGCTTCGCAGCAGCATCCCGTTCTTAATTAACATTTTTGGAAACACTGCAATTCAGCTGTATGGCCATTCCATCTCAATTGATAGCTGACTGGAAGTGATTTTCACAGCTGGGCTGCCAATCCAATGCCCAGGGAGGATGCAATATCCCTAATTTTGCAGCCCTGTTTACAACCGTAATTAATATTTCTGGAAGTGCTGCATGGCAGCTCGGTGACCACACTGCCTCACTCAATATCCAGTTGGATCCTGGGTTAGAACTGAGCTCTAAACCCAGCAGTGCAACAGCACAAAGAGCTGATGCTGCCACAAGTCAGTTTTGACATCTGTGCTGGTAGCGTCCAGAATACCACTGGTAATTTATAGTTAATGACAAGCCTTTAAAATCAGACACTCTCAGCAATACCTTAACCACGAAACAAATATTTACAGAAAAAAAAATCATCGGTGCCTATTACACTGCATTACAGCAGCAAATTCCCAATCACCCATGTCCCATGACTGCAGTGCTCCCACTAAGTTCCATGGGACTGGGGCTGGTTTCCTGGTCCCACTGAAGTCCCGCTCTTCCAAGATGTTTAATAGTTCCTGTAACTCCTAAGTAGGGCAGCAACAGCCCACTGTGTAAATATGTCTGTACACATACAAAGTGTGTATTACCAGCTCCTTTAGAGGAGGAAGGCTTGGTCTCACAATGAAAAAATATTCTTCAATTAACATAATTAGGCCATATTAATAATGTGTGTCTGACAGAACCTGCACGGGAGTTTAACATGCTAATATGTATTATTAGAATTTTGACTGTGGGATCTTTCTGCTGCATCATATCGAGTATGGGACATGAGACAGCGGAACTTTAAATGAGATGTGTATTTTTACACTCCTGCCAAAGAATTCACACTCCTAAGGAACCCCATCATCTTTACTGGACAAAATTAAGAACAGAAAAAATCTTTTGGGTTTGGCAATATAGCATGAAGCATACTGCTGATAAAACTGGAATATGCTCAAAATAGAAGGTTTGTGTAGGTGCTAATGTATGTCATATTTCAAAGCTATGCATCAATGTTTGTTACTGAAGGCAAATCAGGCCAAACTTAGATTACTTTCCCCAACACTTCTAAAGTTCAGAGATCAGACAAAGCAAGAGAGTTAAGTGAAACCTCATAAAGGGCAGTAAATCCAAAGTCAGCTGTGGCCCAAGTTGTGGATTTCTCATTTGATGCTTTTGTTTGTACAAAGCTTGCTTTCCCTCCTCACCATTTACAAAGTGTGGATTTGATGGCACAGATTCCCCATGTGTTTCATGCTTTTCAAGGCAAATTGCACAACAGAAGAATTTGTTCTATGCCCATTCTGCTTTGTAACATTTGTAAGTGTTCCCTTGCTTACTTTATACCTCTTGTTTTATTAATCTTGTTCCCCTGGAATGAGAAAGGGCTCAGGAGTGGGGTGGGGGATTGATTGTTTGTTTGTTTTATTCTAACCACCAACCGAAACCAAAGGCATTAAAAGTGCCCAATGAGGGGAATGAGAGAAGATCACCAAGTCAGGCCACTAAACAAAACAAAAGTGTGTGTGTGTGTATGGGGGGAGGGAGGAGATTAATCTTATTAGGATCGTATATCATGAGGTTGTCAGGTGTGAAAGCAAACGAATGGCCTCTGTTTATCTGAGCTAAACCGTGTGGTTCACCAAAAGACTCACTCCAAGCAGGGTTGGTTTTTTTTTTACCCTTAATAAATTGGCCAAGTCGGTGCAGAATGTTGATAATGAAGTATGTGCAAGGGAGGTCTGAGCTCTTACCTTCCAGTGTTTAGATGCAACCATGCCTTTTTTTTTCCCCCTCCTTTTTTTATCACAGCTGATTCAGAAAGCCCTTTGGAAAGATGAAGTAGGTAGAAATCAAAATAAATGGATTCTATTAAAACCAGCAATGCATCAACTGCTTGATAAAGTGATTAATAAACAGCTTAGGATGGTGATTGATTAAACTCTTTAATCAAAGTGCTAAACTGACTTAATATGGATAGTTTCAACATGTTCAAAGTATACATTTTCTCAGCCGAGGGTTCAGAGTTGTTTATGTAACTTTTCTGAAGTGTATCCCACAGGTCTCACCTGCAGATAGTGAGGACTGTGGAATGTGGAAGTATTATAAAGCACCACATACACTGCATTAGTTGCTGAAAGTTTGCAAGGAAATTGTTCTGTTTTCACCAGACAAAAAATTGGGGTTTATTGCAATGAAAGAGCACAGTACAAAATAAAAATCAGCTTTTGACCTATTCTGTGGAACATGATCAGGCTGAGAAGGAGCGTGGAATCTAAACATAATAGTGACAGAAGGGGACTACTTCGTGTAAAGGAGAATTTACTTATTTACTGCAGAAGAACTTATTACATTTGCTTCAAAATCTGATGTCATTTTTCGCACAATCAATCAGTCATCAGCTCAGTTCATTAGCTTAATTCATTATTCCAGGATCCATAGAAGGGTCTGCAATTCTGTAGGCACACATGTGCCCAGCACCACCTACTCTCAAATTTTTGTCATCTGAATAGAGTAGCACGTCAGCTGTCATTCAGAATTACAGAAGAAAAAAGTTTTGAAGGATGACCTGAATATATCAAAAATCTAAAAACAACCCTAAAACAAAATGCCAAAAGCAAATGTGGAAAACTAAAGTCTGTCCTGCTTTTGATGCCAGCATCGGGGGAGGGAGGAATCCTGACTCACAAGCTTCCAAAGCTGCCTAATCGCGTGGAACACTGAGATTTAGAAAGTTTTAAAAATCCCTATACAATTATTTTTAGAACTTGATCTGTGGAGACTTCCTTCCTTGATTTTTTGCTTTTAACTTAGTGGTGGCTATCAAAAATAAAAAGATAAGCTGCCTCTTAAACTGGGCATTCCACACAGTAAAAACTTGTGCTGAGAGGAAGAGCACCCACTCTGTTTGCTTCAACCTGAAGACCTGTGATAGCTCTGGAAGCCTGGCCTGTAATCTAAATGTCTGTAACCTTGTAAAAAGTAATAAACATTAGTATACTTTTAATGCACCATAACAATTTTTAAGCTCAAACTATCAATCACTATTACACAGAGCCTCTTCCTGCATGCAAGCCAAAGTGTTTCAGGTAGCAATATAATTATCCTGTTATGAGCATATATAAAACAAACACCCCGTATAAGACCTTGCAAGAGCAAGGTACTTCACATTCAGAATCCCTGGAGGAGGGGCAGTTCTGCAAGAGAAAACTAATAATGTGTAATGGTCTGAGCGAATCTGCACAGGGATTTCCAATAGTCTCATCATTGTAAAATATATGGGACAAACAAATCACTTAAATAGCTTGGAAAGTGGCTGTGCAGTGTTTTATAAACAATCAATAGAGCTTTAAAATCAATATCTTGATGAACCATCAGCCACTGGAAGTTATTAAGCAGAGTGACTTTTCTATAGGAATATACAACTGGAACAGCTATTTGAGAACAGATTTAAGCCCACCTTGCTTCACCACCTGCTTCCTCCACTGAAATAAGCCAGATATCTATAGGAAAGCACTGTGCCATGCACACAGTACCATGAAATGGAGTAATTTCTCCCGTATTGCACTGTCACCTCAGCCCTGAACTATGAAGACTTTCAGGCTTTCTGTAGAGTTAAAAATTTTACAAGTATTAGGTACGTACAATTTTCCATATTTTCTTACAATGTTTTTATTCAGAGTGTCAAAAGATGGAACAGAAATTAAATTTATACAGCATCTACAGGGTTATTTCTGAAGCAGTAATCAACACATGCTTATTTAATATGCAAAAACTCCAGTGAATGACATGAACTTACCACACCCAAAACCAACCATCCAGAAGAGATTTGCCCATGGATAAAACCAAATAAAAGCATGGGTAAAACAGGGAAAGGCAGTGGATTTGGACACTACAAAAAGCAATTCCAAAATATAGAAAGCTGGGCTTTAGAAAGGATGTGGAATTCATAGAATCACTGAATGGTTGGGGTTGAAAGGGACCCTAAAGATCATCTGTTTCCAACTCCTTTACCATGGGCAAGGCACCTTCCACAAGACCCTGTGCCTTGTATAAAGCTATTGGCATCACGTAAAGCATTGGAAATAAGAAAAGAGATGGTTTGATAGTTATAAACAAAGGCCAAAAGCCTCTCACAAGAGCAGCATTTTTTATTTCTACAGTGTAAGTACTTGATACCCTCTAGACTCAAGTCTCCTGGCAAGCTGCACTTAATTGACATAAACAATTCACAGCACCGCCCATCAAATGAAGTTTTACAAAAGAGACCAATTAGATAACTATATGCACAATTCTGGGATGTATCTGGGAGTCACATATGGTACTTCTTGCCACTGTTTTCAAAATAAGTCTATATTTCAGACAACGTTATAATGCAATTAATACTGAGTGGCTGTATTTTTGTAATACTGTTTCTTCAATGTCTAAATTTAATAAGGGCACCACCATTTGGAGTTTCCCCTCTACTTACCTCCTCTAGAAATCTGTATCTCATTTCAATTTGCACATACTGCAAGACAGATTCCTTTTAATTCCTTGTGTTATGGCACGTTTTGACAAGTAGGTGATATTCAACAGAGCACACTTTAGACCTGGAGGGCCATGAAGAAAGGAAGATTCTTTCTCTCAGTTCTTTTATTATGCTTATTCCTACCATATCTGTTCCCCTCCAATTACTCAGTGTGGAATTTACAGATATGTGCACCCATATCTGCAAAAACTCCTTTTCACTGAATAAGGAGAAAGGGTCAGAGATACAGCAGCATAAAGAGATTATGGCCATTCTCAGTCCCGGAGAGATTCCCCAGGACACTTTTTATGAGCACAGACTTGGGACCAGATTTGCAAATGACAGTACTGTGAACCTGGGTTAAGTTTTGAATACTATCAATTATCATAACAATATGAAAACAACTGCGTAACTGGGAGTAATTTAATCAAACATCCTCAGTTCTTCTCATTTTATGTGACTGTTTTGCCACGTACAATGTCCAGGAATAATTAATACCTTGGGCAAAAATCATAAGCATTGGTACACTACGAGAAAGCAATTGGTCTTGCAGTATTTCAAATGCCATTCAAAAGAGAAAGCACCAGAAAATGAGAGTCACCTTCGGCTGCAGCCTCCCACAATACCCAGAGTACTGGGATTCATGTAAAACTTCCAAGCAAAATTCACCTACAACAGCTGCAACACCTTGCAGCTAGCCCAAACATTTAGGAGGTTGGTAACTTTTTTCTTCTATAGTTGAGGCATGAGAGCCAAGGGTTTTAATCTTGGGTTCATATGACTTTGAACACAGAAGTCTTTCCTCAGCATGGCATCCTCCACTGATAAAGCAAAGCACTTTCCATGTTTTTCCTGGCTGCTGCTGCAAGAGCAGTGAAAGTCATGTTTCAGGCTCCAACTTCAGCAAAATTCAATTTTTAAGATCTAAACCAAAGGGCATGAAAGCCAAAAGGAACCCTTCCACCTCCACAAACCAGAGAGAGTTCGTGTGGTCTTTGACTCTCATGCAACACATTCACCATTTTCAACTTTCTGGCACCCTTGGAAGTTTTATAGTTGCCAGATTTTAAACAGTTTCATCAAACCACCTCTGTCTATATGTTCAAAGTTTTCTCAAATCAGATTCTCTTTGCTGCTATGGGAAAAAGTTGAGATTTATCCATTCACTTTGTAGAAAAGCAGATGTCTATAGCAAGATCTAGGACTCTCTATTCAGACAACAGAGAAGAAAAGAAGCATTTGCTTCCTGTCATCTCTAAACCACCCAGCACATCAAAGTTCAAAGAAAGACTTTATCCCATCACTTTTCCTTTCAAGATCAACTAATGATCCCAATACAACCAAACTATGAATTCTCCTTTATAAATACATTGTAAGAAAGAAAGATGGGGAGACCCCATTTTTTAAGGGGAAACAATATTTCTGCATGTGTATGTTCAGGGCTAACGAGCAACACCATCTGCAAGGCCGGAATATTTTCACACTCCTTTCTATTATACAAAACAATAAACCCTCTCCAGCTGATTTCTCTCATTGTGGAATGCAAATTGCCTATAAAAGACCTCAGGGTGTGAGAAGACACTTATCAAACAGATATTACACATGCTCTCATAGCAACTATGCTATCAACTATGCAATTTTAAATATATTAAGGATAAAAAGGTATCAACAAACCTGCTTTTTTCAGTTATAATAATCACCATCTGAAGCACCTCTGTGTGTCAAGCCACTGCTTCGGATACTGATCTCTGTCACTTTAAGTCTGAGATAGCATCTGCTTCATGTCAGGTGAAGAAGTAAATTTTCATTAAAAGAGCAGAAAACAAAATTAAGTAATTTTTAATGTGTAAGAAGGGAGTACTTCCACCTTGATGTAACAGATGCTGTAACAGAACGCGGAAAAGCTACACCTTACACAGAAGTTTATTCTGTAAAGGTAAACATACTATTATAGAAACTGAGTTCATTAACATTTTGATACAGAGTCAAATTCCCACAAATTACAGTCACTGCTCGTAGCTCAGTGGTGCACTTATGGAGCAACTGATACCCCTGAAAGAACCAGCTTCCTGAGCTTGATTGCAAGATCTTCCCTACTGAAATAATTCTGGAAATCAGGTGTGGATCTTTAAAAAATGAGGTCTTAATGAAGTAAGAGATTTAGCAGAACAAACCAGATTACGGTCATCAGCCTAAACTGCTCAAGCACAAACAGTTACCAGTTTCAGTAGTGTGGGTTAGTTTTATTCCAATTACTTTGCTTTTCAAGCACACCAGTTAAAAGTCACAGAGAAGACTAACCATGGAGCTCTCCACAACCTGAAATTCAACTTCCTTGTTCTTACAGGGAAGCAATTAAGATCCAATCATTTTTAATGCATCATAAATAATCTTCACACTTGCTGTTAAGTTAATTAATATAATCAGTAATGCCAAACGCATCAAAATGAAACTTATTTTGCAAACATGCAAAATGTTCTGCCTCATTGCCTCTCTATCAAAATTAAATGTCATTTTGCTAACAACTTTTCCAAAGTTTTAATTTCAATCCCTTTTGATCACACATCTTACCAAAAAAAAGATACAACTAATCCAAAGTATAGTTGTGTTTTTCTGACAGAGCCCAAGTGTCATGGGAACACTACTTGAGCACTTACAGCCTGAATCTGCAAAAAGTTCTGGGGTCAAGTTACTGATGTCCTTAAGTGTTTCATATCAAAGCATTGGGTATTATTCATTGACCTTCACTGAATTGCCAGAAATTGCTTTTATGTGAAATGAGAGTAGAGTTGATGGCTAAATTGTTCATTACTAGCAATGCAAATAATAATAAAAAAAATTATCTGTAAGAATTACAAGGGGAAAAAAACCCTATAACAGGCAAGAAGCAAAATCACACTTTTGGAACAGAAAGCTCATAACTATTTTGATGACCACAGACCAACACTCAGCTTTCTCATTCTGTGCACAGAGTTCACACATTCATATGATAATTGCTCAAAACCAAAAGATACAGAGAATAATTGTAGGGTTTATTTTGTGGTCCTGTGCACCCTGGGAAATCCAAGTGTGGAGAGGTTCACAGGCTGAGAGGCGCCACTGGGATGCTGTCAACTACATCAGGGGTTCGACAAATCTCCATGTGCCTGATGTGCTGCCCACATTTTGGGGTCTGATCCGAGCTCTTTGAGACCCTCCACTAAGGGGTTGCATTCTCTCCTCCTGAAAGCTGCCTGGAAGTTTGTCTGCAGAGTTTTATGCCCACCAGCAGAGAGCTGAGTTCCTACAAATGCCATGTTATTCACTGGCTGTTTTCCTGCATTGCATCAATATCTCACATGCATAGGAAATTTCATTAAATGATATTCAGGATCCTGCCAAAATAATAAAATAAGAAGAATCACCTAACCTTTCACTGTTGTTTCCACTCATTAGAAGATGGGGAGATTATTTAGTGGATATTCTATGCTCTGTTATAACAATTAGGCTCGTAGGAAATCTCCACAGCTGGGCCCTCATTTTATTCAATGATGACCAGGAAATCAAGAATGATTGTCAAGAAAGTATGAAAGTTGCAAGACAGTGGCAACTCATGCTCCCTGGCAGCTGACAGATTTTGGGTAATTCCAGGATAAATACAGTACTTGGTTCTTTCAGACATTACAGTAATTAGTAAAACTGATATAAGGAACGTATTTAGCATTAAACTCCCCTTTTTGTGGGATATCTACATGCATATTGTACGTTTTAACAATTTACTTTAATTACAGATCTTCAAATAAACTTGCTGGCTGATACGTTACCTTAGTTGTTCCTCACAGTGTCCATGGCAGGTACCAAGCAATTAAAAAGTTCATAGCTGAATTGTGATATTTACTGCTAAATCACAAGTCTCTGTTTCTGTGAACGGGAAACAATCTCCCTTCACTGCAAATAAAGTTTTCTTTCAGAGTTTTCAGTGGTGCTATCTACCAGTGCACCCAGTATAAAACCAATAACACCATTTCTAGTGGCCTTCACAAATTCAAGCTTCTTCTGTGTTGCAAAAGGCAAAAAAAGTTGCTCCTTGCACAATATTTTTGAATATATTAATTTAATCTTGCCCACAAATAAAAATCCAGGGTGAAACACAAAGGCAGAGCCCCAAGTGATTTTAATAGTTCTAAAGTTCTACATCATAAATTTATTCATCATCAATGAATTCTGCATCTTTCTAAAAGGCTTTAAAAATTAAAAAAAAAAAAAAATTACTGCTCATGGCCATTTCTTTGAACTCCACTTATGCAAATGTTCAGGAACCAGGACCACAGGGAAATGAACAGATCTAATCAAAACCTCAATTGCTTCTAATTTACAAGCAAGTTTTTCCTCTACTTAGCCAAGACCTATGTCTCAATTCTTCAATAACCTCCCCAAAATGACAAGGAAGAAATTCATCCAGGTTTGATGCAGGGAGATCAAGACCAAGTCAGTGCTGAATCAAACACTATTGTTAGGCTTGAATTAACTTTTACTTTGTTTATTAAACACCTCAAAATCCAGGTTATGCATGCAAAACCCATTCCACTAAAACAAACCCAGATCATAATACTTCCTGAAAATAAATGATGTTTTAAAATTGAAGTTGCTTGCCCATTAGCCATAAATCCTACAGCAGATGATTCTGACAGCAAGTTAACTCAAACAGCAGGCAGCAGAGTACATCACGCTGCTGGCACATCAGAGCTGTTTCCAGCAGCCTTTTTGTTACTGAGTTGGGTTTTATCTTGGCTTTTTTCATGGTATTCTTTTTCCTAAAGTGACTTTTTTCACATCAGAAACAATTTACCTCTAACCAGGTTTTAAACCAGTGATTGCTTGTCAGTGCATATTTGCTTTCAAGCAATCTATTTTAAACACGTGCATTTCAACACATATAGGTTATGAACGGAAGCTGAAGTCTTTACAAGCAAACACAAACCACAGAACACATCCTCAGCACATGAAGGAATTCTACACACCTTTGCCAAAACCTTCACTTTTAGTAGAAAACAAAGAACTGAACTCACCCACTGTTCCAGAATCCAATTCAAAGTCCTCCAGTAACACCTTCCACCCAGGAAGGCCTGAATCCCACACCTGTACCTGGGAAGCACAAACTGACCTGAACCTCACAGCCCCATCCCACCTCTCCTTGCAGGGAGGAAATGCATTTTCCCTCTACTGCAGGCAATGCTGGGATGAGCACAGGTGTAGGCTGGTGGATCTGGGCTTTGCAAACACCCTACTCAAACCTGAGGGGAAGGGAGAGAAGATGCAGAGCAAGAGGTTAATCTCTGCCACTTCATTGTTAGGTGCATCTATGCTATCTCTAACATGGGGAATGGACAGAATTCCAGGATAAGCAGGGCTGGAGTGTAAGAAAGGGCAAGAAAAGAATGAGTTGAGGGAAGCTACATCAGATGCTACGAGTTCCTTTAGCTTTTCTGAGAAACTACCAGTCTCCTGACATGAGCACAGTCCAGCATTAGAGGTGGCCCTGGCATTACTCTCCCCTTGAGACAGCAGTAGAACCAGTGTGAAGCCATGGACTTAGGGAAAAGTGGATACAGCCCATCTAACTGTGCCTTCCCAGAGAGGTACATGGACCTGACTGCAGGTTAGAGTAAGAATTCCTTCAGAATGTTGGATTTACTTCTCTGCCAGAAAATAATTCATCTCAAATAGGGTAAACCCTGGATACCCAATCAGTCAGACTTGAAAAGAAGCTCATGAATTCTAGCCCTGGCAAATATAGACTCTCTCATGCTTCTTCAGCAACTGCAAAAAAAAAAAAGTTAACACTGCTTTAAATTCCAAATACACAGAGGCCAAGACACTCATTGACTTCTCGCGGGAGCAGGATCTGTCCCAGATACACGAAACGTTTCAAAGGGAGCCTTGGCTCACAACAAGGATCAGTCGAGACAAAAGTATTTGAGTCAGGGCATTGCCAGACAATCTTGCTGGTTGTCAGATCTGCAGTGTAATGACATGTCAATTTGATTCCTTTTGTGCATGAGCCTGGAGCCTGTCTTTGGGCCTGAATTCTTCTGTACTTTAGTTTTTCTTTTGTTCCAGTGGCACTTCTCTCAACATTACTTGACAATGAGTGATGCTCCACAACCCTGATCTTTCACACCCTGTTGGTGACCTATAACTTTTCATGCATAACCTTTGACCTGGGCCCTGACAGTTTGATTTATTGTCCAGTGTTATGATTTATGAGTATCTTCTCAGAATAATTAACGGACAACAGGTGGCAGCATAATAATTTTGATTACCCAGCGGTTCATGAAACCACTACAAAGGTGACTTCATTTACTGAATAAGAAAAGGACAACAATTAAAAATTACACAAAGCAACCCTTTTATGCCTTTTTGGTTTTCACCCTTTGTCTGTCCAACAGAAGACTTTATTTAGGCTCATTGCCTCCCTTCTCAAATATCCGGAACTCGGATTCTGTGCAGAAGACAATGGTGCCCAAATCATGGTGCTAGAAGAATTATTTTGCTGTCAGGAAACACTTCAATCTCATGTTGTCAGTTTTTATAAGACCAATGAGTTATTTTAAAAATCTGTTTGCAAAGCTGTACAATGTGGGCCAAAGTTCATCCCAAAGAGTAGGTTTTTGTTTAATAATTTTGCGTAATTGCTTAAATGTTGTCTTGGATTCTACTTATGTGAAGTTAAAGCCTCAAAAAGTCAAAAAAAGTATTTGCATGATTATCCTCTTATGTATGCAGTGCTTCTCTCTGAAGGTTTTAACCCATCTCTAGTGATCACAGAATGAGAGGAAATTTTCATAGAATGGTTTTGGTTGAAAGGACCTTCCAACCTTTATCTTACCTTTGTGGTAAGATACAATTTGCTGCTAAGTTTCTCAAATAATTGCTTAAATTTAGGTTAAAGGGCAAGGGCTTACTACCATGGCTTCAGGGCCCCATGCTCAGACAAATCCACTTTAGCTAAATCTGCAATATCTACAGAATATCTAACTTCACCTTCTGTCACAAGCAGCTTTCCTGCAGTCATTTGGGCTACGCAGAGGAGCAGCAGTGGGAATAAAGAATGCATTCTCCAGAATTATTGCAGTGGTAATACGTATATCAAATACCACCAAAATAAATTGCACAGCGGCACAGATTTGTCCAATTCTATTTCTTAAAAATAGGCTTAAGACGATCTGTATTTACAACATGTTCATGTTCCCATATATTCGATGCAATCCATAAGGCCCCAAATAACTTTTTCTCCCAGAAACTTCATCCCAATGTTGATGGATTCTTTCTCATCACTATTCTACACACTGCCCTCCTCGTAATTTCAGTTGATCACAACTTCTTAGCACTTTTGATAGGCATATGTTGACATGGAAGAGGACATAACGATATCATCCAGATGGACACATTTGCAAAGTTAATCAATAAGACTTTGGGTGAAGTCAGTTTGAGTTGCAAGTGCTCAAAACTTCCAAAAACTGAACTGATGGTGAGTAAAGCATGGAGCTGCAGCATGTTTGCTCACAGGATATAAGTTACGATGCAAGAACAAAGCTTTAACTGACGTTACAGGTTCAGTTATTCTTAAATATGGTTTTAAATATTGATCAAAATAAGTGGGATAGTGTGTGGTTTCTTAATCTTCATTAAAAGATAAAGAGTCTAACATCTATCAGAACTCAGTGCACTAATGCCTACAGACCATTGCCAGCATGCACCAGCTTGGCCAATGGAGCCAGGAGCTTCCTTCTCATCCTCCCTAAAAATAAACTAAACACATTAAAATTCTAATTCTGCTCTGAAATCTGACAGCAAAAATTGTTACTATTTGTCTGCATGCCCAAGACAGCATATGCAAAATGAGTTTTGGTACTATCACAATGACTATATTATAGGCTTATCATTTTTAATTGACTTTATTACTTATAAAAAGTGTTCCTACAATCCTGCTTTACATTAGTTCTGTAACAGTTTAACATGCAACTATGAAATATTCATTCCTGTTACATTCAGATTTTAAACTATCTGATGGAGGGCCTGGCTAATAAATAAAGGCAAGTTCCCAGAATATTAAAAGCACTCAAGCTTTTGCAAGGGTCCTTAGTGGAAAAAAAAAATAAATTACTGCTTTGGAGATCAGACTTGGTTTATTCCCCTCCCTTCCCCTGAGAACTCAAAGACACCCCTACAACCAAACACACTTATAATGAAGTCAATTTTGTCCTTAGTAGTTTTATCAAACCTTTAATACCACATTAGCTGCTTAATATCCAGTGAAAGTAGCAACAGAAAAGCACCAGCACCCAACTGCAGTCTCAGAAGAGATGAAGGAAAAATTTGCAACAAATCATTTATCAGATTAATGCAGCTGCTTTTGCTGCTCATGAAATAGCCACAAGCTTTCTGCAACTGGAATAATAATAATAATGATATTCACCAAAAAAACCAGAACTAAACAAACAAACAAAAAACCCAGAGCGTGTATGCCACAGTTTGTTCTAATTAACGTTTTAATTTGGGACAGTGTCTCAGTGGTGATGTGTCTGGTCTCTCACATGACACCATTTTTCTCTTTGATTGGGTGTTGCAGGGGGATTCACGGTGCGGGGTTTTACACGCGGATCTTAAAGAGACGACTGCAAATATAAATGAACACAACTGGGTTCCCCCGCTAACACTCAGTTATGGAAATGCTGGCAGGGATTTAACTGGAATGATTCATTTCAACATCAAAGAGTTTGAATATCTTCTGATTGTTGCCAACTTTTATGCCACACCAGCTAGAAAGTAAAGTTAATTTTAAAAATTAATAAAATAAAAGCTCCTACCATGAAATTTTATCAGATTTACATAGACAAATTAAAGCACAAATATTCTACATGTTCCATGTCACTGAGTCGAGCTTTTCTGGTGGGATTCTCACACAGGAAGTGGCAAGCTTTAAAATGGTATATGTGCTCAAATCATGATGTGATTTTAGTACTTTGTTTCCCATCAATTTTTAAATTAATTATCTGGAAGCAAGCAGTGGTTCATTTTTGGTCATAGACTTTTTGATTAGAAGCTGTGACCCTTTATGCCTTTTTGGCATGCTCTATACAACACCAATGACATGCAGCATGACCTCTGACACCTGATTCAACAAAAAGTAACTCCCGGACAGATCTTTCATATTCAGCAATCTCTTTGTTACTCTGGGACACTTGCCCAGTTCCATCCCTTAAAATCCACTATGTCTCCCCATTTTCTCCCCTACCCCCTCCTACTCAGCAACTTATTTGGTAGCAACATTTCTGTCCTTCCATTTGTGTCTCTCCTTCTGTTTTTACAAACTTTACACTATACCATCGTCCCATATGTTTGTGCTGCACACAAGGAGGTTTCTTTAGAAAGCGCTGATGCTAATTATAAATTTAATTTGCATTTTAATTAGAATGGTAGCAAATTAAAAGCGTGGCAGCTGGAGAATTTTGAACGCTTTGCAGAGATTTGGTGTCAGTATCTCCCTGCTTCTGACTTCGCTCTCTTTTCATTTTTCCCCTCACTATCTTTCATTCACACAAACATATTGGCAATTTTTCTCCTCTCTTGTTTCTTTTTTTTTTTGTCTATTTTTTATTTCTCCATTTTCCCCCCAAGGATCAAGTTATAAATTATTTCTTTTTTGTACTGATAAACAGTATACTCTTGTCTTGTGCCAGTACACCGTGTACTGTAGTGATAGTGCAGCTTTTAAGTGAGCTTTTGTGAGGCTCTGTCAGTGCTGCCCTATTTTGCTATTTATATCCATCGTTTATTTACAGGTAGGAATCTGTTCTATACCCCCTCGACTAATTTCAAATTCCAGACCATAGCAGCAAACTCTAGCCTAGCCCTAGACATTTCATTTTTTTTACATGCTACAAATTTGCAGCAAGTCTGGAGAACCTTAACAAAAGCCATTCAGAATGCACGGGGGACCGCTCAACTTTATTCTTTACTTAGCAAATGCAGCTTTCAATGTGCTTTTGGACAAAAGGCTGAAGTAATCTGTCAGTCTTTCGGTCCATATAATGGCAAATATTCTGGCCCAAGCGTCTCCCAGTGCTGTCTTTCATTTGCCATGTGAGCATGTCTGGTTTTAGTCCTCACGTGAGCACATTTAGTCAGTTCTGTCATTTTCCCTATGTTGCATCTCCATGGTCATTTTCATTCCTTCTGTTCGCTTCCCCCACGGTGTCCTTGCTCAATAATTTTCATTAATTGATTGACAGCTCTGATAGACCCAACTAACCTCTATCTCACTCTCATGTCGGTTTTTAAATAAGTACTTGTACGTCCAATGACCTTGTCGCCTCATCAGATATCAGAAAATGAGCATGCAGATATGGAGGAAGCTGATTAGCAAAATAAGGAAGATCTCACTCCTGGCGTAAGTCCATAATAAGCTCTGACAACTAACTTTAGAGTTAGGCATTTAAAACAAAAGGGATCTACAAATGTGGAATAAATAGACCTTAAACAGTTTCCTATGCAATGGCTGCAGTGAAAAGAAGATAGGGAACATCAGTAACAAAACAACCTTCCTAAGAAGCTGGAAAACAAGCTCTATTTCCAACATGGGAATTGTATGTTGGAAATACTCAGACTTATTTTACAGTTTATAATTCTGTTTTCATGTACTTGGACAGCATTGTTTAGCTCCCCAAAATCCATCCATGGAAAAGGAAGTGAATGTATAAATAAAATTACATTCCATTTAATTTTATTTAGCATACAACTAAATTATTTACAGCACACCAGTGATCTTTCACTTAGTAAAATTAACTAAACTTCAAAATATTCTGGGTTTTTAAGTAACCCCTGAACACTCCTAAATCACCAGATGAACTTACATGGGGTACTCTAGGTATTTTAATTAGAAATGTTCCCTGTAGAAAATATGAGGCTTTAAACAGACAAAACCACCAGAAATGTTTGTTTATATTTTTGTTTTAAAGGTGGGAAACTGAGGCTCAATGACTCTTGCAGGTCAGCAATTATTCCAGCTCAACTGAATCCCAGTCTGTCACCTTTTCCACAATGCCACACTCTTTATTTCAGATGACTGTAGCATTGTAGGTTTCAAATTTTTTTGAATATAGAGGTTTGTCAAGTGGTATTTCAGGTCTTTGATACAGGGGATGCCAAATGTCAGTCTCACTCAATGTGCTTTAATGAGCCAGATTAAGACTGTTTACCAAACTGCAAAACCTACCGAGCTTGGAGCTGCAAATCTCTGAAGACCAGAAGATATGACAGAATATACTTCACTGGCAAAAAGGAACGAGTATGTTGGAATTCCACCTCTACTTTTTCACCTGTGCAGACTTATTCTGATCCTACGCCCCCTTTTCACATCTGCACAGCTGCAATTTTCATAGTTTCATTCCTCATTATTCCTACCAGTTCCATTCCTTATTCAGCTGGTAAGAGAACCAACAGCATGAGGCCTTGAAATAGAAATGGACTGAAACTGAGTTTAATATGATCCTCAAATACAGGTGCACCTTATTTTTCTCCCTACTTTGGCTTTTGCATAGGTGAAAGACACCTGCTTTTCCATGTGAGGTGAAGTTATTATTGGCTCCCCAACCAGACTGAAGGGCAAAGCAGGAAGATGGAAAGGTAAACAAGTAAAAAAGGCCTAAAAAGACCTAGCTGGAAATCAAGAACTATGAACAATGAGAAAAATCAGATCATTACTAATATTAGTGTAGATTATAAATAGTGTAGGTGCATTCTAGTATTTACATCCAAGTATTTCATGGACTATTTAATAATTGCTTTCTAAATCACTATGCTTTTTGGTGTGGCAGTATTCCTTGATTTTCAGAAAGCTGATGCCTGGGACAGGTTGAGTCTGGAACTGCATATGAGCAGCCAGATATAAACCACGCTCAGACTGTCATGGAAGCATTCCACCTTGGCACATCAGCCATACGAACATCAAGAGCAAAAAGGGCTAAATTACCTACAAAGAAACCCAGAAAAAGTATTTGACAGAAAGTACTGAAAATTTTCTGTAAGTATTTAAGAGTTTAAAATGTAACAAAATCTTGCTATGAAGGGCACTTGTGTTTCAAGAAATGCTATGTTTTTACAGATGCAATTAAAAAAAAAAAAATCTTCTCTCCCATGGGCAATTTCCAGCTGTACAAGATTCAAATCTCACTGTCAGGGGAGTTGAAAGTAGAAGTCTATTTGTGAAAGCTCCCTTACAAGAATTTTGCTTGAGTAAGTGATTCCATTAATTTTAAAGCCTTCTGGGCTACCAACAAAAAATTCAGTGACCTCAGTGAAAGTAACCACATGGGTCTAGACTTACTATGTACAAGAGTAAAGCTTTGCAGAAGCTAAATCAACTAAATTATCTTCAAGACCTAACTTCTGCAAGAGTTAAGAAACATTAGGCAAAACGTTGATATTTGGTTACAGTAATTAACCTTGCATTTTAATCATATTATTGCACAGTAAAATTCTAATTTCTGTTGCACCGTTATACACTCTGGAATACTCTTCTCCTCTGGAACATAAACAAACAAATCAAAACAAGTTCAACTGTTGGATGAGCTCTGGTCAACTGAATTTCTTTTAATAACTTTTTATTATGAAGTTGTCCGTGGAGGACACTGCATTCTCCAAATTACAAGACTTCCACCTTAGCACTTTGGAAAGGCTTGGATTTTATTTCATGTAAGTTTTTTGCAGCTGTACAAAATACTTTCATTAACCCAAGAATGGATTATTTGGAGTGCTAATTAATTGATTCTTCAAAATGCCAATTGACATACTCCTAGGGAAAACCTGATCTAAGCAACTATGTTAATCAAGCTATTGTACTTATGGTTCTGTCTGAATATCAGACCATCTGAAATGAGGAGAACTTTGCCATTACTATCCTGGACCTCTTGTGGGCAGCTAATTAATATGAGTAGACTATGACAGTTGCACTTGTACATTCACTGTACTGCCTGACAATAACTCTATAAAATTAGATTTCAGCTAAAGAATGGAAACAGTGTTAAATACCATTATTTGCCTTCCTTTGATGTCTGAGAGTCATTATGAAAGCAATTACAGCAGTTTCTCTGTCTGTATGTCTACAGGGTATTTATCTGTATCTGTCTGAGTCCTTTGCCAGGTGGAGAATATATGGCATATTAAAGACAAGGGAATTCAGCCTCAATTATCGGACTGTGAACAGAAGAAGAAACAAAATCAGAGTTTTGCAGATGATCCTGCCAGAAAACAGTTATTTAATATTAAAGGCAGGTAATCTGGGGAAAACTTGCCCAGTGCAGAGTCTTTTTATTTTAATATCGTTGATTTCCCCCCTCCTTCCATTGTCCTATTTTGTTTCCTGTTCTTTTAGCTTCCATGTTTTTCTAATACCTCTGCTTGCTTTAAATAAGCTTACGCTGGGTTTGAGAGTCTCATCAACATGAGACTTTTTTTTAAGCCCTACTTTTTGTTTCTTAATTACATGGAGATATTCTGCCGTTGAAGAACCTCTCAGAGGAAACAACAGATTCTGGGTGGGTAAGGCCAGATTGAGGCAACGTGAGGAAAATACAGTGAGGAGCTCTGTACTACCTACAGGAGACAAGGTGCTTCATTCTGCCTCAGCCCAATGATTTTTTCTGCCCTCCATAGTAGTATGACAAAATCCACAGGATGGCAGATAGGTTAAAACAGTACCAACTTTACACACAAAAGGGCCAATGCCAGATTTATCCCTTGGATTCCTTCAGCTCTCTTCCCACAACAGGCTACTGGACAAATAAAGACAACCCTCCCATTACTTTTCTATGTCACTGAGTTTAGAACTGACAAAATTATGTTCTGCAAAAAAACCTTTGAAAAATACTAATTTTTCAACTGAACATATACAAAAAGCATGAGCATTTTGCTTTTTCACCTGAAAAATGTATTAGTCCGTACCATGTTTTCAGT
This sequence comes from Oriolus oriolus, assembly GCA_013400235.1. NCBI lineage: Eukaryota > Metazoa > Chordata > Aves > Passeriformes > Corvidae > Oriolus > Oriolus oriolus. The sequence continues at coordinate 804,898 of VXBT01007692.1, forward strand.
ATATTGAAGTAACATCCACTCATAAACATCTTCACTGTTCCTTCCTAATTTGCAAAACGTGGATATTTTACCACCTTGTCCTTCCAGTGCTCTCTAATAACAAACCTCACCACAAATCTCAAAATGTCAGTTCCATCAAGAATCAGGACTTTTAGTACTGTCACTGAACTCTGGTGATGAGATTTAGTAACTGCACTAAACTTCATCAGTCTGCACCTGAAACATCATGGAGTGCTATGATTTGGGCAGGTGGAACAAATGCCATGGTATTTCCAAACTGATTGCCCAGTTGTACCATACACACACAGGGAAGCAATACAGAGCTGGATGAAAGCTACTTTGCTATTCAGGGCTGACAGGATGCTAATTTATCTTAGTTGCCTGCTATCCATCATCATTTGACAGTCTAGTGAATGTATCAATAAAAGCCAAAGACTCCTCTTTTGGTAACCCCAGATTTCTGATGGTTTATGCTGTCTTTTGTTTTAAACAGAAAGGCAAGAACCTTAGCAGAAGTCATGCTGACCATCAAGCACCATGCCTACTCTGAAAGTTGGATTTAGTTTTAGGAATAGCCTTTAACATGATATTAATAAATAGTACCCCTGGATTTTTTTTTTGTGTGTGTGGGGGAGATTTAATACTTTAACATATTCTAGGGGCAGTTTAGATAAAAGGCACAGTAGTGTCTGACCATGTCTACCCATGTCCAGTAGGGTTTGACTGTGTCTTGCCATCGGATGAAGGCTGACCCAGTCTTCAAGAAATATCTATAACTGCATATCTCAATGCTGTAACACTCATCTATCTCGGAAAAGGGCATGCAAAAAGCAGGGACAAAATGCAACCAGTAGGGATATGCCACCAACTTTATTTCCACGTGATCCCATTGGAGAAAAGGAAGTTGGGGCAGGAGTTTGCCCGAGGTGAGTTAAGAACCTGTGCAGTCCCTTCCAGCCACGCTGTGTCCTGTGGGATCAGCACTGTCACTCTGGAGCCCTCCAGACAACTCCTCCCACGCCAGGCAGAGCCGTTCTGCTCTCGCTTTAAGGCTCGCGCTACCAAGGCCAGAGCTGGTACACCAAGATGTCATCAGTAATGAGCCCAAATTATCCATTATATGCCAACTGCTTGTGCCAGGGCTTTTAATGCATTTTCAGTATTAGATATCACGTGCATCTCCCTCAAAATCCCTGGAATCTCTTCCAGCTGCATATTCTTTTTTTAACTTTTAAAGAAAGCAATTATTAGGCTGCAGACATTTCCTTCTACCCTTCTCACACATTTCACTGGCAGTCTCGTGTTGCAATCTCTTTTCCATCCTATAAGGGCATATTCTGATTTTGGTTACTGGAAATCTTAATTCTTGCAAAATTAGAATGTTTATAAAGAATGTTTGTGTGGATGCACACATATATATAAGCTACAAGGATTTTATTTTTAAAGTAATGAATGACGTATGTCTCATTAAAACCTTAATACCTTCTGAGCAGAGATACTGTGTTCCTTCAAAGAAGGAGGAAAGGATTTAATGATATATTGGACATTTTACAGTATAAATATATTCTTGATTAATTAAATCTGTGTAGTCTATTGCCTTACCCTGAGGAAACTATGATATTCAACAATGCTTTTCTTAATAAGAACGAAAACCCAAACAACTTGCTTTTGATATTTAACCTAGGAGAAGAGACGTAGAAAAAAATATTTTATGAACTTGTATAAACAAAGAAATTTAATTCTTTCCTTTAATTAAAAAGAAACAATGCAACTTGTAAGAAACGTAAGAAACACACTTACTTTCTTCAAAAAGGAAGATTAATACAGGTTAAAAAGCCTTTCCAGTTTTACAAAATTAATACTGTGCTTAATTACATGAGATTAAAATTTCATTATACATTATACTTTAATTGGTATAGAAAGGGCCAGAGGTTAAAACCTTTGCACAAGTTACCTTTTGTACTGTTCCAATATCTAATAACATGGCAGTTTTAAATTATAAACCCTGACAACATTTAACAAGTTTCTTACATGTTTTAATTTTACCCTAGTAATCTTTTATGTGGAGCAGTAGTGTTCCTGAGGTCATAATCCTGGACAAGGAAACAAGCAGAGACAGAAATCATTACAAAGCCAAAGTGGCTGGATCTTATTGGATTATGGGAAAGTACTACCTGGGCTCCAGTATCACCTATAGGTTTAGACACAGCTATTCACAACAGCTGTGCTGGTTAAAACACACTGTGTGCGGCAGCTTTCTCCCTCCACATTGATCAGTTTTACCTTCAAAAAACACTGGGAACTTCTTGGGAAAAGATCAAAGAAATCTGGAGGGTCCTTCAAGTGGCCTTGAACTGTTTAAGCCAATGATGCCATGTCCTACAAGTGGGATTTTCAGGGGACTCCGAGGGGTTTAGGCATACAAAGCCTATTGACCTCTAATGGAATTAGGACACCTATTCCAGAGGTGTTTGGAAAACCCAACACTACTTAGGACAATGTACCTGGAACATAAATAAGAGGAGGCAACTGCTTCAAGGACAAACACGCCTCATTTTTGGAAATGAGTAAAGCCATCTATTTATATGTATGAGTAACATTTTGCTGGTAAGCTAATGCCATTCCCACTCTACCTCCTCTCTACAATGAATCCCGAATGAATCCACCTGGTCAGTGGTTCCAGGTGAGTCTGGAGAATTGATATTGGTCTGAAAATACTGATTTGCACACACACAAATAGACAGGACTCTTTTTTAGTCCTGCTACAACGGATCACTTGAACAGCCTTTATTCCTGAACAAGTCCAGGGAAAAAAAGCTCTTTTTTTGGGAGTCAGTATTAACTTCTGCCACTATGGGGAACCCAAGATGCAATCTCTTCCTATTGAATTCTGTGATTATTGATTACTCTTTAGGATTGGCAAAGTCAGTGTGTTCATGGATTCCTTGCTGTTTAAATGCCAACCACAAGCATTTAAGATTGGACCAACAAGAAACTGCAAAACAACTTTTTAAACCATATTTTGACCTTTTTTCCCCATGCTATACTTCTGGGCATGTGACAAATTAAACAACTTTTTGCTTTTAATGGCAAATCCAGGCAGCTCAGCATTTACATCATGCAAACTGCATCCACAAACAGCCCTGTTTTGTTTAGCAGCATCCCAAAGTGACCTGGAGAAAAGGGGTGTTTGTACATGCTGTTGCCCTGAGGTGAGAACAGTTCTAATTACCTGGTTTTTTTCCTGAGGTAGTTTACAGTTGAATCTCATTATTGAATAACTGTTTAATCAACTCTAAAACATACAGTATAATTAGATACAGCATGAGGAAAGGAGGGAAGCTGCTCCAAGAATGGCAGAAGCCCACTCAATATTTTTTGAATATCTTGTTTGAACCAAAATCCAGGTGCTGGAAAATACACAGGTTTGTGCTTTTAAAACATTTAACAATCTTACATTACATCTTCAGACACTAAAATAGTTGTTCAGAGTCCCCTTTGAATTAAATTAGTGTAACTTCATCTAAATCAGAGATGTGCTGATTTGCCCAGTATGAGATTTTGACCCACACTTTTTTTTAGTAGCATACCAACTCTGAGCCTGATAATGTTTTCACTGAAAAAGAAAACTTCAAAGGGATTTTTGAGTGCTTAATGAAATTCAGGATGAGGCCTTCTGCAAGTAACTATGGAGAGTAATTTTAAAATATCTTCTTCATTAAAAGAACAAACTTTCAGAGCCAGCAAATGGAATTCTGTAATTAAAACATGTTTGTTTTAAAAAAAATAAATCTGGAGAGGTCTTGGACAGTGAAATAATATCCTTTAGATTAGTGTTTAATTGAAAACAGTATTTACTGCTCTACTGCATTTGATAGAGCTCTTTACTGTGCTTCTTTATGTATAATTGTATTTTGCAACCAATTTAAAATAACTAGATGAATGCAGTCCTTATGTAAGGTGAAGATGAGTCCTTGCAAGGATACCAACGTCTACAGGGGTTTCTTTCTAACAGATATGAAAAAGTAATTTCCATTCTGCTACTTTCCTGTGATCCTTTCTGCATATAAAATGCCTTTCACAGACATATACACACAGAGGACTCCTCACCTGAGAGCAGTACTTCCTAAAATACAACATAGCCCACTCTAATATTCTCCCCATCTTTGATTTTGGGATGAGTCAGACCATAACAACAACTATTTTCCTCTAAGAGCATAATTCACTGCTTTTATACCTATAGTCTTATTAAAATGTGAGTGCTACAACTGGAACAAAGCAAAAATAAACAGGAACAATTCTGCCTTCACAATGCCATGGGTAAACGGTACAAAAGATAACTCTAAACTTCCAAATTGCAAAGGGGAAGTTTAGGGTAAGTGACTCTTCTCCCTGCCTTAGAGGTATCACTGGTTTCACCAGATTTTTAAATTGCAGAGCTCTTTGAGCTGCTCTTGCAAGAAGCCTGAGTACTCAAAATTTGGCCATATCAGTAGAAATATTAATGAGCTTGGCTTTGGATGATTATGCAGCCTATTTCCTCACCCCACTGACAACTGCCTTGTTGCACCTTTGATCAAGTTTAGTTTAGATACACTCAGATCAATGACCCTGTCTGTCCTCATACTCATAAAAGAGGAGTTTAACATGATGCTATCGAAACAGCAATAATAATGCCCTGCCACACCAGGAAAAAAATGTGCTAAAAATCAGAGCATTTCTTGGTAAAAAAATTACATTTTTAAAGGTGATTTTAAAAGCAGTAAGAGGATCTCAGTATGACTTATTTGCATGTGAGAGACTCAAGCTCTTCCCTTCCATCCCCATACTCTGATTGCATTTAGCATCTCAGCCTATTGTTATAGACAAGAGAATGTCCAACTCTCTCAAGGTTAATTGACTGCTGTTCTTTGAAATATACATGAGAAACTGTATTGACTGTCTCACATCCAACCTCACCTGTCATGCAGGAGGAGAACACAAACAGGGGAAAGGACTCCACAAATGGATGAGAAGGACAAAGGTGAAATGCAAAGGGCAGCACTAAATTTCACCAAAATCTCTTCTCTGTTGTTGTCTTGTGTATTTTCCAGACCAACTCTTTGTGATTAGAAGGAGTCTGTAATTTAAAGAAGAGATTTCTCCTATAAATTTACTAAGTTACCCAGTTCTCCTAATACTATAAGGTCTCAAGGCAGCTGAACCCAACAAACAGGAATATGCAGATGGCCCAGATTCATTTGCAAAATTAACATTTGTGGCTTTTTAGTCTTTCCTAAGGATGGCAATTTCACCACATATGGAAATACTTCCATAACATTTTAAAGTCTATACTGATCAAACGTCCATAAATAATCATTTTATCTCAGATATTACAATAGCAGGACCTCAATTACCTGAATCATGTAAGGATAAAATGACAAACAGGTTGGCATGATCTGACAGAGTCCCATAGGGAGAATGAATTAGACCATCGTCCCTGAAGTGATACATGTAACTTCCTTAGCTCTTTACATCAAATTTCAGCCTCCCAATATTAAACCAGATTATGCCACTATACCTGCTAAAAAAGTGTATAAATTATCTGCAAGAGTTCTCTGAGGGGAAAATGTCCTTCCCCTGTGACTTCCACATGTGGTCTGCATACAGGGATATCAGAAGTGCATCTCCTGGAGATATCTCACACAAGAAATAATATCACATAGGAACTGACATTCTAAATTGCAGTGTTTCCAGGCTCATATCTTCAAGGGATAGAATTGAATTTGGCTTAAATATCATACAACTTCCTGTGTTTTGAATGTTCTGACACCAGGAGAATAGCTGGAATTGTTAAACCTCAACACACCTTGAAAACCATTCCATGCAAAATGGAACAAAAGGGGTTCTTCTTTTCAGATAAAAAGCATCATTTTGTACAACACACTTGCATGTCACTTCACACAACAGCAATTATTGTTATGCTCAGATTGGAAAAGGGGTTTACCTCAGATTGCTGACACAGCCCTACCCACACAGCACATCCCCTGAAGAGCCGACAGAAGCCAAGCGCACGTCTGATTTTCAGCACGTTCCATGACTTATGTCTCCACAATGACAAGCCGGCACAAGACACATTTCTGATGATGAGATAACCCCTTGTAATGCCTCCACCATGATAACTGGATTTCTGCTAAGCTTTCCACGACCAAATTACAGCCATAATCATGACACACTGCACACCACTGCCAACAGCATAAAGTGACACCTGCTTACAACAGCTTGAAAGGGAACTTGTTGGTACGACCAGAAACATTACCAATAAATAAGGGGCTGTTTTTTCTAAACCTTGCTCATATTGGATCAGGCTCAGCTTGGCAGCCTCAAAGAACCAAAGCCTACCTTCATACCAGGCAGAAACTCTGAGGGCAATGAAGCACTTTGTTGACGGAAAAAAAAAAATACTCTCTGTATCAAACAAAGGAGTACGAGTCACACGGATCGAATTAAATCTCTTTGGATTACACTCAACCTCTATCTAGACTCTACTACAGAAAATCCACGCAGGCAATCTGTGCAAAAGCCAGAGGTAACATATTTTCATTCCTCAGTTCAGCACTAGGAGGTTACAAATGCCAGTGTCCTACTCCCTTTCAAAATCTCTCATCTCCTACCCCCTACCTGCCAGCTTTATAGAGCATTTCCCTTGCCACTAATTCTGATAGCATGCCCTAATTAACTCATTTTATCTTTTGGTATAAATCAATTACAATTAAAATATAGTTTGTCAAACCTCAGTGGACTGTTGTTTCATGTTAAAAACATTTTTACTCATGAGAGAAAGTGTGATTAACTTCAATAGAAAGCTTAAAGTTCAGCTTACTATGTGCAGAGGGAATCGAGCAGAATCCTTTGCAAAACACTCCAAGCTTCATCACAGTGCGAGGAAATTTAAACAAGTGGAGGGTTTTACACTGGTCACTGAGAACATGGGTCAGGATCTAGGAAAAAAAACATTGATAAGTTGTTGGCTTGGGTTTGTTTCATTTGAAAAACATGTGGTGAATAAGATGATGAAAGAATGTCCAACACTTGAAAGGATAAAAAAGAGATTTTTAGGCATCACGTTTTTTGAAACATTTTAAATGTGCAGTACTGTATATTAATTTTAGATGGGAGCTAAAAGTACAACAAGTCCAATGTTCCACCACAGATAAGGGATTCAGTTTCTTCAGCCATGAGTTAGAAGTACCAGAGAAGTCTGGCAGAGCTCCCTGTTTCAGCAAGGCCAGAGGTGCACTGGAGGTGTCCTGTCCCTGTGCTTATCACCACAGAAACCATTTTAAACACTAAATGAACAGCAGAAGAACCTTCCACACACTATAATGTGTTATATATAAATTATATAAGATCCTATATTCCAATTAAATATATAGAGAGAGTTTAAACAGAAAAAAAAGTCCATACCTAGATAAATGCAACTGTAATACTTTATTTGTTTTTACCCTAGGGCAATTTTGGTACCACATCCCCAGTGTCACAAACTGGAACAGAGAAAATCCTCGTCTGACAGATTTCAGTGGTTGCACTGGTAAGGGGTAGGGGAAGGGGACATGGTTAGGGACACATGTCTGAGTGGGCACCCTTGAGAGGACACCCGTGGAGGATCCCCCAGTATCACACACATCCTTGAGGGATGGCAGCCCCTAAGCAATCCATGGGACACCCCTGAGGAACTGCCCCATGGAACATCAGCAGCCCACCACAAACTACTGATTTTCAAGAAGAAATGAGAAGAAATGTGTTTGATAAAGATTCTTACACCTGGTTCAGGACTATTCATAGATGGCACTATTATTTTCCCCTGCTAAGTGACACACCAGGCCCCTCTTATGTAGCTACATTCTCACCCAGTAACACTGGCACTGCTCCAGCAGTCCACTTCAACATGAAGATCAGCTGATTTTAAAATCCCTGGCCATCATAAGAACTGGTGTGTTCAAAATAGAAGATGACCTGGGCCATCTCCAGATACTCTGCCTGTGAGCTCACAGCCTGCCCAGCCCACCTTGCCCTGAGTTTTCTGTTCAGTGCAATGACGTTCAGCATCCTCAGACACAGCACCCAAAATCCAGGTGGCTGCACTGAAAGTCAAAGTTTTCATTCCCACGGGCACAACTGCAAAGCAATAAAAAAAGGGGCATCATTCAACAACTGGATTTCTCCTGCACACTTCCATTGTAATGAATAAGATCCCTGTATTTACCATCAGCTGGGAGGCTGTGATGATTGCTGCTCTCAGGAGCTTGAAATATTTCCTTTATGTTTTTATCCTGTAAGATTCCAAGGGTATTTTACTGCACATTTGTAACAAGTACAGCTCTAGATTAGCAAACCACAGTTTTGTTTGACCCCAGCTACCACGTAAGCTTCTAGTTTTCTCTAGTCTAAAGTACACTGAAGTATTTTTCTGCTTTCCTGCAGTTTTTAAGTAGATAATAAGTCCCAAACTTCACCAGCCTTTAGCTGAAAGAAGCTTGTCACGGTGGTTGGTAGCTAATGAAGATCCTTTTAGTTTATCTTCATCAATTGTCAAATATTTGAGTCCATGAAGTGGTGTGATGAGGTACAAAGACAGATATTTGAAGGGATTTTAACTCATTTGAGCAATTACATGCTTAACTGCCCTGCGATAATCTGTCAGTCTGAGTCTTTTCTACACAGCAGAAGTGGGGAGTATTAGAATAGCTGGATTTAGAACATAAAGGCCTGGCCTGAATGGAAGAAAGGCACCAGAGAAATTAATTGCCAGTAACAAACAGCAGGACTGCTTGCAAGTTATCTATCACATAGTTACCTACCAGCAGTGGTAGGAGCCAGCTGTAAAATAACAGGCTGAATTGTGACAAAATAGGCACTGCTATGAAATCAGTGAATACCATGAAGAATTTAAACTAACATTGGCTAATCAAGTACATTGTATTACATAAATTATATAGATACAGAGATAAAAAACCTGTGTTACATAAATTATATAGATACGGAGATAAAAATCTTGTATTATGTAAAGATTTGCTAAACCTAAATTTCAGTAAAACAAACATGGTTTTAATTATAGTTCTAGGAGTCTTAAGAGGTGATCCTATAATTTATCTGCTGATAGTTATTTGTGCATGTGTTTCTGCCATACTCAGAATATAACACTTGTGTAATTTCACTAGTGGAGCAATGAGTAAAATAAAAAAAGAAAAAATATTCCTTTATTTTTCTTTAAAATTATTCCTTTGTTTTTCTTTAATCTGAAATTTTTGTATTAGAGTAAGATTATTATGAAGCTCAAACTCACAGTGTATATCACTTAAAATGGTTTAGTTACAACTTCCCTGGGCCCCAAAAGTTCTAAGAGGAGCCGGTTATAGAGGAGCCCTCTCGCTTCAGTCCAGGCTCAGTGCTGCTCTGGGCCACTGTTTCCAGAAACATGACTTACAGTCCTTTTTGTTGTCCATCCTTTCCCTGTCAGGTCCCTGATGTCATCAACTTGCTCCTTCTCCAGCCTCCCCCTCCACATCTGCACGGAATAGGAAAACTTCTCCAGCAGAGTCAGTGCTGCTGACTGCCAGAAGCACAGACACGGCACAGTGGGAGCACCCCACAGAGCTCTCTTTCACAGCACCTTTTTCCTACACCCTCAGAATCCTAACTCAGCCACACCCTGGCATTTCCTGCAGTGGAGAAACATCCATCCCAGTTACAGCCTTTTTACACCAGAAATTCAGCATTCTTCAACTTTTGCACATGTCTGGGGTTGCATTTTTTCCCCCTTTGGAATCACACCGTGAGGAATGGAGACTTGAGGCTACAATTAATGCAAGAAATGTCAAACACATACACAGAGGAGTCTCCTGTCGCCCTCTTGGTAACACAGACCTTGAATGAAAAATTGTTTCTATTGGGAGAGGGCCATTTCATTCCCCTTACCCATGCTAGTTATGGTGTTTGTTTAAGATTTGCCGTCTCCCTGAGGTGCCAGCTCTGAGGGAGCTGCTTAGCATGGCAGTGCTGGGTACAAAGCACAAGCCCTTCACCTCAGGGACTGTGCTTCAGCTCTGACCTAGGGTCAGGAAGGAAATAAGATAGGTAATCTCAGCTCTGTCCCTAATGACCAGTATTCCACATCACAATGCTACACATGGCTGTCAGCTTCTGCTCAGGAGAGGCCCAGGACACAGCCAGCATGGGGAACTAATTACCCTCCCAGCCCAGGGAACACATGGGCAGGCTGGGATCAGCAGTGAGGTATGGAGCAGGCTAATAAAGTGGAGGAGTGTCACACACATGGCTGTGGCACACAGTTCAGGAGCCACCTTCGTTTTCCTTCATTAATGAGGATTTTTATTTAAGGCTCACAGTATCACATTAACATATTAAAAAAAGATAAAGAAAAAAAGAAAAAGGAATAGAGCTGATTTATTCGGTCGGCCCAGCGTTGCAAACCTCACCTGCCTTTTGTTTTTACAGCCCTAATTCACACGGGCCAAATTAAGTCCAGACTTTTACGAGTGGGGCATAAAGGGCACATAGAGCTGCTTCCCCCATCAGTGGAAGAACGAACCATAAATTGGCTGCTCACACTGGAGAATCCAGAGGTAGAAATCATGCAGTGCCAGCAGCATTAGTTGGGTCACAGGCCACGTCTGAGCTGGGTGGACTGTAACGTGTTCTCTGTATGGCCGGGAAACCAGTACGGAAGCAAAGTCTTCAAAGAGCTGATGTTTACCACACTCCTCTTGCACCCCTGGAGCAACCACCACCTCTGGGTATCACTGCTCACAGTGCACGGAAGGGTCTCTCCCTCCATGAGAGGGCTGAGCTTAATTAGCTCACAACCGAACATTTATTGGGATGCAACAGCTTTCTGTAATTACAACATCCACTAACTGCCTAGACCAAGGGGTAGCAATATCTGGCAGCAGAAACACAGGTCACTGCTAGTACACACACACACAGGTGCTCACAACTCTGCTGCAAACAGGCAGCACCAGCAGCGCCAGCAGGACACTGCTTTTGTCCTACTAAAGCCCAGAATATACAGGAAGCTTAGAGCAAATCACAAAGCAGTGAGCACCAGGGAAAGGGATATCTTAAAAAGGTTATGTTCTTATGGCTGTTAAAACAGCAAAAGCGTTAATTAAAATAAAAGCAGATGGTGAAGAAAGCAGAGATTGGGAAAGACGTGTTATAATTGACAGAAAGTTACCTTCACACACAAGTACTAAAGCCACACCTGCCTTTGCAGAAAAAACCCCCTCCACGTGCGAGCATTTTTATCCGGGAATGGGTGGTACCCTCTGCTTCCATCTATGTGGGCACCTGGGAAATGTAGTCTGTCAGGTGGCCCCTCTCTTGCATGGGTTGCCTTGACTACATTAAATAACATGATTTTAAAGGATTTTAAGTATTTATATGAATACGTGGGATGTTGGGCTCTTCCTCAATTGAAAAACAAATCCAAACTCTTTCAGATGATGGGAGTCATAAGCACATCTTTAAAAAACACACTGGTCTAGACAGGGAGGAAGCTAAGTCACATTTATCTTGTCCTGACTCAGACTGAGTAAAATTGGGGTGTTTATCTTTTTATTTAGAGCTCTGAATTTTGGAGTAGCACTCTGTGGATTTCATGTCTATCCTATCCAAGCAGCAGCAGCATCAGAAAAACACCTGTAAACTTCAGCGGTAATCAAGGACAAAGAATCACAGTGTTCTCACCCTTTCTGAAGAAGACAAACCATTGGCAACTTGCACAGATTTTTCTTCAAACTATATGTCACATAAAAATGTCAAACCAACTGGGGATTAGATCTAAAATCAGGCTGGAGTCTGTTTCACTGGAAAACAGTCAGCAGCAGTCTCCTTATATCTGTGAGGAAATCTGTACAGACAGACTGCTAGACCAAAGAAGACAGGCAATGCACCCTTGTGGGTTTTTCTGTTTTGGTTACAGCATGTGCCTCCACCAGAAATACTCATCTAGTTCTCAGGTCCTGAATTAAGCTTAAACATTAATTGTACTTGCTGCAATGTCACAAATAAATGCGGCAAGTTCCAAAACTGAATCATTCCATGTTGAACCCAGTCCTGGCAGATGCTCGTGTTTTCCTGGAAGAGAAACAAAACTGGCAGAATGAGGCACAGGCTGGACTTTGTGTCTCTACACCCAGTAGTAGAACTGAACTGGTATATTTAGAAATGAACAGTGATGACACTCAGATCCAACTCTAGGATGCCCTGGTTCATAGTCTGCCTCTCGCAGCAGTGATCCTCATACAGTACAAATCTTAATTACCTGAGCCACCACAATATGGTCATAATTCGATAGGAAAATGGGATACCGAAGGTATGGCAGTAAAACCAGTTGGTTTCCACACTGTTCATTTAGACAATTGCAAGTGAGCTTTGCAAACATGTATAGTGAATGAATTTTTGCCATTGAATTCAACAAGGATTTCACCTCATACCTTTTTAGTTTACCAGTCCAGTGAGCTAAATTTACTGACATGATGCAGAGAGTAGGACTAAAGCAGCAGGTATATGCTCATTGCTTTAATTCATTTAGTGAGTCCAGGTATAATAGAGATTTTCTATTACAGCCAAGCCTTTGTGACAGAGGCAAAACAATCTTCCAGTAACACTAAAAATTATTATCACTTTCATTATCATAGCACATGGGAGCCTTAGCTGACAACTGGAACCTATCACAGACAAATACAAAAGACAGAGCAAGAAAGGAGTTTTCAGAATGCAGCATCTTCTATTTCAAGTGTCAGAGGTAGCCCTCAAAAAATTAAATCTGCAAGGAACGTGAGAGACAAGTTTTGCCTGAGATCTGTTTCATATTCTTATTGGCATCATTCCCCAGGGGCAAGTAATTTTGAGTGCAATACGAAGTTGATAATATGCTGAGTATAATTATAATGAGGACTGATTAAGTTGGTAGCCAAAGTAGAGTAGCTTTATATCTGAGAGAGCATCATAAAAGAAAACCACATTAAAAGTTCTGGAAAAAAAACTACACACAGGGATTGACAACTAGTTCCCCAGTGAAATAACATCAAAGCTGATATATATTGTATGCAAAACAACCCACAAACAGAGAAATTATTCTAATTCTTTTAAGGTTTCCATGTCAAAAACTTAAAATCTGAATACATTAGATGCTGCAAAAGAGAAGAAAGTATTGACAGCTGTAGCTTTTCTATGCAATTAAGTTAAACGTGCCCCCTTTTTCAGTGGCTGTTGAACAACTATGTTTGCCTTTGGAATTTTCTTCTCAGTTCCTCAGGAACATTTGGCAACAGAAACAATTTTTGAAGAACTCTTTTCAGGAACTGATTCATCCCTGATTCTAGGGGAATTACAAGAGCTAACTGGTATAAGGGCTGATTAAGCCAGGCCACTGTTTGAATGTATTTCCTCCTTTTGTTTTCGGTTTTTATTTCACATTTACCTGCCATCCTTCTCTCGGTCTGACATCTTAATGTGTTTTGACTTTGTAACAGTAAATCCAGCTGCATGAAGTCACACAAAATCTGAATGTTTCATATGCCCGAGTCCTGCTTCTTTGACAGGCAGAACTCATGGATCCAAATTCTTAATTATTATTTCTACATCATGCTCACTTAAACTACAAAAGGAAGAAAAGATTACCTGTACCCAATGTTGCAAAGTGCAATAATCACACACACGCTTGAGCCTAATTCTGTGATGGGCTGAAATAGTGGCCCCAAAGCAGCAGTGAACTTTGTAAGTGCTTCCCTTTGTATGGAGTCATTCCGATAAGTGCAATTATGGATCCCAAACTTGACAGAATGATTCAAATGCTGAACTTAAAGCGTTTGCTTTGAAAATCCATCATTATCAGACCAGCATGCTCCAGGTCCAAAATCATTCTAGTCTAAAGTATTAAATATATGGGGATTTTCTTTCCATTTTAACTGTATGGCAGATATGGTACATGGCTGTGAAAATACAGCACTTTATAGGAACTCAGGACCAACTCAGGCAACTCTGTCATAAAAAACAATTGAAAAGTAGTTCATATTCCATCTTAACACTACCAAAGCATTTTAGCCCTATTGCTTTATCACTGCACTACAACAGTTGCTCTTCTAATTTCCAGCCTTATTGTATTTGTAGTTTATCATGCCCACTCTGTCCAGCTGTTCTTTCCCGGATCTAATATTATCCTGAGTTACAAAGACCTTGGATAACGGCTAAATTTTTTAAGAAATATGCAAGAATGTATCTTCATGGTTTACCCAAAATGCAGAGGCTTTAATGAACAGAATACAGCCCCATGAAAAAAATCCCTGGGGCAGAAGGGATGCTAAGTATCGCTGATGTATAAATACAGCATAAAAAAGGGTAATGCTGTCTCGTGCAGCGAAATGATACCAACACAATTAGTTCGATGCTGTTTTTAGAGTTTACTGAATATGACCTCTGCATTTTTCATCTTCAAAGGTTACTCCTAATTAGCATCCAGTGATAACATGTTAGAGATGCTTCTTTAAAAGATATCACAGCTCTAGCAATGAGTACTGACATGGTATCTATCAAAGTCTCATGGTGCCTGCAATTCTGACAAAAGGCACTCCAAAGGACTGGCACGTATCACCTTATTTGCATTTTTGCATTTCATTATGCTCATAATTGCATACCACCACAGCAATTCTTCCCCACTATCTCAGAAAACATTATCAGCAACGTCTGAAATAAATGCTTAAATGTCAACAATTGACGAGCAAGAAAAGCTGACCTTTGCAGGATCTCATTCTTCTGAGAATTGCCCTGGTATGACTCACTCCTTAACTTTCTGTTTGCGTTTGATAACACCAAAAGAACAGAGTTTCTGTGTGGAATGGTTCTGTGTACTGGAAATAGAAGAGAAGCCAAAGAGCTGTAAAAATGCGATCCATTTACACCAGCAGTCAGCTGGGATAGACTGAACGGCTGCAAAACCAACTCTTGAAGTCACCAAAACATTAAAGTGGACATTAACATTTAGCTACAATGGAGTTTCTATGGAATTGCTATACCCACATTAGAATTAAAGAGAATTTATCCATTATTAATGTTATGCCAATGGACAAAACAATCTTTCTTCCACAAGAACTTGACAATTATAAATCGTTCATCTAAACCCAAGGAAAACCATTCCCAACTATCTTACATATGCTGCAATATTGACTGGCCTTCACTAGTCTGAGTTAAAATTTTACTATCATTTGTGTTTCCACCATCATTTCGTGGCTCCATTTACCTTGATTTGCATAGCAATTTTGGTGCACGTTTTATTAAAAAAAAAAAAAAAAAGAAAAACCCCACTAATCAATTTTAGCTTAAAATAAATTACACCACCACAGAAATTGCTTCCGCTGTCCAAAAATGCTAATCAATTTTGAAAATCTACATCATGGCTTGCATCCCAGATTTTTTCCATCCAATCCACATCAAAAAGAAATGATAGAAAATTATGTTCACATGTTCGACTGCTTGTTTGCTTGTTTTAGTTGAGGCATTGGTTATGCTTCAATGGCAAACTAATCGCCTGTTTGGAATCTCATCCAGTTTGTGTTACTTTTTTTTAATGGCAGTATGGAGATGCTGCAGAAGATTTCAACACAGTCCATCATGAAAGCTTTAGGTTCTCTAAAAGGAGAAATTTTTAACATCACTTTTAGAGGTAAGCAAAAAGAAAATTAAATTGTTTGTTTTGACCAGTATTGGATTCCTCTGTGGAAGGACCTCATTTCCCTGTATTAAGTCTGTTCTAATGAGGTAAAGAATACAACAGACCAGTCTGGGGGAAAAAAAGCCTCTGAGGAGTGCCATTTTGTCCAAGGCCTAAAAGATCAATACCCACAAATCTAGAAGGAAAGAAAATGCACCTCTTATTCTCTGCAGTTAAAAGCACCTTGCAGAGATTCCTTGTCTCAGTCTATGAACTGGCCAATCTCAGTGTTCACATACAGGATACCATCCAAGGTGACTGAAAGGATTAGATCTGCAGGTAAATTCCTATCTGAGATTTTCCTGTATGTTACCATGCAAAGTGCCTCTACCTTTAGAAATAACTGACAAAAATCACACTGGAGAAAATCCAAGATAGTTAACAAAAACATGCTTTAAGAGTTCATTTATACATTCTAATTTGCACATTCTACAACACATGAAAGAGAATTATTCTTCCACAACAAACCACTGTGTTGCATCAAGTCCTGAGGAGCTTCCTAACTCATTGATTCACCTTGCTTGAACCACACATCTTTGCAATTATTGTAATAAATTACACAATGTCCAGATCTCTTTAAAGGTAGCTAATGTGAAATAAGGATGCACTGTATGTTGTATCACCCTTTCCTTGTTTAAATAGGAAGAAAATAAATGGGAAAATAATGGCAATAGACTTGGATCTACCAACTATATCCATCATCCTTATGCACCTTGACAAATTTTAGTAGTACTGACCAGCATTTTCTGAAAAAAACTCCCAATGTATTAGTTTTCCCAGTTTTGACATGTAAAACACCACTTCTAAACAGCACTTCAACATGATTTCCATTTTAAAATCTCCTAGACCTCATTAAGATCACAGTCTTTGTTTCTGGCCATTGAGACAACTCAAATAAAGCTGAGATTCCTCATTATAAAATATTCTGCCAAATGATTTAAAACCAGGCATGAAAAACTATCTATAAAAACAACTTCCCACATGGATATGATTAACAACCAAGATGGAAGTGTTTCTTGTTGTCAATAACAACTTCTAGTAATGATAAAGATGGACCATTATAAATGGAATTTAAAAAAAAAAACTAACATGGAGTATTCCCCGCATAAAAAAAGAAAACAAATCAATCCTTTATATGAAAAATAGCACTGGAATTATTTTAAGCAATTTTTAGGTTTATGTCCTTTTTGTCCAAAGTTGGAAAATGAATCTTTTTTTTACTATGGTGTGTTTACTATAAAAACATTTGTCACTGTTCTTCATTGAGAGATAAAATGCTGGAAATACACAGTGCACTTATTGGACAATTTAACATGGTCAGGTCAGGCACTCTGAGACTTCACAGTAGCACAACAAGAGCAGATATTTGAGATGCTCGAAATCCAGATTATGGCTTTCAGAAGACATGGTGTATTGTTCACCCAGGTTGAAAGCAGATGTATGTTTATATACTTTAATCTTGGCTCAGATGTGAGCTACCATGTTAACAATTTTGTTGCCCAGGCTGCCCTGGCTTGGGATTTAAATAAAAACAAATTACAGGTCTTAACAGTGATAGATGGACTTCTCTTACATTTGTGTAGAGTATTTTTGCCTTAAGATTAAAGGCTTACGCATTTATCTGCATAAACTAACCCCTGGAGTAGGGTACTGCTGACATTTTCCAAGAAAAATGAATATCCTAACTTATTCCAAAGAGAAGACTTGGTATTTGTATGGCCAGAGTGACCTTTGCAAGTGCCCTTTCAGATTAGGTGCACTACATGGAAAATTGTGCTCTTACAGTACTCCATAAATCATACCTACCAATTTTCTTTAAAGGGGTATGTAAATATCAGTGTACCAGGTGGGTAAACAACACTAACCTCGTACAAATGGCTTGAAAATTGAAGAAAAGCACCTTATTTTGCTGCTGAAATTGCTTTTGAAGCCCAGCATCGTGGCTTGGGTTGTAGAATGCATGAAATGATTTGTGCACTGGGAATAGAAAATGGGTTGATGATAACCACACTCGACACAGTTCCTATGTTTCTGAGTTCTTTCGATGATCAAAGATATCATTGCTGTATATTACTTTTCTTTGCCGATCCCAAATGCATGTGAATTTCAAGTGACACACACATTATCTGCATGTTTCCAAAATGGACAGACAGGTTTTTAGTTTGTATTTCTCATTTGAGCTAGTTAATGCTTCTGGTCCAGATTCAGTCTGAGTCTCCTTGCAATAGTTATGTAGCATTTCCATTTAATAAAACCAAGGCAGGGAAGTTCATGTGCAAAAGAAGAAAAAATAATGTGGAGTTACAGCCTTTGAAACTGTCAGAAGAGTTACTTGAATGGAAGTGGGAAGATGTGTTAATTGTTGCTAAGCTGTAACAGATAATAGAAAAGATTCTGGATCAAGAAAAAAGCCCTGGTTTTAGACACATCAGCAGGATAACAAATAGACCACAAACATTAAAGCACCTGGGTGAAACTAAGAACCAACTTCAGATGTGATCCCAGTTTCCGTTTAACTCTTAACATTTGTGACTTTTGTTAATTCTGAAAGTCTCATTTCTACAAATGTGGTGTCGTTGTGCTGCTTTGCCCATAACGTTCCAGGGATTTAACATAAATATCTACAGAAAAATTTGGCAACTCATTTTGTAATAAACATTGCCAAAGCAAAATTTGCAGTGTTCTCTGCAAGATCTATTATCCCAGCCTTACCTTTAGGTACCTGAAGAAACCAACTGTTTGATTTATTGAAGAATTGCTTTGTTGACTATGAACCAGAGTTTATATAAAATTAAAGATGTGATTTGTATCAAAAAAAATTCAATGTCCTACAATCTAAGAATCATAGAATTGTTTGTGTTAAAAGGAACCTTAAAGATCACTTGATTCCACCCTCCTGCCATGGGCAGGGACGCCTTCCACTACACCAGGTTATTTCCATGTTTTACTCTTTCAAAGTGGTGAAGAATGTAGTAGGGCAAACCTGCTATTAGTCATCCTAAATACTTCTCTAATAATTTTTAGGACTAATTCACCTGTGTCAATAAATGCATTTGGGATCCTTCTTTATCACAGTGAATGGGAACACCAGGAACGTACAGATTTACATTTCCAGAAATTTCTGTTCATTTTGGCTTTATTTTTACTATAGAGATTGAGAGATTTCTAGAAGTCCAGAGTTCATTCAGCTTCAGTTGCATCTGTCCATGCTCAAACCCTCTATATGCGACCCAGATCAGCTCCTGGATAGTTCTCCTGTATGGACCTTAACAGCGGGATCACAACCATATCAGAAGGTGTAGAAGATGGGAGCAGGAACAGGATGTGTATTTCCTCCTCTTACCCACTAAATGATGTTGAAATAAGCAGATGAAAATCATAATCAGCCATTTGGAAAGATGAAGTGTGAGTAAGGCGTAAAAACCATAATCCATTCTTAGCATATGCTTAAGAAGATGCCTTAGAGTTACATGGTATATCAACATTCCCAGTGTCTTCCTTTAAAATCCTTAAATCAGCTCAGCTCAGAGTGCCTTTGGGGCATAAGGCAGAAGACAGAATTGCTCACAGGGAAGTATCTGAAGCATTTCTGATACCGGATTTATTTTTCACAAGGGGAAATAAACCAAACAGAGGGATATCATCTACCTCCCGAAGAAAAACAACGCTGGAGGGAGAAGAGAGCTGCAGATGCTGCAAAGCCAAGCTTGAAGCATTTCTGGTAAACTTGTTCTCACTGAGAAGGGAAAAGAGATCATGGTGGCGATGAGGGTAGTGTGTGAGGACATTCCCAGCCTACAGACCTCTCAGAATATCAGTGTCTATATGCCAGAGCTGCTTCCCTGCCATCACTCAGTCATTTTACCGCTGGTCCGCCCAGTAACTTTTTCAGCAGGGAGAGTTTACAGAGGAGATCCAACAGCAAATCCAATGTGTTTTAGGCAAGATTTAACAGCAGCTTGAATTACTCATAACATTTGAAGTCACAAAAGGCCACACAAACACCCCAGGGACACAAACTGCCTTGTTGGGAATGTGCCACAGATTTATCAGCTGTTCTTATCTCCTTACAGCCCCGACTTGGTGTGCTCAGCAGCACTGAACTTCCCAGAACTTGCAGTTAGTTTGGAGAAACAGCGAGACTGAATTTCTGCTCTTCAGCCAATGTCTCCAAGGCATTTGCTTCCTGCTGTGATTCTGTTGGTTCTTTTCCTCTATTGCCCTTGATACTCTGCATTAGACAGGGTTAAAAATGCTCTGAGAAGAAGCTGTAATGTCACTAATGCACAGCATGGGAAAACTCTGGAAAGAATTCCATTGTGTCAGGGTTAACAGACAGAGCTGCCACAAGTCCTCCACTCCATCTAGAATACAAGGATGCAGAATTTCTTTCCTTTACAATTAAATCAGAGACAAGCATATTTCAATGAGGGACAACACAGCCCTATTTTGTTATGATAAAAGTACCTGATACACTTAAAGAAATTGTTTAATCCTCAGAACCTTTTATTAATGGAAGTCTTGGTTCTCATCTATGTGCCAGTATTGATTTAAGACAAGACTAAGAATAATTAAATTCAATACAAAGACTCATGTTAGTATGTGGAAAGTTGCACCATTTCAGGTCACTCCAAAAAAACTCCTTGTAACAGAGAAGTGAATTACCCTTAACTTTAAAAGTCATGAGGAAACACCTGTGAGAAACTCCACATTGTAGGAAAAAGAGGTTTACCTACAACTGAGAGGTTTTTAAAAGTTCCCACCTTTTACAAACACACCGTGGGAGAAATTTTCAAAGGAGCTTGTAGATTTTACTGAGACATGTCTAGCTATTGGAAGATTTAGATTTACTCACAAGTTGTTGAGAGTTCAATGTGATTACTCTGAGGCATAAAAAGCAAGCAGGACACACACATGTATAGGCTCTAGACTGAAAACGACCCCGGACTCGGAGACAGGCAGAGTATGAATATCTTCAAGGTGACTTTTTCACTTTAGAAGTATTTTTTGAAGGCACACAGTACAACGCTGCTGAGGGTGTGGAAAATGTGCTATTTTCTCCAGAGGGTATTGGAAATAAATATAATGTTGTTAGTTATCCAGTTAAAACATCTTTGAGCTTAAGAGAAGCTGCATCATGCCAAGCTTTACAATTACACTCTATCTCCAATCTCCCCAGATCCCAACATTTAAGGTCTCATTCATTATCCTATTAGGTTGTCACTGCTTAGAGGAAGAAAAGAACTGCAAGTGCTCTAAAACCAAGTTTGGAGCATTCAAGGCCTAATCCAGACAAGTCACTGATTCCACCATACCATAAAAACACAACTGAAGCCTGAGTCTTGCTTTCTCAAAATCACCAATTAAAAAAGAATATCCACTGGCAGAAATATCATCTTAAGATGTCTATTCTGCAAAAACTTTGGTAGGATATAAATAATTTTCTGTCTACTGAAACCTCAGAACATCGTATGACCTTGCATCTACTTTCACAACAGCTAGAAAAAATAAAAAACATTGTATTTGACAGGCACTGCTAATAAATGAAAATGTTTATAAATGTAAGATCTAGCTGTGTACCAATCACTGCCTAATCAGGGTTATGCTTTTCAAATTATATTGTGTCTTCTTTCACCTCCTGCCTATTATGTGAAATAAAAAGAGAAGTGCTTAGGCAAATCCTTTATCTGTTCACATATATTTTTAATATTAATATGTCAGAGCAGTGGCAATAATGATATTAGGCAAATGACGGAATTCTCCCCCCAGCTGGACATGTTAATTGAGAAGCCAAATTTTGGAGGCAAAGTTCACGTCTGTGCAGATGGCAGGACAATGTGGGATGGCAGCCCTAGGTCAGTGTCAATCCCAAACCCCACTCTAATGGCTCCCTTCTCTGCTTTCCCAACGTCAGCTGCTCCCCGGGCGGGGAGAGAACTTGGGCGAGTCTGGCTCTGCGGTTTTTTCCTGCCCTTGACTCTGGTGCACTGATTTCACACAGGGAAGATGCCCCTATGTGTGGCAACAATAAAAAAAAGAGGAATGTACACTTTAAGGCATGAATGAGAGGGACATTTCCAGTATTTCCTTTAGAGCTGATGCAGCTCCATTAAACCCAACACCAGACCCTTGCTCTGGCAGGGCATCCTCCGAAGTTTGCTGACATCAAGGGCAACACATTCCCCAGAAAAATCCAGTCACCTCATATTTCCTTAGCTTAATAATATTTTTTGGGGCGGTGTTATTGTCTTTATTTGCATTTATACTGAGGCCACTTAGTATTTTGGGCAGGCTGGACAGATTTTGAGGTGCTTTATTCTGCTTCAAGCATACAAAGGTATTTTGCCCTTGTCAAAACCCCTGAACATTGATCATATTTATATAAATATTATCTCCTTTAACATGATCTGTGACTCAGAAGTTGAATGTATATACTCATATATTTAGAGAGAAATAGATCTATACAGCATCACAGAAAGACTTTAATAGTTTCAGTTTCCTAATATAATTATTTATTATCTCTAATTAAAATGCAGAGCTTGGCTTTCTGTGTGAGAGTAGATGAAAAGCCTTTTTAATGAAAAGAGCAACTATGAGCTCTAAATTTCTTTATGGAAGAGATAACTTATGTAATCACTGGTAACCTTTTTCAAGAATATTATCTCACTGTTTATAAAACAATACCTTTTTACTTTAGAAATCCCCATTTACATATGAAAAAGAGCTTTATTTATTGATGCCTTTGACTGATGTGCATTCCTCTTTCAGGAATACCCTCTTTTTTCCATCTTACATATGCCAGAGAACCTACTTTCCTTATGGCATTACCTGCAGTGATATTTTAAAACAATTCTCTGCTTGAATTACCAGTAAGCACAAAATTCGTTCGTTCTTAAAATAAAATCATGTAATATATTCTTGGTTTATAATGTTATATTTCAAATATTTTCTATTCTTATGGGTAAAAGAATGCAACCTTTAACCACCAGCAGCAGGTACAAGCAAAGGCAAAACCATTTTTATTTTCATTTCTTATTGTAAGAAAATTTTTAACACATCCCACAACACACTCGCAGACACATTTTCTGCTTTTATAAATAAATTAGCTACTTTATGCATCAGAATGATATAAGGAACAAAGCACTGAAAGTACATGCCAGTAAAACTTGCCCACATCTACATTAAAAATGAGTAATAAACTCATATTAACATCACTTCTTTAATTTTCATATTGATAAATTCTCCCTTTAATTTCTGAATAAAGAGGCTTTTCTGTCATTGATGGGAGATATATTGAAATGATTCTATGATAAAATATCTGAAAAATTTATGGATTACTATTTTTCTTGTATTTGTGTAACTTCTAACATACCTACGACCCGAATCTGACCCATCTGAAGCACTAACATCATCTTCTGATAAATGTACAGCAAATACATGAACCAGCTTTATAGTAATAAAATACGAATATAGAGTGTATCAGAGTGCAGATTCATGTGTGGCCAAATATCTTATGGATATTTCACAACCATGTAAGGCTTGATTCCAAGCTCACTGCGGCCAAAGGGAAAACTTCCCCTGGTTCTACTGGGCTTTCAATCAAGCCCTTGACTATGTGTGTTTTTTCATGAAATGGAAAAAATCATCATCTGTGGCATTGCCTGGTAGGACTGACGGCAGAAAATTAGTTTGGTGATGCTGCATTTGCGTAAATCTGGGCAAAATCTGACACTGCATACTGGCATGTCGGAAAAGAAGTAGGTAATGCATTTAACTGAACATCTCTGTTGTGCTGTAATCATCTGGTCTTGTGTTTCACTAATTAATGGCTGTGTAAAGCAAAAGAATTCAAATAAACATCATTTTAAAATCCATTTACTCTTTACAGTGCTTGCCTTGTAACTTTTACTGAATATTGATTATCTTTTAACTTACCTCCTCTCTCAAACCAATCGTCATAAGTAATTCCGTTTCTTTTCTCCAGAAAAGAAGCCACCAGTGCTGCTTAAGGACATAGTGCAGGGCAGATTTTATGCAGCAGACTCTCAGATATATCTGCTGACCAATATTTTTCTAGGCCTACTGTAAAGCCTCTCTGAATGTTAATACTTATATATAAACAAATGACACATGTTTTCAAGTAAATAATGTAGATGCAGTCCATGACATCTATCCAATTGTTCCAGCTTTAATCTTAAAACTAATCTTGTTGAGGAATGAAAATTAATAATCCATGTAAATCAGTTTAAACTTGGACAGTCAATCTGAATAACCCTGTACATAGGAAAATATGTACATTGATCAAACAAACAATTAATACTGGTTTTTAGGCAGGAGATGGGTGTATACTAAGCTGCCTTTAATTTAATTTAATTTGCAATATTGTTAGCTAGACTTTATTCTATTTATTATTGTATGATAATTCAGATTCCACCACTTTTTGTGATTAAAGTCTTTAAACAATATTCACAGTCTGTTTAGGAAGAATCCATGTACTGGAGCTACTCATGATTTAATCCCAGATGATGCAGGTTTATAAAATCACACCACAAGAGCCAAAAGGCAATCCAAGGAAATGTGGGGAAATTCAGACCATTCTTTCAATTTTTAAATCAGATAACATTACACAGGCTTAACATTTGACATCATCAGATATTTTTCAGCCTTTTTTTTTTTTCTGTTGCAGTTACTCTTAGCAACAGGGTTGAACACTAATGCAGTTTCTGCATTATTACCAATGGGAAATCCCTGGCATCAAAGGATTAATCTTAGTCTTTGTCTTGTTTTAGTAATAGGAAATAAATTTTACCTAGTCATTGTCGTAGTCAAGTCAAATAAAGAAACTGTATCTGCTGACAAGCCGTTATTATCACAGTCAAATAGATTAGCATTGATTTACTGTAGGTGAGAGCTGCTGAAGGGTCCGTTCTGGATGTGCTCTGTAGCAGCATAATTATTTACTGTAAACCTACCCCCTGATTTTCTCCTTAGGCCAGTATTGTTATTATTAAAGCTAATTCACAGGGAATTATGGCAGCTCTCCTGGTCTACAGTCTTTGGTCAGAGACCTAAGCAGGTGTTTGCTTAATAATTTGGTCAAAGATCAGTGAGTGAAAGGTTAGGCCATAGAGGGGAAGAATGGAGAGGTCAGAGCACTTGCAGGAGGGGTCTGAGACTTGATCTTCCTGAGTCTGGGACGGTCGAACCTCAAGGTCACCCATTAGTGATCCTGCTTTAACGGACTACGAGATGTCGCCCATAAATTCACCACGCCAGCACCTTTAACCCTATTAATACTTTGACTACTGGAAATAAAAGCAAGGACCCAGAAGGAACCAGTCCATAGAGAATTATTCACAAAGTGTCTACGAGATTAAATTTATCTAATAAAGCTACAACTCTTAATGCAGCTCTCCAAAGGAAAAACTTTCTTTTGCTTTACCCCTTTATAGAGGTTCATTAAATTCTGTATCAAGGTAGTTGATAAATAGAGACCTTGCACATGTAACATGCACATACATGATTCTAAACAAACATATTTCACAAGAGAAGATTTTCTCTGGAAACTGAAGTAAAGTTAATGAAAGTAGAAACAAAGCTGAACCATGTCCTGTTGCCAAAAACCTGTCCATGTATGTGCAGTCAAAATTTTATAATGAACATCCAGAACTAGAGGCTGACAAACACTTGAGTAGTCACCCCCCTCTCAGAAGCAGAAATGTTTTCTCCTTTTTTTAGTCAATAACTATGTTTTGACAGTCAAGTATTTTTGCGTGTAGAAGTCTGGGATCACCAAACTGTAACTGCCAACTGGGAAAAATGATACTGTCTATTTAGGAGTTTCACCTCAGAAAGGAGTTCTTTCCTTCCACTTTCCAACTTCACTCCAAGCTGGAGAAGTTTGTACTTGCTGCATTAATCCTAAGTTACAGGGCTTCAAATATTTTTAACATCTTAGAAAAAAATAATTCAGCCTAGTTCAGAGTTTCAAGCAATTTCATATCAAAAATATGTGAAGCTTCTTAGTATCACCATACACCACAATTCATTTTGGGGCACCTCAAGACCCTGTGAGAGTCATCTTTTTCTGTGTCCAGCATCTTCTGGACTGCATGGCTTCTGGACTGCATGTGACCAGAATGAATTTATATTATGGATCAAAACTGTCCTACAGATGTGCACAGCGTTCATCAGAACAAATAAAGGTCCTGGTTTATCCAGAAGAGATTAGTCTAGATCAGAGCCAGAAGAGTGTGTAGTGACAGTTCTGAGAGAGGAGATATGAAGGAATGGCTGATGAAGGGACCTCTCAGCCATTTGAGAAATCAGGGAATTTGGCCTCTAAAAGAAGTAACATCACAGGCCAGGTTAGGAAAATGTCCACTCACTGTTATTAGGATTAAGATGTCCACGGGACAATCAGACACTGAACTCCATTCCAGAGAGCTCCCAGGGACTCCTGGAAAGCGGCTCCTTCCACTGCAGGATGAGGATACAGGAACCTACAGGCACCAAAGTACCACAAAAGGGAGCAGAAGGGTAGGAAGGATGAGACATAAAGGAATCATCCACTTGAGATAAATGAAGACATCACAGCAGAGTAAAAAGAGATAACAACAGACAGTTAGGTGCAGAGTGCTAATTGGAAGTCTGAACTGAATCAGCTGCCCCAGCCCAGCAGTAATGAAATATTCATAGATGGCCACACAACACTCTGGCAGTAAAGGACAGGTTGCTTTGCCTTGCAGCAAAGAGAATTTTAGTTTATCACTGTCCCCTTGCGTTCCCTACCATCACAACTCTGAGGCTGTAGGAAGGAAAGGCATCCAACTGCTGTGAAGTGTGCTTTCTCCATGAAAATGCCATGCTGGGCACCTTGGCTATCCAGGAATTAAATTATATCCCTCATAGAAGCCAACCACATAAGAAACTGAGACATTCTGAAACTTCACAGATAACTTCATTTAACTACCAGTCATCTTTTCTTTGACTTTCAGCAAATTTTAGTTTCCATGTCTTCCCATCTTGTGAAATCTCTGCAAACATCTGAAGAGAAAGATTTTTTTTCATATGTGGGCAGGAGGGAGCACAGAGTTTCAATAGAAAAGTAACTCTGCTATTGATAAAAAATTCATGGATATTTCAAACGAAGAAACTAACCCTGACAGAGACTGTCATCTCTTATACAGCATAAAGTGCCCACAATTCCCACAAAGATCAACAGGTTCTGGGCTCCATCCAGATTCCCTCAGATCTGAGCCCTTCATCCAGAATACTTGGCTTCAATTCATATCACTTGAACTCACATTGTTCAGATGAGCTTAAATCTTTGCACAAACTGTTTGCTCAATTGCACTGCATACCGTGCATGCTGCTGGGTGCACCTGTTTGTTTTGATAGCAAGCACAATAGGATATTTCGTGGGTTGAAATCATCCATTGTAACAAAACAGTCTTTTTTTAATTAAAAACAATTCTGGAAATGAAGATACAATAAGAATATGTAGGGGGAAAATCCTTTTATAACGATTGAAAAGTAAAATGTGTCAAAATATTTTTTGAACCTTGCAAGTATTTTGGTGACACAAAGTCAGTTTTCAGAGAGGAGTTGTGTTTTAATGGGCATAAGCTTCTGTCTTTTAAATGATCTCTCAAAGATATTCTAAGTAAATCACTATTCTGTTTGAAAAATAAAGATAAAATAATTATTAAAGGGAACTGCATACTTACTGTGTTCTGTGTTCTGCTTGCTAATTAGGAAGGAAATGCACTTTAAAAAAATCTGATCAGGAAATAATATTTCCAATCTACTTAATCAGTATGGATTGGAATCCATTCACAGAAAGCCGTTTCTCAAAATACTTCTGCTTGTTGAGGTTCCATTAATTAAAATAAGAATAACATACATAAAGTCTAAGCTGTAAGACAGACTGATAATGTTCATCTTTAATATGAAATCTTGCACTTTGAGTGTTGTTTTTATAACTGCCTGCAAGTAAATACTACCTTTAGCCCCCAACCTTGCAAGGAACTCTACAGTGGGTCAGGTCAAAATACTAAGTACTGTAAGCTAATTATAACCACGAATAATTATTTTCTAGGAATAGTTTAATGCCATTTGTATTACTGTAACACTACACATTCAAATGTGAAATAACAGTGAAAACAGAGAAAATTAGTCATGCAGAATGTTGTTGCAATGGATCATCTCCTCCTGTTCAGTGACAGTAGAACGGTCGTTTGGACACTGGTGCATATCACAAGCTCTGAAAATGGAAAACACCTTTGCAGGCATTGTCCAGGAAAGAATTATCAGTTCCCCTCTAGATTTCAGCCTATGCAAGCACAGTGAGCTCAGAAATCTTTGAAATTACAAAGACTAAATTATCTTAATGGTCACCACAGAGGTAGAATTAATCCAAGCTCAGAAAATGACAGCTGAAGACCTTGAACAGCTCAGGAGGGAAATCTCCACACCAGCCACGTGCCAGTCGTTAGGTGCTTTCCTGGCTCTGTAGGACAGAACTATCGGCTTCACGTGACCTCTCACTGCATCGGGGAAGGTGGATTAGCCATAAACCAGGATAGATGTTGTTCTATGGATTTGTGGCTTTCTTTGGAGGAGAGGAGATTGGTGTTTTCTTCCAGAAGTCAGTGTCCTGCCCTGCACAAAGGCGGTGCCCTTTTGCCCCCATTGCATGCAGAGAGAGGGGATGCGAACATGGTAAAATTCGCTCCTGGGCAAGAGGCCAGAACATGGCCTGTGTACTATTAAGCCTTCAAAATAGGGTTTAAGTGGGACTTAAGTGGTGCATGAGCCTTTTGTTGGCTTTCTGCCCAGAAGTGAACTTTCCCCACAGAGAATATTACATGTTGTCCAAGCATTGTGTGCCATATATGGGTGCAGTGTAATTCCCCTTTGTCACCCTGACAAAACACCCGGCACTGCTTAAACCCAGTTGTTCCAAATGGTCCTGCTGCACATAACACAACCAAAGTACTGCTAGCACAGGAAGAAAGTATGTCTTTATAGTGAAGGAAATTTAATTTTCTCAGGACTGCCATGCCAACATGGTAAACAGGAAGGGCCCTTGTTATAGAATGATGCGGTTTCTGGCATTTACTCGTACAAAACAGCGTATTCTGCCGGTCTTTATTTTCAACTTACAAGAAGAATCTCATATTTTGTGCTTATGTAGAATCCTTCATATTAAAATGTAGCTTGAAGTATTCCCACATTCTTCAGTGTGCTTAATTTTACACACATGAGTAACCTTTCAGATTCAATAGAACTTCACAGGCAGTAGAAGTAAATTAAAACATAGCCTGTGTCTTTACAGGAGCCTAAAGTTGGTTGTACTTGCATTCCATAAGTGAAAGCTTCTCCCTTTTTATTTCTATTTCTGTTTGAGGGTTGGGGTTTTTTCTTTGTTTGGCATTAGAGCTGTTTCTTTCCTGATTGACTCATTTTCCTTTGAGAGTTGTTTAGATAGGTTACTGAGAAGGTTAGAAAAGACAAGAAACAAAGGTTTAATGACTTGCAAAATTATGCACAATACAAGAGGAAAACACACATCCTGAACACTTCCCAGCCTGATACAGTTTTAGCTGAAAAAAGGATGATGAGGAGGGAAGCAGAATTGAGAACAGAAACATGAGATGTCCTGGAAGGAATAATAAATCATAATTTGGTATTGAAATTCTATGGGCAGCTCTTAAAAATGACCACAAGTATTCTCTCTGATATCTAGAGAAGGCGTCCAGACCTGCTGACAGGTTTGTGTATACCAAACTGATTAACACTTCATATTATAAAGATGATTGTTAGGGGCTTTGAATTTAAGTTTCTGCACTGCTTTTACTTCGAAGTAAGCAGCTGCTTTTTTTTTTTTCTGATTATACTTTCTCTAAGTGGCACATGGAACCTGATGATTATCATTCATTTTTATTTAGTTAGCAGATGGCTTCCAGCAGCAATTCCTTAAAAGTTTCCTCATTTATAAAATACGATGTGGCTGGCCTAAGTTAAACCAATTAGTAACTTTCCTTTATCATTCTTGCAGGTGCTTTTTTCATTAGGAGATATCAATCAACAGCAGGGCAGTAAACATGCTAGTTCTGGTATTTGCGGAATGCTCAGATCATCAATTGAAGTACAAGCAGTTCAAATCTGAAATATTAGCAGTTCAAAAATCCATTAAGATCAGTATCAGACGAGTTGTTATAATACTCATATTGAAATGTGTTGCACAGAATCAGCATGTGACACCTTGGAACAGAAAGAAAATATTTCCTGTTACTACAATGTTCATACAAAAACTCTAGATTGCATTCAGAGGCCAAGGGAAAATGGTTTTCACCTGGAAAATGTTCTCTTTTAGTAATACCATCTTCATTAAAAGGGTTCAGTTTAGTTTCTTCAGCTATTCTGTATCTCCAGATATAAAAGGTAGAGAAAATGTTTCAGCATGAAAATATTCTTATGCAACACAACTGAAAAGTGATTCATCTGTTTCTTAAAAACAAACATTTGGCCTTATTTCTAGAACCAGGATCTTTCAATAAGATATTAGTGCTAGTTTAAAAAATCCAGAGCCACATTATTTGAAATAATGGACATAATGCAGATTTTACCCACTCTAAATTAGTAACATAGTGTTTCTGCAGAACTGTATCAGGTACCTTTACAGTCTGAAAATCCAACTGTCTTTTCAATTACACTGGAGTGGAATGCAGTTGCTAGATTTTATATCAAGTAGAAAACAGAATAGTATTTATATTTTGAATTGATGATTATTATAGAACAACAAAGTCCTGATTCTGTAAAGGTACAGGATCAGGTAATGCTTCAACTCACAGGAGCTGGGTCCTGGCAGGATCAGGCCAAATATTCACCAGAAATGTTGATGTAATAAATTTGTGTTTTGGGAAAAGGCAGGTTCAAATGATAAATGTCAAATACTAGTAGTTCTTTTATAAAGGCATCTCCCCTGACACCTCACCCTCATCCCTTGCTCTCCTCTCCACAGATGGCAACGAGGTGCACAGTGGAAGAAATTAAGATGATAGTGTGTTGACAGGAGCAAGGACACTCCGGTTTTCATCCCTGCAGACAACAGAAATGACATCACGTCTCCCCAAACTGACACATTAATAAATTTAGTATCACCTGAACTTTTCTGGAAAAGAGAACCTTTTACACCAGCAAGTTATCTGGTGTCAGCAATAATAGGATTCTGTATCCTATCCTGCTCCATATATGATGGCAGAATTACCTTTTGGGCCCTAACAAGTTGACAGGGGTTCATTTTGCTTCCTCTTTTAATGACATCTTCTTTGCAGGTGAACTGCAGATGTAATGACTTCCTCTTTTGCTTCTGAATACTCCTGAAATGTCATCATGACCCAAGACATCTCAATCTGGCTTAATGCAAACGGGAAGCAAAGGGTTTTTAAAGGTGAAACTGATCTTGCTAATGAAGAAGTATCACTCTTCATCTGGACAGGGAGCACAAAGCTTGTTAGATCGAGCTAGGTGAATGTCACAGGTTAGAGTTCAAGCATAACACAGAATTGTGACTAAAGATGTTATCTTCCATTTGTGTAGACATACAAAATCAAAACAAAGTAATGTAAGTCTAAATCTAAGTATTTTGAAGCGACGCAGTGAGATATGAAATAGTCTTTTGCTGGAGAGATCTGCGTTTTGAGGACCTTAATCATGAAAAGTTCAATTTTTTTTAAAAAAGAAGGCAATAGAGATGTAAGAATATATGCCTGTTTTTTTTTTTTAAAGAGAAGGAATAAACAGCAAAGGGAGATATTGGATGCTAGTGTAGCCCATTTATTGCTCCAAGCTGGAAAAATTAATGCAAAACTATTGGATTTGCATGTTTAACTTCAGCATTTCAGATGGTAAAAATACATTCATTTCTGGCTTGTATGGTACATATATATAGGTTGTATGTACATATATATATATATTTAGTGCACAAGAGAGCAAATTAGGAGGTTCAGGTAATGCCTGGGCTATTTTTCCATACCAGGGGAAAGCAGCTTGTCCTTTGGACATACAGAAAGTTCCCTAAAGCCACTGGAAACTTCTGGGGAAAAAACCCCAAAACCCAAACCCCAGGCAAGAACCAGACAGACACAGATCACCTTTGCTGACTGTGCCTCCCCACACTGCCCGCTCATCCCAAATTTCGTGGGAGATCACAGCCCTCCCATTGGGAATTCTGACTGGCTGTAGCAAGCATTAACTTTCAAAGCCTTTGCTGACTGTAGAGAAATGGTGGCGGTAGCAAAATTTAGCTCCCTTCTTTGCAGATATTTCCTACATGTTTAATTCATTTAATGTTTTGTTTACAGTCCAGATCCTGGTGATACTTTTCTATTTAAAGGAGCCTACTGCTTGCAGGGTTGCAGGATATTTCAGATGGACACATTGTGTGAATGGGCCCAGATTGAAGCTAAAGCAGAAATTGTTCAATGATTCACCAAGAGAAAATAAAAAACAAAAGCCTACTGGATTCAAACACTTGTCTGATTCAGGGAACATTTTAAAAACACCACATGAATATTTTAAGTGCCAAAACTAAAATGGAGATTTGAAAATAAAGGCTCAGATTTTTGAAGGAATATTTGCACCATTCATTCAATCTTCTTGTCTACTTAGAATAAAAAATACTGTTTTTAATATGACTCCATATTTAAAATTATCTGATTTAAGTTTTTTGAGCATTTTTTCAAAGAAAAAGGAGAATGTGTTTGCAGTATATTTTGTTTAATACACAGTGACTTAGAAGAGCTTTTCCATATTTACTCTCCCTTTTCCAAAGATGTTAAATGGAATTTCCTACTATGAAATATAAAATCAAACAAGAGGGGATGTAAAAAGAAGACTGATTGTTTGTAGAAACAATATCTATGACTAAATATGGTGAGCTCAGCCCCTGACTGATATCCATGAAGATCCTTAGCCAGAAGAATGTACATAAATTAAACTATATCATAGTAAATTTTACCCAAAACAACGAAGTCAGTGTTTACATTAAAAATAAAAAATTCATTGTGCATCAAAGCTTAATACTAAATGACTCAGATGAACGAAATGGAACAACTGGGGGTTATACTCCAGAGCAGTGGGTCAACTTTGCAAAAACTATTCAGCAGAGTCCTCTAAAGGTCACCACAAAAGAGTATGACAGAGGAGAAAGGACAGTGGGTTCAACAATCAAAACTTAATTATGGAGCCCAGAAATCTGCTGGTATGGCCATGCCATCGAGATAAGAAATGGCTTAAAATATATCAGAACCTCATACAATTCCTTATTACGCAACTGGGAACAAAGAACAGCTTTTATGCAGCAGCAAAAACTTCCAGGCCATACATCATGCAGTGGGTTGATGCTGGAGAACAGCCTTTATTCATTCCAGATCAATGAGTGCTATAGAATGGATGATAAACTTGCATGTCGATCTCTAAAGTTGCTATTCAAGTTGCTTCACGACAAAAAGCAAGCGGCTGAACACAAGATTTGATTATCTAATACCCGATACAACACAAAAAATGTGGTACTTTCCTTCTCACATGTCTGAGGTAGAAAAATTGGCTAATGAGTTTAATCCACTTACCTCAAAAGAAAAAGTGAAGTATTTGCAAATAAGTTTAAACAAATTTTCAATTAAAAAAAATTATGAGTCATGGCCTCTGTGTTATTTTAGGAAAAACAAGCAATTACACTTAGTTCTAACAGGTGGAATAATGACTTTTTCACCTGTCAACTGACAGCTTAAAATTCCCACACATGTAGCCCATTTCTGTTTCATCTTTTCTTTGAATTTCAGCTGCTTTGCTTTTCAATGCCTGTGCTTTGCTGGTGTCTCCTTTGTGTCTGAAACTCTCACACTGAGTTCCGCCTCTTTGGTGCTGGGCTTTCTTTTCACAGTGACATTTCAACATAAACAGTCAATATTCATTACCTCAAAGGAGACTTCCCTCCTATTGCTGACCAATTAAATACCAGCTGAGTTAGGCAGACAAAGGTAAAGAAGTTGGAACACAAGACTGGCTGGGGTATATTTCTTCTTCCCTTAACAGGGAAAAAATGGATTCAAAACAAAGAATTGACAACATTGGGAAAATCTGAAGCAGAGCAAAACAGCTTCTTCAGAAGTTATGCTCCTCCTTTTTATCTTGAGTGTTCTTTCCTAGTGTTACTTCGTCTGTAGGAAGGAACAGAAAAAATGCATATGTATCACAGGGACAAAGAGAGATCACAGGTATTCCTCTGCAATCCCAACTTTGATGAAATAGCAAGGATGTAACAAAAAATAACATCTAATATTTGATGCCAAGAGAAAGAGCTTTTCCCTTTTCATTCCTGAAATGTGAATGAGATTCAGATGCGCTTTCAGTGTTGTTGCATTACGTTCAGTTCAGCGAAGGCCGCTTCTCTCTGCATTATGTAAGGTTCAGATCTGAGAAGGAAAGTGCCCACCTAAATAGATCATGAGCAAGGGTGAAAAGGTACACTAAACTTGTGGCTTAAGAGGACAGCCTGCTGTCAGACTGCCTGGAGGCTGATCAACCTCCACCCCTTCCACAGAGTGGGAGGGGATGGGCATCAGTATCATTCACTGCCTCCCAAACACAGCCCTCAGGGGAAGGAGCAGTTCCACCCATGGCACTGCAATCCAGGCACTCACGCAGCTTCACCTGCAAAGTGCAGGAGCACTGAATCATAAAAATACCCAGCTGAGAAGGATTCAGAAAGCTCACCCGAACTGCACACCTGCCTCAAGGCAGGAGCAAACACCTGAACTCCTCCTGACACATTTGTCTGACCTCTTGTTGAAAACCTGCAGCAACAGAGACGTGACTCCTCCCCTGGTGATCCATGCCAGTGCTTAACAGGTTATCAAGTTCCTATCGCTGTCTAAAGCAGATCCTTTTTGCTATGAAGTAAGCCTGCAGAAACCCAAATTTGCACATACCCAAATGGAATGCAGAGAAAAGATCAGAGGTGGTTTGGCCCATATTTTTCAAACACCTTAGGCACGTACAATAAGTGTTGGGTCATGAGGTTGTTTAGAGACCAATTTCAAATAAATATAGCAATTTTTTTATAAGCTGTAACAATGCAGAAACTTTAGCTGTTTGTCTTAATAAATGTATTATTGGAACAACTTGCCAAAGAGAATGAAACAGTTTGGGATATGAGGGTGCAAAGATCAGCACCAAATGTGACGCTAGCTAAAACAAGTCTGAAATCAAAGGTCATAATGATTGCTCAGTACAAGATCAGGCTGAATTTTCACTGTCTGAAATAGTGGTTTTAATTATATTAAATTTTTCCAAGAACATGTAAACAATTCTTTTCCTTCCTGTGAAGGAGGTTTCTATAGCACAAAAGGGCCCAATCCCACAGCCTGCCCTCAGTGGGAGGTTTGCTTAACCAAGAAATGCAGTGTCAGGCTTTCTCAGAGGATAAAAACAATACAAAGAATTGGTATAGATGCTTTATGTAAAGGTAACAGCTTGAATCCCTGTAAGCATCCAGATGATTTTTATTTAAATGGATGTGACATTGCCAAGAAAGAAACTTTATCCTCATGAGAGATCTTTATTAGCCAGGGTACTTAACCCTAAAGATGAGGAGAATTTAATAATCACAGGGTTGTTTTCTCCCTCTTTCTTTCATTTGTGCAACCAGCAGCTAGAGGGCACAAAAGAATGCTTTTACCTTATGATCTATCATATAAAAGAGCTCTACTGACTGAATAAACAAAAAAAATAAATCAGTGCTAATATCATAGCATATTACATGTTTTGTTTAGGATCTTCATCCCTATTCTCTTTCACAAGAAGCAGCAACAACTCAGAGAGACAATGGCATGACAAGGCTGGGGACTCATCAAAGACCTTTGTCCCACTAAGAATATGTATTTAAACCAGAATGTAGCAGGTATTTCACACTGCACACACTCGCTGTGAATATGGTCATCATTACTTGCCTTAACTGTTTTGCAAAGCTCTTTGTTTAAAACTAATACAAACACGTATTTAACCTCCTTCATTCTTACATCTTAAATATTAATGCTGGCTGTGATCCTGCATTAATAACAGCTATTATTTTTGCATTAATAAGGAGCTTACAAGAATAAACATGGAAGTCATAGTGCAGCCTTCCTGTCAATTAAAAAGAGAGTCAGTTGTAGTTGCAGAGTGCTTTATCTTATCATTTCACTCAGGACATTCCCAGGTTCACAGATCTGATCTGAACAGCTCCAGTGATAATAAACATGTAAGTACACAAAAAACCATCATGGCAAGAAAGCCACAAAGGAGGTTATCAGTGAGTTGCCAATTTTGGAATCCCTCACTTTGGAAAGAGCATTATCACCGTAAATGAGGTCATTTATGTGGACAGTGTGAGCACGGAGCTTGACATTTTTCCACCAGAAATCCTCATAACCCCAGGAGGGGTCACATCTGTTGCTGCACGGTGAAGCAGGGGGTACCTGAACAGCTACGTGTGTATCTGTGTGTGTGTGTATCTATCCATGTACTTAAAAAGCAGAGCAAAACAAAGACCCTTCCCTTCACCCCTAATGAACTTCCCCAGCCCCTTAGGCTGAAATGACTTGGATCCGGATAGAGTACCATTTGCCAAATTGTAAATTGCCTACATTTATTTTGGGAGTGCACTAAACAGAGTGCTAATTGCCTTGTTTAGCACTTTCCCTTCTTTCATTTGCACTGGTGTAAAATCTTAGTAAATTAACTCAGGATTTTATTATGTAGGTAGCATTTGAACAACTGAATCAGTGAGAAAGCAGCATCAAAGGACTGATAAAAGAGGAGTTGACTCTACCCAGAATGCCATTTATATGTCCCTTGAATTAAAAAGGATGAAATTAACTTTTAATCCTTTTGCTTTTCATATAGCTGATCTTAACATAACATGTATTACTCAGTCATTTTATTTGCATTTACTCATTTTAAAATGTTAATAACTGTGGTTGCAAAGCTTACTGTATGGGAATGTGCAATTGCTAGTATTCATATACATAAGTGTGTACGATTCCTTAGTAATTTTTTTGAACTGCAGCCAAACACAGACTTGAGGCTTCTATTTATTGTCAAAGAGAACACCCTGAAGAGCAATTCCCATCTAACTGTTCAGTGGGCTATGCAAAATTAGCTGGTGGTCTCACACTTGTACACAGCACCAACGGTATCTTATTTTTACATGAAGTCCAAAGAGAAAATGTGGGGAGGGGGGAGCAGGGAACAATCACCCTGTTTTCTCCACTACAATAATTGTCTCTCCCAGAGGGAAATGAGAAATATGTCATTTATTCTGGAAGCATAATCAAAGATACTACATATATAAAAAGGGTGTTTTAGGCTAAAATCTCTCACCAGCAAAATTTCCCCCTAAAAGCCATAGGCTGAGGATTTTAATGTGGTAGCCACATTGCTTGTGAACAAAACTTCATCACAAGAAAATTCAGACTGGAGACCTCCAAACCCATACTCAGTAAATCTGGGTTTTGTTCTGAACTCACCTACTGGAAAATTTAGATGGATTTCAAAAGCAAGGACTTATTTGGTTCTACTAACTTAACCTTCATTTTCCTGAGTTCAGAAAAGCCCGAACTTTTGTCTTTGAATGCAGCCAAAAGTCTCATAAGTACAGAAATGATGGATAAAAGCCTGTTTGTTGCTTGCCAAAATTTGATGTATTCTCTTCTTTCAGTTTGCTGCCCTTTCAAATCATGTATGTGCACACAGTAGGAGCTCAGAATCATTAAAAAAAAAAATATTTATTAATGTTAGAACAAATTTAATAAACTGTTTAAAGGAAATAAGATTACTTTTCCTAGTTTCTGATATATATTTTTAAAGGCTACTTTTCCCCCGTACTTCTGATTGTAATGGGAACAGGAAACACAAAGCAACTTAATATTAAAAGTCAGCAATTCCTGAATCCTTGGCTTTACATGTACCTTTGATTAAAGATTATGTAATTATTTTCAGGTGCTCAAACCCCTATACACGAAGGTACCTTACAAGTCACAAAAAGGTGATTGCTTCAGAAAGTAGCTTTTTTAATGATATCTTCTAAGCTCAGTTTCTGGGCCAACATTCTTTGGGAGGGTTCCAGATAAGTATCTGAACTTCTGGATGCTTCTCCCAATCGAACCACCCAGCCATTTGATGTAACCATTGTTATTTAACACCTGGCTGCACTGCTGTGAAGTGCAGTGTGAATAAAATACGATTTAGAGTGTGCTGGCAACTATTTGCCAACAAAACAGAAGAAATGTTTTCTAATGATCCTCTGCACATAAATTTATAATAGAGATCCAGAAGTCACTCCTTACATTACAAAGGTGAAGGAAGCCATGCCAGATGTTTCCACATCGAGGACTGGGACCGCATCGTATTGCTGCAAGAGTTAGTAGGTAGGAGAAGAAGTGGGTTATAGATTTATTTTTATCTGTGCAAGAATGCTAACCATCTGTGCATGGTTAATTAGGATGTGATGTCCCTGTTACTGCTGAGGTTTTTTACATTACAGGTAACACACAGAACTCACTCAGGCACTACAACTCCATGATCTTCCCTGCTGATAACACAGGCAATGAAAATTCAAACTCTGTGTCAGGAAGTTTTTCATTATAGTCTGAAAGTGTTGAATTTAAAGTACTGAGGAACAGACACAATGGGCACTGGAGGGGATGTAGCCACCAACCACATAGAGCTCGGTGGATACGAGCAGTCTTTCCTCAAGAAAGCTGCATAAATCTAGCAAAGATGAAATTGGCTCTGTCAGTTCAGTAAAGAAGTGAGCTGCTGAACCCACTGAGAAGGGAAGAATATTTACTGCAGAAGGAATATCTGAGACACAGGTTGAATAGTTCTGAAAAATGAGTACACAGGAGCCTAAGAAGAGGATTTTGGTTTTAACCACTGTTTGACCTCTTTGGCCTTACAGTTTCAGGAATATATTTTTAATTAATTAATCTAATACTGAAAAAGAAATGGAAACAAACAGGTGCTTTCAAGTCCTTTGAACTTCAGTATTTACTGACGTGAAAAAATTAACATGGCAGAAAAAATACACAGAGGGGAACTTCTCTGTGGATATATAGATTTTTAGGTTCTAACATAGTCACTGATCT
The DNA here is from genome assembly GCA_013400235.1 of Oriolus oriolus. Taxonomy (NCBI): domain Eukaryota; kingdom Metazoa; phylum Chordata; class Aves; order Passeriformes; family Corvidae; genus Oriolus; species Oriolus oriolus. The sequence continues at coordinate 843,865 of VXBT01007692.1, forward strand.
CAGGCAAAATGAAAATGCTAAAGAATTTCCACCAGAAACAGTCATGCAGAGGTGTTGGTCACCATTAATATTTTAAGCATATCCTGCCCATCTTCACTTTGTAACAAAAGATCATTCATTAAAAAAATATATATTATTGCAGTTAGAAAATGCAAATAACTTTACAAGCCTATCAATATAGCTCCTTCTCTGCAATAATTTATACTTTATAAAACCACTAGGGTTTTCTTAAAAGGCATAGTCTTTGAAATAGAAACACGATGGTTACACTAATATAATAAAACTAACCCCATCCAGGTATCTTCCAGGAACAAATTTTGATATTTCTTTCTTTATTAAGACTTTTAAACAAAACTAGTGTAATCTAGATCTGCATGGAAAATAATTTTTGTTTAAATAGTTAAAGGTGTGATTAAGTCATGAACTAGCAATGAAATGTTATAACATAAAGTCATAAGAGCCTGAGATGTTAACATCTGAGAGAAAATAGTAAGTACAACTACTCCAGTTGCATCAACCTTTTGAGGATGGTAGAGGATACAGTAGTAACTCAGTGAAAAGTGACTGCATAATGGCTGCTCTGCTCACCTGGATCTTTAGGGACATATTTTCTGTCTTGCCACTTCCTTCCTATTTGCCCCCTGCCCTTGTTCAGCTTCATTCAGCTGTTTTAACTCATTCAAATCACTGGGATACCTGGAAAATAAAGCACCAGTTTTTAATCAGTCTTAGTACTTGTGATGCTGAGTCAGCAGGGCTTTGAGATGACTCTGCTGCATCTTTGTCTTCAAAACACCCAAGAATCCAGTGCTATCTTTTTAAATGCCAGGGAGAGTTTTGTTTCAATCAGGCACAAGACCAACAAATTCTTTCAAATGAAAACAAACTCAGAAAAATTGAAGAACACAGAAAACTGAATGAAAAACTGAGAAAAATTCTCTTGTGTCCTAACAAAGTGGGTCCTTTCCCTCAGGCTTGCTCTTGGATCAGCAGCTCAGTGACTTTCTAAATGTTGACAGGCTGTGCACAGTCCCCTGGCTCCCTTGGAAGCACTGGGCATTCCCTGCCAGAGCCCAGCCTACTCCCTGGCCTCAGCAGCACCACGGCCTCAGCCCTCGCTCCAGGGTCCCTTCTCCCCTAACTCATCTTCTGTGATCATGCTCAGATGCTCTGGTGGAAGGAGCAATCTCCCCTGACTGCAGAGGGCTGATGCAGAGGACAGCAGTCAGGAGAAGTTAAACATCTCCGGCAGCCTCCTGGGCTGTGCACACACACTGGCTTACACACCATGAACTGCAAATAATAAAATGCAGTATCTCCAGGATATTATTTCATACATTATAATCTTAAAGTGATTCTACTTCAGTTTTCCAAGTCTGCAGGAAAGCAGCTTTCCTCAAGGGACCTGCTGGAAATCCTGCCTCGACCTGGATCCCGAGGGAGGCTGGAGGGCGACCTCGGCGGAGTCTGGGCTCCCCTCACTGCTTCCATCTGTACAGGCTCTCACAAACAAAACCACCTATGAGAGCAAGCCCCACATTGCCTCCACGCACTACTGCCACAAAAAATAGGACTATTTTTCACCTATAGAGCACTTCACTTGAAAACTGCACTATATTAGTTGAGAGCATTGGTAAAAGAGCTTGGTGTGATTTGCCATATTTCATGCCTGTAAATGCTAGGACAAATTTTAAATTACTTATCCAGTGCTAGAAAGAGATTAGTGACAGAAAACCAGAGGCATCCATAGGTCTTTATGCCCATTTCTGATCCTCCAGCAGCAACCAGAGGTCCCCCCTGGGTAAGCCTCAGCAGCACTGGATGTCAGCCACAAACGGTGGCAGCACCAACGGGAAATGGTTAACAAAGGTTTGATATTTCATTTTGGGGGGCAGGAAAATTAAATCTGCTGTTTGTGACTCTTAGGAAATTAAGTCTCTATTAGGAAAGGGTTAAAGACAGATTATGTAAATAGGGATATTGTTATTTCTCCCATATGTAGCACTGTGGAGTGAAGACTGCTTTCTCTCCCTGCCTGTTTTTTTTTTTTTTTTAGTTTTTCTTTTCCACAAATTGAGAGATTAACCTGGTCTCAATTGAAATGGCAGCCCATATCATACCTTCCCTTGATCTCACAGCATGGCTAATAACAGCTGGGGCCTACCAAGCAGGCTTCTTTATTTTTCCTTTATTGTTCCAGGCCACACAACCGTGAACCTTCAGCATGTTATGTACTTAAGCATGGTCAGGTTGATGTCATTATTTTCTTATTGTTGTGGAGCTCCCTGGGTGTTTGCCCATATTCATAGAGAGGGGCTTGTGTGCTCTTTGTAGGTTAACCTTTTAAAAAGGAGATGCTCGACCACTTGCAAATGTAGCCCAGGGCTGTGACATTGCACTGGCCGATTGGTACGCTTCAAAACACATATTAGCACCGCTTCTGCTATTTCATCTTTCTTTTTAATTTTAGCCCAGTCTTGTTAGATAAATCTTATCTGCACCACAAGTAAATGCTTGATAGAGCACATTTTTAAAGCCTTTAGAAGGAGGGGGAGAGAAAAAAAGTGTGGTTTGTCTGGGTCACTGTGTGCTTTGTCTAAGCCTAGGCAGAACTATTTGCCAGTTTATCTGTCCGCCGTCCCTCCATCCATCTCACCAGCCACCTCGCAGCAAACAAGCCACGAGCATTAATGCTGAATTGTGAGAGCTACAGGGAAAAGTGCTTCTCTGCATGAACCCCAGCCACAGTCAGCTTTTACAATCCTATAAAAATTGGTCTACTTGCTATCAGTTCAGCCTGGGAAGCAAGCACAGCTCTCGACTGCCTCCAGCTTTGATGTAAGCGCCCCACAATATTTCCGTTTTAACTATAGTGAAGACACCTATAAAAATATTAATTAGCTCCAGTTGACACCAGATGCGGTTAACATACTGTGCACCAGCTCCAAAATACTAGAGTTTTTATTAGGTAAGCTAATGTTTATTAGGATCATTAAAGTCTGAGTCATAAAAGACTGCGCATAAGAAAGATGTTTCAGGTATTATTCCTACCACGTATCAAATGTAAGTTTGTTAAATCATACTTCCAATGTTCATTATTTTGGAATTCATTTTACAAATACAAGCTTTCAAATAATTTGGCAAGGTTTTTTCATGCACTCAGCAGGCAAAAATGGAAATAAGTGAAGGAGTGGTTTTTCCTTTCCTCCCTCTTACCTCCACTGGTTTCAGTGAATTTTGGCCTTATAACTTATAAATGAAGCAGATACAAACAGCAGCAGAGATTACAGGCTTAATGTCTGAATTGTTTCAGTAGTGTCAATTATGATAATGATAGTCCTGACACCAGTGTATCCTTTGCTGCATTTTCTTTTGAAGACTGGTTGATCCTTTGCTTTTTCAGCCTGGGAGGTCAGGAAGGTGAGTGGTACAGCCAGGCAGCCAGCAGCCTTATGTACTCGGGTCACTTCAGTGCCCCCAAGGTGTGCCTGAAGTTACCGGGGTGATGGGAAGCACAAGGCCACCTGTACTCCAGTGCATGAGGACTGGGTTTACAGTCACCACCACTCTGGCTGCACAACTTGCCCTTTCTGTAAAACCTGTGCCACTCAGGCAGGAGGTGAAACAAAATGATGCTGAGATCTTACAGGAATGAGCACAGTGGGTTCCACACCCACAATGACACCTTTGGAACTTCCAAAGTCTTTACCAGCTACAGCCAGGATTGTCCCCTTAATGCTTCTTTCAGTCATTGTAGAAAAGACAACAAATAGACTTCATTTTTCTAAATTTTTGAGGTTCTTATTTCCAAGACAGTTCTGATTGTATAAGCCACCATATGTGCCTATGTGTAAGGCATATGTGGTCTGAATCCCTTGCACATGATCATGGGGTTTTGCATGGATCGTGATTTTACTCTTCAGACTGGAGTTTCTTGAGCCAAATAGAGCCAATCAGTTCTCTCTCTTACGTCTGTAAGTAAAGAATTGAATATGAGCCACTCCTTCCATGTAGACAAACTTCCCTGGACAATCTGGCTTACTCAGGAGTGGAACTAGGAAAGCCAACACCTAAAATGGTCACAGAGTTGGATCCTGATGGAAGTCTCAAACACCAATGAAGATGCAAACAGCACTGAACTGTCACTGTGGGTCCCCCTTTTTCATTTTCAGGCTTTATTTTTATTATCAAAAGCCCTCGGTTAGTCTACAAGACAATACTCAGTAATACACTGAATTCATTTTTCTCTGACGTTTTGTACCTTAGTAATTTCTTCTCTGCAGTGCAAGTAAATTTAATATTCAGGTAAAATGGTTGTTTTCTCTTAACACTAACACTGAATATTTCCTTCTATAATGAGACATTCCAAGAAACTCTTTTAATTCCCCAAAATGTGTGGAAATGTGTATGTATAAATATAAATTTATAGGTATACACCCATCTATATGCCTCACTGAAATGTGAATGTGTCAGGCGTATCCTTATTTCAACTTTGTTTAAGCAAATTTATAATCAGAATCACAAATGAATAAAATTGAAATAAAAATAACATCTCTCCCATATCTATTTTAGTGGTGTGGTTGTAGAGAATGACACACTGGTTTTGGAGTACAGCAATGAACTGTGAATTCATCAAACATCAACAGTCTAATCTTTTATTATCTTACACAAGATATCCCCTGAACTGATCTTCTGTACACTTACAGTACCCCATTTAACTGAAGCCCAGTTTTTAAAACTACTTTAATACTTTCCCAGATCAGCACAGTTCAGCTATGTAAAACAGCAAGTTACACCACCATATTTATTTTGACTGAGACCCTTCAGGATGTTTTTATGCCAAAATCTAGGATGACATTGCCTGGTGTAGGAAACCCCTAAAAATTAAGTAAACCTGTAGAAAAAATGAACAATTTAGTCCAAAACATTTCCTCCATGTAAGCACTGTAAATTTTTCGTAATTTTTGTGGACCAAAAGAGATTCCAAATTTTACTGACAAATTTCCAGTGTCTCTTTTTAAACCCTTTGGTCCTATCAAAACCCAAGAAATAACAATATTGCCAGAAGACACTATTTGCTAGGAACCATGGGCTACCATTTGGAAAATATGACTTGAGCAAGATGTCCTTTCAGATATCACTGTGCTCTCTCTCTGGTTCCATCAGGTCTTTGCATATTTTAAATGATATTCAGAAATATGCTTATGCTTTTTTTTTTTTTTTTTGAGATCTGATTTTCTTATCTGAACTCTTTTAACAAAGGTATTATGCTAAGTATAAAAGCTGTCCAATTTTTTCCAACCTTTTGCTTCTCTCTAAACCACAGTCATTTTGTTAGACATTGAAAATGTCTTGATTTAGTTGTCTTGCTATTTTGGGCCTGTCCTGCCCCCTGCAGTGGTAATAAGGATGGGGCTTCCTGCTGGGTCCTGAAGAATACCATTTCACGGCCGCCACATAGCTGGCGGCTTTTATTTATGGAGCCAAGAAAATGAATGGGTATTAGTGTCCAAACATTTCAACATGCTCCTGTGGCCATGCACAAAAGGGACTGATTTGCAGCAAATTTCCACTTATTTTCCAAAAGTATTTACCTTGCAGAAGCTTGGCTGATCACTATAATGGCATAGCAGAGGGGAAAAATGACCATTTCAGAACCCAATTTTTATATATGTTTCTGAACCTTAAAAGTGCTATACTTCTTCTGAATAAAGATAATACTCTTGGTTGCTAGGCTTTTATGGATATGTGGCTAATGCCAGCCCTTTTTTCATGCGTGTCCTTACAGCAGATGAAATAGGCATTACCTAAAAGCAAGAAGCTTACTCTGCAATGGGGACTGCATGGGTGAAAGCTCCTGGGAAAGACAAAACGTCTTTTGAACCCTGCAAATGGCAGCGTGGCACCTCCAAGAGGGGATTCCAACACCTGTACTTGTATCTGCCTGCTGGGGACAGCACAGGGTGCATCTGATAATTTTCCTTAACCACCCCAATGAATTTTGGGAAGGACTTCCAACTGGTACTTCACTAGGTAACTGCACAACACCTGCACCATGATGCTATCCCAAAAAAATGCAGATATTGACCAGGATACTATACCAACAAAAACTGGTGACAGCCACACGTGCCTTTTAAATCACTGAAGTGTAATAACCATAGGAGGCTGTTAAGGTACACTTGCTGAAAGTTCTGTCCAGACTCTGCAAACTTCAGGAATGCAGATCAAAATCTTGTGCTTGTGTCTTCTTAAGCAGTTCCAGATGAGCTTTGTGGCAGCAAACTTTTAGGGCAGTCAGCATGTGGGTGTTAGATGATAGAAAGGCTTAGTTAGATAAAATGAAAATTATTCTTAGTTCTGCGGGTGTTTGCAGGTACCCAATTTCAGGTGCAATTCCATGTATACACACGCACAGGTGGAGACTCCATGCTTGAAGGTCCCCACAATAATATTTCTAGGAAGCCACAACAAAAAGAAAAACTGGATTACTTGTACTATAACATCATTTCTTGGAAGTTCCCAGCAGGTAAGTTGTGAAGTCTGGATAATAGAATCACACCACTACAGTAGCTGCTATACAAGTTTATGCAGGTCACCAGATATTGCAGCGTAAAACCCCTTTCAAAAGAAACAATATGGGAAAGAAAGACTTGTCAGTGGCAATATCTTTGCTGTATTTTTTCCATTTTGTATTTTTAATCGATACATTATTCAAAATATAAACCATATTACTACTGTGTATGGTTACCTCACCTGCATTAAAATGCAAAACTATCACACATTATTTTCTAATTGATTATTTGAATGTTGTTATCTGTATTTTTTGCCTTTTATCCTGGAAAGTCATCTGGCAATTATAACACTCCTGGTTTAGCTCCTGGTCTTCAGTGTACCTCTTTTTCTCCTAAAATCAGTTTACATAAATGACAAAACTAAAACAAGAGTTCCGTTTGACTATAGTGTTTGAATACCTTGCAGAGTAAACAGACTCATAAGGAAAAATATCTGAAATCCTGTATGTGCAGCAACCCATCTGGAGCTGCTTGGTACTTGCAGCTCTTGCTCCCTACCCTTTTGTTTCCTATTCAGATTCATTCTAGTCAGAGTCTCCATCTCCTAAATCTATTCTCATTCAGGCAATCCCAAAGAAACAGCACACAACACGGGTAAATCCTCTGCAAGGAACAACTCTACCTCCTCCTGTTATTCCACATTCAACTGCTGGTATCAGTTTCACTATATATACGAAAAAGAGATGGGGGAATGAAGTGGTGGAATAGAGAGCAGGTAAATAATCTCATCTGTTTCAACATCTTTCAAACTATTCATGAGGCACACCAAGAGAAAGAGCAACGGATAGTTGAGAGATGCTCTTTCCTTTTCTTACTCCCTAGAGTTTTATGAGATTTTGCTCCTCTTCACATTGCACAGCAGAACCAGAACAGCATAGGAAAGGAATAAATAAAAGGTGCAGCTGGAGGAATATCTACAAGCCTCTAGGGAAGGAAAAACACTTTCTGTGTGCCTCAGCTTCTCCCACTGGAGTAAGGGTATCGTAAGGTTCCCGACAGAGTGCTGTGAGGGTTTGCTATGAATTCTGGAGGCACTGGGTAATTTTTGAAGTTCCACTCAGTTTCTGATGAAACTGTAGGTCTGTATGATACTTAATGAAAACCTCAGAACACCCTTAGAAGCTACAAAATACTTCACAGCTGATGTAACAGTTTCATTTTCCGAAGCAATCAAGGCCAATCAAATACCAGACATAAGTGACCTGTTTTAGAACAAACTATAATTTCAAACATTTTAAAAATAAGAATATGCCATTAGTCTCCCTACCTTGCAACAGTGCAATTAAGACCATGAATTGGTGAATTATTGTATTTTATCCTGGTTAAGAATAAGCTGCCCTGAAAACTTTCAAAAAAGTAGTGTATACTGAAACTTATTCTTCCCACTATGACTTGATTTCATTCTGTTGCCATGAAGCAGGCAAACTTTAACAAAAATGAATACCTTGTTCTCTCTTTTGTTGCCTTTCTTAGTGTATCTTGGTTTATCAATGATTGAGAAAGTCTATCAAATCCTGCTCGAGGTCCTTTTTTCAATCATTAGAAGTGACTCATCCTCAAACCCCCAATTATTATAAAGGCTTCGTCTTGTCAGGATAGCAAAAAAAGTAAAAAAAAAGAGAGAGAGAAAGAAACAAATTTTGCTTTTTTTTCTTGAGGTTAAGAATTACCTTTATCAAACAATGGCTTTGCATATTACAGCATTAATTTTGCAGTAAATTATAGTTCGGGTAGGTGGAATTGCTCACATTGCTTGACCACAGGGTCTGACCCAGCCAGACCTCTGATTGATGGATAGTTTTTCATTTTCTGCTACTAGTTCTATCAGACAGATTCAAAAAACTGGGTGAAAAAGATCCTATTTCATGTAATAGTATTTTGTTATATATCATTAGCACTTAATTCTGTCACCAGTGCCATGTCTGTGTTAACTAGGCCTTTCAACTTAATCCCTTCACACCTCAGTCTGACATACAAGGATGTGGGGAGGTTATGCTGGGAGAAAATTAGAAGGGCCAAAGCCCATTGTGAACTTAGTCTGGCTACTGCTGTAAAAGACAATAAAAAATGTTTCTATAAATACAGTGGCAAGAAAAGGAGGGCTGAAGAGAATCCCTATCCTTCAGCAGATGCAGGGGAAAAACAAAGTGACAGAGGATGAGGAAAAGACTGAGGTACTTCTTTGCCTTATTCTTTAACAGTAAGACCAGTTGCTCTCTAGGTACCCAATCTCTTGAGGTGGAGGACAGGGAGCAAAATAAAGGCCCCATAATCCAAGGAAAAATGATCGGTGACCTGCAACACCTCTTACACATACGGAGGTCTGGATGGGATCCACCCAGGGTACTGAGGGAGCTGGTGCAAGTGCTCACCAAGCCACTTTTCATCATTTCCCAGCAGTCCTGGCTCACTGACATGAAGATGTAGTGGCCTTGGCAGTGTTGTGTTCACAGTTGAACTCGATGATCTTAAAGGTCTTTTCCAACCTAAGCAGTTCTATGATTCATCTTTGACAACTGATTAACTGAAACTCTTGCTACCAATCAGTGAAATAGTTCAGAGACCACTGCTACATTGTGCCTTGGTCCAGACCCTACGAGGGGATCTCTCTCACTAAATTAAAAATGTGATTAGAGCACGATTAGAGCTACCTTTGATACAAGTTCCTTAAGTATCAGCCCCAGTGTATTCTCAATTGACTGAGTATGAGCCCATGGAACTTTGGCTGCTCACCTGAGTAACAACTGCAAACTGAAGTTCACCTGGCTGTTACTCCTGTTATCCAAGGTACTTGCTTTAGTTCAGACACATGCACTCAGGTGTAGTATTACACCTCTTTATGGCTGCAGAGAAGTTCAGGCTTGTTCAGGACCTCTTTTCACCCTGGCTTCTACGTCTTGTGGAACTTTATGAACTCTTGAACTTTATGTCTCTACATTGTTTCTTCTGTTTAGGCCACAACGCATGCTTAAGTCCGAGCTTGCCTTATAAGCACAACTATTAAGGAAAAGGTGTACACAGGTTGTTTCACAAACTGGGCAGTCATGAGGATGAAACTCACTGGGTCTCATGTTAAGGGTTTACCAGTGACTTAGGTGAAACCTTTGTCCTTTTGCAGGTGTTTTTAACAGAGGTGAATTTAAGTCAAGATAGATGAAGGGCAAACTATTCAATGAGTTTACTTTGCTTTGCTCCAGTTTTATTATTGCCCATCTTACTACTTGAAAAGGGAGATAGAGGCAGTAACTAATAAACTAAAAAGAGCACACAGCTCTGGCAGCAGGAATTTCAGTGGGTGGCAAAGCTGATCAAAACATAGTGAATAGATCTGTGAAACTTTAAATGTTCTATGTCAAAGGACTCAAAACTTACCAATTTTTTATCTTTGTCAACATTTCCATGACTTAGTAAGAATCACAAAGTACATGTAAGAAATACGTTCTGCAGAAAACTGTATTTCTTGTATTGTAGTTTTACGCATGCGTAGTACATAATTTTTCACACATTTAAACTACCAGATAATGCTTGTAGGGTGGTATTAATTATTCAGATTATGAATTATTATTCAGATTATATTATTCAGTGCATGGCATATCCTCGCACATTAGTCTGCCACATCATCCCAGAGACATTTCTGATTTTAACTTATCTTCCAAAGTTTTTCCGTCCAGAAGCAAACTAAAAACATTGTTTTATTTGGCAGAAGTTTGCCTCTTCTGTGAACTCTGGTTTTGAGAAGAACTAATGATCAATTCAAATGACCTAATTACAGGATCTATTTGGGGCCCTAATATGTGAGTTTTTATTTTTATATTTCATGCTACAAGAGCATTTAACCACATTTTGCACATTTTTGCTTTCCAACCAAGGACTATTGTTATGGTGTCTTTATCTTTGTCCCCTTCTGACACGTGGCGGTATGTGCTATTTGGATGACAACTTCTTTGAGACATAAACTGGATATTCCTTAACTAAGCAATGATGTATTTAGTAAAAACACAAGGTAGGTAGCAGGTGAAATCTGGTGTCACAGGGACATATTTTTTCACCCTTCTCACTATGGAAATATCTACTTAATTTTGAAGATTCTCTGCCTGACTTTTATCCTAAGTGAAACTTCTTATTGGGTTTGAGTTTTCCTTTGTTCTTGGGTTGGTTCTGTATTTAATGGTTCTTTTAACACCTGGCATCTGCCATGAATCTTTAGTCTGAACCAAAGATACGTTGCAACTGCTGTACCTCAGCCACACTGAATGTATACTCAGAGACATTCCATTGGTTCCATTGGCATCTGTCCATATGTGCACAACTGTAAATGACATGAAAAAAATCTGGCTTCTGATATGAAAAAGGCTATTTATGCACTTTCACAAAGGACAAAAGTCTTATAACTTTGGGTCCACACAGAAATGAGACACAAATATGTTAGTGAAAAGCCCCAAGTTTTCTAAATGTAGATGAGCACAGATTAAGAAAGCAGTAATTAATTTCCTTTGACCTCAAGCTGAAATTCCTTTCTAAAGCTGTCATAAAGAGAAAGAGGCCAGAGAGAAGAAGTGAAACTGTGTAACAATGCAATTAAACCCTTGTAATGAGGTCAGCCATTGGACTTGTTGCAACTGATATCATTATAGCAATGAGGAGGCATTATACGATGGCCTGATTTTTTACAGGATTCATTTTTTCTTTAACTCTTTAACAGTCAGATATTTATTCTATAGCATTATAAAATAATTTTTATTAATGATCAGAAGAACAGGCACAAGCTCTATTGTCTTACTAACACTGTTTCTTAAGTTCTTGTTATGGATGCACAGAAAAACTCCATGACAGGGGAACATGGGACAACTTTGATGGAGGCAACCTTCCACTCAGACTCTGTGTCATATTTGCTGTTGGATCTTCCTCCCAGAAAGAAAATCCACTCCCTTTCACAGTGAGAGAGAGTAACTTCCAGCAATCTGCTGACAGCTGGTGAAGGGGAATATTTGACTCATGTGAGAGTTGTGGTGCTCAAGGAAACATGAGCAGACTTGTAGGACTAACCTGAATCCGAAAGAATCCCAAGTAGTCTCAATCTCACTTGAAACTTGTTGATTCATTGTGGGTTCTGGGAAAAGAATCTGCTCTGCTGGAAGAGTATTCGTTGGTTTCATATGTTCTGCAAACATATTTTGATTGGTTAGGCATTAAAAAGAAATAAAAACTTGAGAAACTCAGATTTGGGTACAGATTAGAGGAGATTTAGATAGGGCACATTTTACATGAAGCTGTCATTAAATAACCATTTTTTCAAGTGGAAATCTAAGCTGAAGATATTTTCCCTTTTTGGAGGGAATGTCTTAAGTATTGGGTATGCAGATGATAACCACCTCAGTTATTACCTCTCTGACTCACCTGAACTCGTGTTACCCTTTTCCTCAGCAACTATTCACATATCAGTAAATAAGAATAATATTAGTGATTATATTAATAATAATAAATAAGAAGCTGTGGTTCTTCCTCCAGTCTGTGCATATGAGTGAATCCTTACTAGGGTTTGTAAGGTAGGGATATTTAGGTTTGAAAAATTGTTTGGGATGATGAATCCAAAGTGGCCACAGGTCTGAGAAGATGGAAATAGCTACAGGATAAGGAGAGAAAAATTTAATGAGGAAAAAATGGTAGTTTACCGGGATCTTAAATATTCATGCCTCATTTAGTCCTTAAAAACAATTGGAGTAAACCTGAAAAGGAATAAACTGGGAGACTTACAATGCCACAGAGATGAGATGAGTTCTTGATAAAGAGTCAACTCCTTGACTTTAGTGGGCCAAGGAGATTTCAGACTTGAGCTGCCTTTCTTGAGGCTTCAGTTCCTGTGGTACTTCTGTCAATACATATAAGAAGGCATAAAAAATACATTCAAACTGATATGCCATATTTCTTCCTCTTCCCCCCACTCCATTCCTCAAATTGTGCAGCTTAAACCAGCTTGAACAAAGAAGTTCCAAGCACCTTTACCTTTTCTGAATAAGTTCACTATCCCCTGTGTGCATATTATACTTTTAAAAGAACTATTAGAAGATGGCTTACTAGTTGGAAAGAAAGAAAAGGCACCATTTTCTTGCACTCAGAGGACTGAGTCACCAGTTCAGATCCCTTTCCTTTTACTGCTGCACTGAGTGATTATGTGCCTCAGTTTCCCCTCAATGAGTATAATACTACTGACCTCTGCAGAGACCTGTAAGCTTTCCGTGAACCTCTGTAAAAGTGTGAAGCCACAGCATTATTAAAGATATTTTATACAGAGGCAGCTGAGTGATGTCCTATAAATTGTCATTTCTCTCCAAATGGATCACAATATAATACTTCCCCCAGAAATACATTTATTATTTAACACTTTTCTGTGAAAGGTTTCTTTTACATTGCAAATGCTCAGAGTTCTTTCATAGGTCTTAGACTATTGACCCTTTACCTTAAAACATGCTATTAATGCTTAACGCTGTTATTAGTATTCAGGGAAGTAATGATTGGTACTAAAATGGAAATGTGCAGTAAAAACACTTTCTATTTTGTAAAATAATTATGTAGCCTAATAATTATTTCATATGATTCTTTTTGATTGATAGGGAAAGGGCAGCAAGAAGTTTGGAATCATGATTCTTTAAGGTCTACATTCAAATCGCAGCCACCAACACCACTGTTTCCGACAGTTACATTTTCCAAGAACGGCAACAAGATGATCCCTGGTTCTGTTTGGATGAGGGTTACATCAGATAAGGGATACTTAATTAGCTTTTTTTTTGTTTGAATGGCAAGGAATTATAATTCTCTAAAGGGCAGCTCTGCGTTCTTGCGATTTCCAAGTAAGCCACTGGTACCCTGGAGGTCAAATATAGTTCAAGTCTGCAGTGAAGTGAGACTACCTCCTTCCACTCTGCTGTCATCCCACCTGACCCTAACCTGGTAAAAGCATCCCTAGTGATGCCAAAGAGGCCTTTCCATTCTCTGTGTACCAGCTACACTGGTCTTTCACATTTAAGGCTGCCAGATAAATGTCAAACCGCAATGTTCTTGTGATGTTTAATGGGAACCAGGCTGAGAGTGCTTGAACTTGTTTCACTTTAGAGAAGTTTTTGTCACTTTGGCTTAGGTGGAAAAACAATTTTTAGATCAATAATGTCCATAGATGAAGTGCTGGGTTTTCTTAGCCTATTTACTGCTTGCTACAAAAAAAAAAAAAAAANAAATTGAAAATCTACCTGGGTGCTTGTGGCTGTGTGTAGCACAGAAAGAGCTGCAAGATTATTGTTCCATGTTTTACAGAGTTGGTTAGTTCTGGCTCTATTCTATTTCTGAGTGCATAATATTAACAACTTTTATAGTTGCTTTTCTCACAGATTTTCAGATTCAAACAGCTATAGCTGGGTGTCTGTTTGCATGTATAACTATTTTTAACTATTTTGCTGGGCCTGTTTTGTTGCCAATTTTTCCTTCAAATGTATTAAAATTTCAAATAAAAAAATTAAGCCAGGCTTACTACTCATGATACTACAGCAATGGATTGGAAACGAAAGGAAGATTACAGCTGTAAATAAGCAGTATACATGTACACAGACAAATTAATTGCTTGTAAATAATTTTAAACAAATGTTAACATGAATTTTGAAGTACTGAGAAGACTTCCCCTTCATAATGCTTACGAAGACAAGGATTTCTGAGCTTTTTCCCCTCTACATTTACCAGCAAAGATTCCTAACAAAGGAACCAACATCCAGCAACCATAACATTCCTGCTCATCACTCAGCTAACCTGGGAGCTGTTCAGATATTAAAGTGATAACTGCCACAATAAAACTTCAAGGCCTGTTTAAGAGTTGTTAGAGGAAGAAAGGAGACTCTCCTGCCAATTCCACTGCAGCTTCTCAGCGGTGAATGCTCTGGGTTGCTCTCCTGGATCTCGATTTCAGTTCTTACATGACTACCGAAAGACATCAGCAGTGCCAATAAAAGCAATAAAACACCAGCAGGATCAGCAGTAGGAGCAACAGCTGGCCAGATACAAGAAAGGAAATAAAATGGACCATCTGAGGGTAATCAAGGGATTAGTTATGATTCATGAGTCACAACTCCTTTCTGGACAGACTCCTGCTTTGATCTAGCTACATATGGCCCTTTGCTCTGGTTCTGTGTTGAAACAGCAAAAGGAGAAACACAGGAAGTGTTAAATGGAAGCAGTACGTGTGAGATATTCAGAGGTATTCATATATTCACTACTTTGGAACAATTAGTTGGATTTGAAATTATATGGTTTATTATATAATTAAAATTCTGACAAGTTTTTGCTTTTGTGGAAGAGCTTACAAAATTAATAAAGAATGTCAGGCACCTACTGAGGACATGACCAATGATGTTAGGAAGAGTGAAGAACAGATCCCTGATTCCCATCTAGGGATAAAGGAAATTTCAAATGTTGTATGAATATTTTGTCACATTTCCATTAACAACATTACAGTAAGTAATGAAATATCAAAAGTATCACGTTATTTCAAATTCGAATTTTTCTGTTTTAACTTCTATTAGCTCTAATCATCTTGGGGTTTGAGCTACAGGAAAACCTTTCTGTCAGCAGTTAGAAATGTCTTGCAGACCAGGAGTGAATAACCTTCTAGGCTTCTGTCAGAAAAGTTAAGTAAACTCTCCAAGCTTCTCAACAGGAAAAGTATTTTCAAGATCTCAAATAATTTATGTCTCTCTCCTCAGAATCCTCTTAAATGTTTTGGTTGTGTTTTGGTATCTAAGTGACCTTACTCTTTTTCAATGTTCCCTTTCTTGTACATCCAAGAATCTCATTTAGACACAGATTTTTAGAATGATTAAATTATTTTTAAATCTGATTGGTAGAGACTACACTGATTTTTGTATTACACTAATTTTTGTAAGGAAGAAATTCAGCATCAAATCACTCACAAAATTTTAATTCTTTCAGAGCAATTACTTTTACCTGTAGGAGTTGATATAAATTCTACAATTTTTAATGACATAGAAAATCAGTTCTGATAGTGTTGTGTTTTCAGTTGAACCTGAAACTAGTTCACAAATTAGAGTCTTTTTTCAGTTCTATCACACACATTACAACTCCTCCTCCAGATTACGCAACGATGCAAACGTATCTTCCGATAATAACAGTATAGATGTGGTTTCATATATGCCAAGTACATAGAGAGCCTATATATAGAGGGCCTATATTTAGCCTCTACTTCCATCACCCTGTGAATGTAGTGCCAGAGGGAATAATTAAGGGGCAAGGCTGGTTGACCTAGACAGTGGTTGACCCGCCCGACAGGCTTTCAGACTGAATTCTCTGGTCTGCTAAAGAAGAAAGCCTTACAAAGTGTCTTTAAAGCAGCCGTGGAAGACAAGAAGACGGTTCCCTAGTGACTCTGTGATGATGTAAGTCTGTCAGAGATGGCTCAGCTATTTGCCATCACAAGGCATTTCCTGCCCCCAGCATAAGAGGACAGTCATAAAGTCATATATGGAAGGCAGAGTGGGAACTGAATGTGGTGAACTTCACTACCTTAGATCCTTTGTCAGCAAAAGTAGACTTCCCCCTCTGTAACCCCGTGAATCTGAGTCTCCAGACCTCTGTGGTTTCCCACTTTGTTCTGTGGCTTTGACACACCAGGAAAGTGTGGCTTGATGGTCATCTTATCCAAACAATAAATCCATCCCAAGCAACAATCCATCAGACTCCTGTGAAACCTGAGTTAGGCATTACTAACCTGTTTTCAAAATGGTTACCTGCCACAACCCACTCAAAATGAGAAGACTTCCACCACCAAAATCTGTTTGGTGTCTCCAACTAATTTGTTCCTGAGTCCTTATGCTGAAGCTGTGCCAACAGTACTGCACAGGGGTGGCACTGGGGTTCGACCATAAGGCTTGTGTGGAGACTCATCATTTCACACTACCACCAACTACAGACAAATCATCAGATACCACAAACTTCAGTTCACTGATTGAAACAGTCTGAAGGGAATCTCTAAATCTACTCAGAGATGAAAGTCCCTGTGTCAATTCATTAGTCATCGTTGCTTTATCATTAGGAAATGTAAAACAGTAAGTTTGCAGGAAAGGCATTCATTACTAGATCCAGTTGGAGCCTTTCAAGATCTGAGATTAAAAAACACATAAACTCACTCCTTCCAATTAGGTACAAATGTCTTTCTCTCCTCTCTTCCTCAGCAACCATAGGACTTGCTCTGGATGTGGCTAAAATGGCACATTTTGGCCAACTACCTGCCAGCATTTCTGATCACATAACTAACTGATTCAGTTTCTCAATTTCCGTCATGAGTTAAGCCCAGTTATGCCCTCCAAAAGGCTTCTACAATATCCCTTTTCCAGAACATGCCATAGCCTTTACAGGGTAACATTTTACTGAACTTCCCAGCAATTTTCAGCTCAGGGAAGAATGTAGGACATGGAGTAGAACTCAGTCAGATCTGAAAAAAAACCCCAAAAGCCAGAACTTCCACAAGCCCAGTTGTTTTATAATGAAAATTGAGGTTTTCAAGCTTTCCACAGCAGACAATCTCCAAATGACATTCAAGAAAATGCATTAGATTTCAGGCATGAATAGTACAAGAACATTTTCCCATTCTCACCATATTTTTTATGATTTCTCTTACTGTATCCTAAGTGTTTGGAGGTTTTCTCCCAGTTCAAAGGCATGTGGCTTACACAGTCCAACTTTCTCTAGAGAAGGCTACCGTATTTCAAAGGCACAGTTTTTAAGGCTGCTTAGAAGCCTGTTAAGGAAACTATCTGCCAAATTCTGCCTTATGACTAAAGCTGAATTCCAGAGTATACTCACTCATGATCCCCGTAGAGCCAATGACGCTTCTGCAACTGACCATCAAGTTTCAGTCCTTTGCACATTGCAATTATTTTTTCCAGTAGGTTTTTTTAAAGCCCATTTTCAAATAAAGGATGAGGTTCAAAAGGAAATGTTAATGCTTTTCTTTCTTGAATGTCTGATCAGACTGGCTGGGAAGAAGGAACTGGTGTACAATTTTGTTCCTGTTAATTTTGTTAACAGTCTTGTGCTGCAACTTGTCTGGATGCTTTGTGACTAGTGCTGGTCTTTTCTCCTTTTTTCCCACTGACATGCTCTTGCCAAGGATATCATTATGACATTCTGTAGTAACAAGCATTCTTCTGTTCAAATTTATATCAATTAGTTTGGGACAGTAATTCAATCGGACGGCCCACTGGATTTTGAAAGACTCGCAGCGATGTCAAAGTGGCGACCTTTTTCCTCCACTCTCAGCCAAAAGCCATTTTTTTAACAAGGAGCTCTTGAAAAGAAATGCCACTTTGATAATTAGTTATTGATCACGGACAATGCGGCAACGAATACCATCGGATTAGCCAGACGCCAGTGGGTCGCGACACGAGGGTTTCCTTATCGCAATAATCTATGGAAAGAAATATAGAATAAAGGTCATTAAGGCTTCTGTTTTGGGAACATAACCCAGATATCTTAACTTCCGTATTAAAAATAAAAATACCAAAGCATTCTGGATGCACTTAGTTTTGTCATGAACTGTTAAAAAAACTTCTGGCTAGGCAAAATTTGTGAAGTTACACTCTTTAAGCAACTACATTTAAAATTATTTTGATAAATTAGTGCTGCTGTGGCCAGCAGTGCTACCTCACTAAAACACCATTATCTCTCCTCCCCTAAAATGTCCATTAGAAACTATTTTGGATCTGTGCATAAAAACACTGTAACAATTATAGACTTAAAATATAATGGACTTTTCTTTCATCTGATTTAGGAAGCATTTCAAAGCTCGCCTGAAATTGCTTCATGTAAGTTATTTAATGGAGAAAAAATGGCAAAGAACAATTTTATTGCACTTAAAAGAGCAGAAAGGAGGAAGGAATCCATTAGTTTTAGGGTTTCTTTCCAGAATATTAATGAAACATAGCTTTGCTGAAATGTGCAAGAACATACAACTACCTGTGCTACAATTTGGGCTGACTTGAGAGACCATTAGATTAGTACTGAAGCAATACAGCTATTTTTGAGGTATGCAGGATAATGTTAGAATCCCATTGTAATTGAACTCTTATAATACCATAGGTAATACCCATACATGACTAGACTATCCAGTACTCTACATTAATAAATATATTACTTATAGATCATCATTTCAAATTCAGTTCAGGTCTTTACTCCTTTATAGACTTGCCTAGAATAGATATAATTTCAGTGTGACAATGAGATAAAGAAAAAACATTATGCTCAGAGAAAAAAAAAAAGTCCAGAACAACTGACTTAAATAATGTCACATAGGATATCAGAAATCTGAAAGTCTAAAAGTCAAGCTCAGATTGCTTTGTTTCTCATCATATAAAATTATTTTCTTATAAACTGATAACTACTGGCATTTAAAGCAGTGTGAATAGTCTAATGTTAGTCAACACTGCCCAAATTAAAGTGATATTATATCCACTTACCATTGCATAATTCCTGCCTGTTTCAGCACACAGCATTATAAAATGGACACCAAGACAAGCAGAACCTCTCAAACCTGCAAGTTTTTTCATATAGATTTGGATTCATATTGATGGAGAAAAACAATGTACCCATTTCCTGAGTAATAGGCATCCATTCTTTCCAGGGAAAAAGAACCTCATTTAGAGTTTTTTTTAGACTGATGAACCTATCATGAACACATTATTAATTCCTTCTTGCATTCAATATTATTTTGTAAAGTTCATTATTAATTCAGTGTCATTTTATTGTTGTTATTAAATTACTATTATTTTAATTTATGACAAATTAGCTTTTCAAAGAGCTTCCAGAGATTAATTTTTATACTGCAGTGTGTATGAAAACATTCTAAAACTGTGTGCAAGGTAACAATTAGAACAGTTACTCATTAGCTTCGAGAAGGTAATCTGTTCTAACTTCTGTGATCTGAAGGTTATTTCAGTTTACTGCTGTGACTGCATGAAATAGTCCTAAGTAGGAAACTACAATTTCTGTACTGTGTGCCCACAACAAAGGTAGCATGATCTATGCTCTATCAATTATCTTATGGATAATTCTGCAAGAGGGATGTTTATGACCCTTTTCTGATGTTACCTGGTCATGGGGACTTTGGCAACATAACTCACCTTAGAAAGGCTTGATTTTCTGCCTGTTGTGAAGTGTTATTTAATGGGACAGATTAAGAGCATTAAAAGAATAATTCTAACACTGTTCTGAGCTGCTAAGAGGGAAATCTGAAGCAGTCCAAATGACAGCATGCAGATTGTTTCTGGTGTTCCCAGTCTTTTTTTTTATAAGCAGGGAAGACCTCTTTACCTCCTTCAGGTGACAGTATGATACAGATGGGCACTACAGCTTATGCCTAAATGTGTTCACTGCACGCTATGAAAAAGATCCAGAGATCCAAGATGCACATGCAGAATCTCTTGTGAGCACAGAACAAGAAGGATAAACTATTCGAGTGCAGTGTACCTATCTAGGTATGCTGCAATTTTTCCCTGCTTTTCAGTCTTTGGACCTTGGATATTTCAGAAACATTTACTTCCCTGACATGCAGACATGGCCATCTTTATGAGGAAAACTCACAAACACGTGACTCATCTCCCCTTCCTGGCCACTGGCCACAAGGTCTGGAAGTATTCAGAAAAGGATAATTAATATATTATTAATATAGATGTGATCATCATTCAGCAAAGCAGAAGATAAATCTCTCTAGCTGAGTTTACACCTTATAATCTCTGTGCATCATAAGGCAATAGAAAGAACACTGTCTGCCAGACAGTTATTTGTGTAGATACCATGGTGATGGGCATGTGATAAGATACGGATTATTTTTACAACGAGGCAATAATTCTTACTTACCTATTTCCTTCAGGGTGTTTGGAGGACTAATCAGTTAATGTTTGCTCAAATCTGTAAAAGGCCATATAAGTATTATTATTAGTACCTTATTATGGTATTGACTTTACCACATCAGACTGCAGTACTTTCCTCTACTTAGGTGTAAGATTACCATGAAGTGTTTATATTCCCATAATGTAAATGTTTCCTTTTGAAAGTGAGTAGAACAGCTTACTGTTACATGTGACCCAGAATATAATTTATTTACATGAGCCAGGAGACTCTAGAAATACATTCCAGCGACCTTTCCAGTTAGACTTAATGCTTTTACATTCTCAGTTTGTCCTGAGCAGTGTTTGTCGACGTGCATTTCCGAAAACCTGTTTGGCCAATCCATACAGCCCTCTAGGGCCCTGTGTTTTGCTGCACCAGTAGGCATGCTGTCATTACTTTGGCACTGAAACACAGCTGACTGGAAAAGCTGCTATTCCACTGCTGAATTCGCCACATTTGGAAGTGCCTTGTCCTGAGAGCAAAGACTGGACAACTGTACAAAGTGTGCAGTCCAAATCAGCACTTAAACCAAGAGCCAAACCACCCTCTCTCTCTCCCAAAAAACCCACAAAGCCACCTGATCTGTCAAGTTTGCTCTTAGTATCCGTATTCCAGGCTGACAGATATTTACTCTCTCCCCCCAGCCCTTACATCTGGATCAATGGGGACAGGCTTTCCACCCCTCAGAAGATTCACTTACATTAAGTGGCGAGGTGGAAGCAGTGAATGAACAATAGATGGCTGTCAGGCTCGACAGCAGGGCATGGATGTATGAGCGTGGAGCTGACAGCAAGGGCCTCAGAGGGTAAACTGCTTTGCTGGAACTAATTAAACAGATGAAATTATTACATGAATATGCAGATGTTGTTTACATTTTACCATATGGTATTATTTCAGGTAATAACTCGCAGGAGGATCCCTTCCTCTCATCAAGAGGAAATGAGTTGAAAAGGAGGCTGCACGTGTCACCTTTCAGTTGCTAGGCAGACATTGATATGGCAGGCTTCTCTCCGAGTCCTGGGGAAACTCTGCTCCTTGTAGCTATGTGACACCAGAGAGGATTTACATTCCTCCTACTATGTCATGTTGGAAAAGATTATCTTTTATTAAGCGTGAATGTTAGGGTTGCAAAATTTTTACTGTTGCACAAAGAAGGCAAGCACTTTTCCAAACATTGATTCCCTGTGTGTGCTTTACAGCTGAGATGCTGCCAGTCCATGGACCATAGGTAAGAACTGACAGGTCTGTCCAAATCTGTAGAGGCTGGAAGGACATTTCTGCACCAGCTGACCTGTGGCTGTGCTGGTCAGTATTTACTGCTCTGCTGAAGAGTGACTATAAAGGTGTTCCTGTTCAATAAGTTTACATTCATCACGCTGAAAAGGCTGTTCTCTGGAATTACAGAGACACAGGACTACCAACATTACAAAAAATTACTAATTATAATATTTAGGGTGGGTAGTCAGCTAGAATCTGACACAACAAAACTGCTGTACAACCTAGGCAAAGATACATAGCGAGAACAAGCAACACTGGAAACCTTATCAGAAGGTGTTAACTGTAGAAGCAGGACAGGGAGGGACCATAGGCAATGCACTGGCTGCCCTGGAAGCTGCTTGGTTCTAGATAAATTCAGGGAGGATAACTGCAGAAATGTAGCCATACTCATGCTGTCTACACGCAGTCTCTAATGAAAAACTGCCACAAATCTTGAGCAAATAAATACAATTGTCAAACAAGTCTAACAACCCTACTCACTAATTGATCAATGTCTTCTACTTAAAGACAAACATGCAACTGTTCTGTCTTTTTACTGCTATTCAAAACTCCCATCCTAAAACAATTCAATATTAATGTAAGCAATAGCTCTTTTGGGCTGATTCAGCATCTCATTTCTACAATGACCATTTTTATACTCTCCCAGGGACAAATGGCACCACCTTTTTCATCATATGCACAAAATATCTTTATATTACTCTCTTTATTGCTTCTTCTAAATGTTCCTGGCTGATATGTGGGCTGACCATATTGATCTTTCCCCAAAGACTCAAGTACCAGATAGTTTCTGCAGCTCATTGATAGAGGATAATGCCAAGTTACATCACCACTGCACTGACAGATTGGTTGCACATTGCCACTGATACATTTGGCTTTCAAATATCTATCTTAGGTACATCATTTTAATAGATCATTGGGGTAACTGGTGACCCATATCTTTTAAGATGCAAAGACATGATGTCAGTGGTGTAAAATGTGGTTTTGGTCAAGCCATCATACTGTACTTTTGAAATAAGGAAAATGTTTTCTCTTTACCAGTCTTTCCCCTGTAAAAAAGATCCCAGTGAAATAGCCAGTATAAGTTCCTCTGGCCATTCTGAGTGCATGGAGAAGAGAGAAAAAACACCAAGTCTCCATGACTTAGAGGTAGCTTCGTAGAGAGCCAGTGCTCTAAGCTCAGAAAGGATTTCTTTGACTTAGTCTTCTGACATAAACATTTAGCAGTGTAACATATATATCAAAACAAACCAGAACAGTTCACTTTATATACATTCCCTTTGGAGAGGAGGTGAGAAAACAAACACAGAACAGATGTTAGTCATGCTTAATGTACTACTGGAGGGTACTTGGATACTAAGGTGATGAATATGGTAAAAGAAATGAGTATTCTCTTCTGCAGCTGCTGTTCCTAACTGACAAAAAAGCAGTGAGAAGTGCTTCATTCCTCTGCTCATCAATGCACCACCTAACAACCAAACACCGAAGAAAAACACTCTGGATCTGCCTCAGGAAACCAGCACACAGAGGAAATGTTGCTACTAATTACTGACTGATATCCACCTTTCTGTCCTCGTATGGTGTTGTTGAAAGTTAGCTTTGATCATGCAAAAATCCACATTCCTCTTCAATAAAATAAATCACTTCAGCAGTTAGAAGTTTCTGCAAATTCCTACAGATTATTTTGTCAAAGTCTTTGTCTTGTTTTATTCATAACATCACATACTATGCTACATGAAGAAATTTTGTTTCAGAAAACTATTAGCTTTTCACGAGAAATGAGTCCTCTGGGTCACAGGGTAAGCCACAGGTTTTGCTGGGCACACAGGGAGTTCATTTATCTCATCTCTGCCCAAGACTTGCCACTGCACATTTTTGTCTAACCACAGCCATGTCTTTCCTGCTGCTAAGACACCGGATTGTGGAGCAGTTTTGATCTCTCCTTATGAAGTTTCCTGTCTGCCCACAACATGCACTGGTCCAACTGAAAAAGAACCCAGGGAGAAAAGCAGCAGCACAGAAATAAATTCAAGAACTTCAGTATCAGGATAAGAGAAGACCTTGCTGCGAATGATCAGAGGTGTGGACAAGGGAACAAATGAAACAAGAAGGGCTACAAGAGGAGCTGAGAACGTTCTGTTGTTGGCATCCCGGGAGGTGGAGAGCGACTGCTCACAGATCACTGAGCAGGCACTGCCTAAGGCTGTTACTGCTGAGCAGAAATCATGATACAGCTATTAATAATAACAGTATCATAGTGCTCAGAGGTCTTTCAGTGGTGTTAGAAGCAGCAAATGAGACACAAGATGAGGCCCGGAGAATAAGGTCCTGCTTTATGGCTTCCATCTTTCCCCATTTACCTCTCTCTGAGTCTGTCCAAGCCTGCATTACTTCAGAACCACATCTGTTGTATCATCTGAACACAGACTATGTAAGTAGTGTGTAAGTGCAAGAACATAATATAGATCTATCTAATATCCCTAAAATTCACTTCTCCTCTTTTCCTTTCCCTTCCTTTACCTTCCTTCTATTCAGTACAACAATGAATCACTACTGCTCACTCACTGGACTTCTTTTCCCTGCTCACTAACATGTCTAAAATTCCCCATCTCAGTCTTCTGGCTGTCACACTGTTCCTTTAATGTTCTTGTACGGCTGTCCCCAGCTCACTGTCTGGGTGTTGTGAACTCATGTGGACACAACTGTGCTTTCTTTATGTTTGGAAAATATCCAGCACATTAGTGTTACTGAAAAAATTAAAAGCAGGTAAACTTTGTTTTCATTTCTCCTTAACCGTCTTTTGTTCTTCTTCCAAGAAGCCAACTCCACTTGGCAGGCACTACCTGTGTAAGATAAGTTACTAACGCTGTAAGACATACAATTAAAAGTAACATGTTCATCAAACACACATAATTCATCATGCAGATTGAGCTAAACTATGGCTCCTTACCTCCACTAGAAAGTCCAAGTGAGCAAAGGGCAGCAGAACATCCATTCATTTTCCTCATACCAGATTCTGTTTCAGAGTTTCATACTTTAGTACTTTGCCACCTGAGATTTAAACTTTCTCTAGTGCATGCAAAATGAAGTAAATCAAGCCATAGCAAAGACAGATTTGACCCAAAGTCTGTTGGATGAAGGCCCAAACCTAAGAGATTAAATCATTCAGAAAACTTTGCATTCAAAATAAAGGAATATAAAGGAATTTATGTGTGTTCCTGACATGGAAAAGCCACAATTGTGTAACATTTCTGTTGTCCTGATCTGTGCTAAAGAGGAAAAACTAATGCCAGATCCAGAGCTGTGTTGATTTCAAATAGAGTATTTCACTTTAATAGAAGCAAGATATCAACCAGTTTTGCCTTTTGTGGGGTTTTTGTAGAATTGGTTTTGGGTTGTGCTAAACTCACAAAGTAAACCAGAAATCTGCAAAACATAACCAGTGTCTTAAATACCATTCCCAAAATCTCCATGTCTTCTCAGAGTTGCATTTTGTCTTTCACGCGTCACTGAAACAACCATGGATTTGTTTCTCACTGGACACTGCTCTCTGCTCTATGCTGGTCTGAATAAATACATCTTTGAAATTACCTGTGCTCTAATTGCATATACAAACTGTAACTGTGGGACTGCTGTGTAGGTCATGAGTCCCTTAAACTGACACCATCCACACCATCCTCCTTACCGGTGTTTTTCAAAAAACCTTCAAAGAGAAACTCTTAACTTTTTAATGGAATGAAAGAAGTGATGGAGATATTATCATCTTTGTGAAGTTTCTATTCCAGTACAGTCACATATACAAAAAAAACCCCATACTTCTGGAAGCACTTTACATAGTGACTAATGCAAAATATTTCAGCTGTGTCAGCATCCATCCAATTCCAGATTACATTTTGGCATTTCAGACAAAAGACATCCTGGCAAAAATTAAACTGAGGAATGGGTAATATGATTATGACAATTTATATTTGTAACAGTTGTGAATGGCAGCATCACTGCTTGCTAATCCTTTGATAAATTCTTGTTACCTTTCAGTTCCCAAACGTATCTATGCAAGTGTAAAGCATATTGGAGGCAGATGCTGCAGCAGATGAATGTGCTTGCCAAGCGGTGCTTTGTTTGCTGGGTTTTTTTTTTTCATCTAGGTATTCTTAACTGTCATGTTACATGCACCAAATAGTTCTTACTTCTGGCACACTTCATGCACTGCTCCGGGACATGAATAATACAGCTGGTGTTTTTTTCCCCTCCCGACTCTTCTCTCTATTCTCTTTTCCACATCTTTATATTAGGCCTCATCTTGCAGCGTTTACTTAAATGAGCAAAACCATTTACTCCAGCAGCACTAACCTGAGTAAAACAAATAGCAAAAAGCTTGAATGAACTGCACAGTAATTCATATTTTAGTCAATCCAATAAAGTTTTTTCTCCTCCTTTCTTAACCTTGAAACATCTTAATGGAATATAATAAAACAGAAGAAAAACTGCTTAAAGGACAACGAAGTTTAAAATTGTGTTTCTTTTACAACAGCGCACATAAACAGGAGCATCCAATCTGCTCTACACTTTTACATCTTATAGGCAAGAGTGGGGAATAAATACCCCTGGAAATCTTTACTTACATTATGTGAATTTGGAAAAAATTGCCCACAAAGGTACAACTTCTTAACAAAATTGCATCATTTACAACTTATTAACAAAGTTGTATCTTTTTGTAGTTTTACACTGTCTCCCATCATTGAAAAACCAGAACAGTTTTTACCTAAATTTAATAGGATGGGGCTTGCTGCTGTCTTTGGTATTCACCTGTTCTGCACCATAAATGCCTGCAGGGATTTGAGTTTCGGTTTTTAATGTGTTTTGGAATTCGTTCGCTTCTATTGTTGTTATCTTCTGAAATTAAAGAAGGGTTGGTTGGCTGCATAGTGAACATAGAAAGAGCATCCACCTCATGCGATACTTTTCAGACTGTTTTTGAAAGTGAGAGTACACACATGTGCGTTCAGGTATGTCTAAGAGAGCACACATGGATGCAAACCATATCGTCACGGAAAAAGGCTGGAAAGGTTTGGGAGCTCAAAAGAAATATCTTTCCCCTCTAAACTGCTTTATTACTGGCATTCCCTCCCTCTTGGGCATGTGTTCAGCTGAGACTAGGCCAAATTGGCAGTCATTTCCAAAGCGCTTGGCAGCCCCGTGATCCCTGGGAGTTTTCAGCTGACATCTCTCTCCCCACCAGTCTATGCAAGGGTCAGTGGGAGACCTGACTCCCAGGCCTGGGCTTGCTCTGGCTGTGTCATGAGTCAGGACCAATATAAATTAAAACCTTAAAGCCATACTGTGAAGGCATTCTTTACCCCCTGAGGTATTTTTTTTTCCCTGTGACAGATTGCCTTTCTACTAGTTTCCTATTTTTTCATTCTTGGATAATACAGTAGCAAGTATGCTCCTTTGAGCTGAATAAAAGTGGAACATCTGGCAAAGAGAGGGTTAAACTTCCACTAAATTTTTAATATTTTTGGTAGATTTGTTGATGCTCAGCAAGCAGGAGTGAAATAATAATAATACTAGGGGCTGCTTATCACTTACAAACAATACTCCAATGACAATGTTCACACTGACGGAAAAAATGGGAGTAGAAATTAATAGTGACAGTCCTGCAGGAAACAAGGGAGAAATTGGATACCAAGTTATAAAATACAGACTAATCCAATAGGCACATGCTGCTGTTATTATATTAATATTGTTAAAAATATCAAAGCACTTTAAAAATGGAATTGTACTGTAGGTAGATAGACAGTATTATTTCCACATTTTTTTAAATAGAAATTTTCACTCCTTGTTTGGCTTGGAGGCATGGATGTAATTTGTTGCTCAAAAACCAGTAGCTGAATGCTGTGAAAAATAAGACTCAGGATTAAAGCCTCCCATCTGAAGGACAGAATCAGGCTACACTGAGAGCTCTGTTATTAGTAAAACCATCTGAGTCACTGCAGATATGAATTTCACTGATGTTGTTCAAAAGTGGGGTGGGCTGTGTTTATTTAGTTAGTTAGATGAACAGGGAGAGATTGTTTTTCCTCTGTGCAAAAATAAACAGCGAGAAACCCAACCAAACTCATGTAAATAAAGAAGTAAACATGAACCTCGACACATTTTACCCGCTGATGAACCTAATCCCGCAGCCCAGGCTCAGATAGGTAAAATCCCTCTAAAAAAAGAAATCACTGGGCTTCATCACATAGATAAAGTACATAACATGGGCTGTACATCCTGGAGGAAATGACCACAGCACTGGCATTAGTGATTCAGGGTGTCGCTGCAGCTGCTGTGCTTTTCCTGCTATGCCTGTGCAGCACCTTGTGTGGCGGGGGCCGACTCCTGACGCACGCACCAGAGCCTGGATAACAATGGTGCCTCACAAGGCTGAAATCAGAGGATTAGGGAATCTCTGTGGCTTCAGACAGTGCCTTGAGAGGGATGGGGCTGCCTGGGATAACGTAAGGAAACCCCAAAAGAGGCTTCTCCAGGCTGAGGTGGAAGATGACTGTTGCCTCTGCTGGTCCCCCATTAGAGCGATGAGAAGCAGCATTGGTACCCGAGACCAGGTGACAGAGGCACAAACAGCAGCTGGGAGCAGCCCGGGTGGGACAGTGGCTCCATGATGCCTGACCAAAACCCACAAAGCAAATGCTCTGTGTCGCCTCAAAGCTTGTTCTCTTTTTCAGCTGAGAGTGAATAAAAATATCTGTTCCCCCACAGCGACTTCAAGCCAAGCCCACAACCTGCTTTCTTTCAAAGAGGTTTCTCCATGCAAATCATCTCCCTCCCTGCTTTTAGCAAGGATGTGCTTCTTTCCTCTCCTGGTGCTCTGTCAGATAGACCTTCCCTTCCCACCAGACACTGAGATCTGACTTAATAAGCAAGGGGGGTAAAATATCCACTCTTTACACGTAGGGTGTCCTGAGGTACATACAAGCATCACTCTAAGATGTGATAAAGTAATCCAACACTGGGCCCAGCCTGCCAGTTCAGGCCTAAAGGGATTTGATTCAGTGTCAAAACCTTTGGCTCAGGAGGTCACTCNGCCATGAATTAGGCGACTGCAGCATATTTACAATACAAAATAAAATATCTCCACGAGTGGCGGTACGAATAAACGACGATTATTCTCTTTTTTTTTTTTTTTTTTTTCTTTTTTTTTTTTTTAGGGCTTGTGAATTCATCAGCTGCTGTTTGTTGAGCAGCGGGCCTTTATTCCGCCTGCTGAAACATTTTCATTAGATGGAGGCCTCTGAAGTGCGCTGGCGGCTGGGACCGCACGAGGACAAAATCTTAGGCCTCTCCAGAAGCCGGCTGATTGAAATCAGCACTGTGTCAGGGGCTGTCATATCTCAGAAAAGACATAAAACACACGGAAACATCAATAAGCAACAAGCCTCTGACAGCTCTGAGACATTCCAGATGACAAGAAGAGAAAAGGGGTAAGGTTAGGGCTCATGGGGGATATTTAAAATGCCTAACAGCCAGCCGAAGTGTTGGCAGGCTTCAGGGAGGCCCAGAAAAGACAAGATAAAGTCTATCAGGTTATCACCTGGTTCGAGACGGATCCCTCACAGCAAGGCCACAGGGATGAGACAATGACACGACGGCTTTTTTCCCTTTTTTTTTTTTTTACTATTATTATTATTCTTTTATTATTTATTTTTTAAATGTATCAGAGAAACAGACTGCATTTACACTGAGGTTACCCAGACAACGTTTGTGCTGGAGAAGAATAAAAAAAGAAAAGAAAAATAGGAGAAGAAATGTAAAAGAGGGAGGACAAAAAGAGAATCCTGCGAGTTAAAGAATTCTGCTTCCAGCTACCATGTACAGAAATCAAAAAGGATTAACAAGTTTTTTTTTCATTTAATTTCCTGTACACCAGACGCTTTTGTTAAGAGATCAGAGATATTGCTATTTATTGAATTTTTAATATGATCTTTATTAAAAGGCAGCACACATGTTTAGTTTTCTTTTTTTTTCTTTTTTTTTAAACATGCATGGGTATAAAAATCAAAGCACAGGAATGAACCATGGTTGTTTGATTTTGGTCTCTTTATATTATGGTGATTCAGACTCTTATTTAAATTTTAAAATAATAAAAACCCAGCCCACATAGAAACAGTCCCTCATCCTCCTTTTAACTCACATCTATTCTGCTAAGTAAGCAATGGGCCCAGAGCAGCACTTTGACCAATCAGATAATGAATTCTGCCTTTGGAGTCAGCATAAGACCAAGTCATGAGGTGTGTAGCTGAGTAGAAAGGGCTATGTGTAATTAAATCACCACTGCATGTGTTCATTTGTTACATGCAATACCCCCAGGTTAGTCTGCAGCATGAATCGTATCACTGATGAAAGCAGTAAAAACCAAACTTATATGACCCCCTCCCACTCCATAGGTCTGGGTGCTAAGGAGCTGGGCCAATTTTGTCCTGGAAGAGCCGAGATTGCTGCATTTACCCAGTCATTTACAAAACACATCAAGCCATCCTCTCCCAATGACAACTCAGAGCAATCCCAGTCTCTCTTTCCTTAAATATTTAGCATGACATAAATATGGTGATTTCTTAAGGTTATTTTTGTGCTTAAATCTAAGCAAATATCCTGACCAAAAGAGAAATACCTTCTTTTCTATCTGCAGCTCTATAGATTTTCTTTGTGAACCTTTACAATCTGCAACCATTTAAAAACCAGACTAGATTTAGACTTCACAAAACGCCCTGTTTGTTATGCTGCTTATATTGAATCCATAGGATTCGACCTTGTTTACCTGCGTGTAAATATTATTGTGCTAGTCTGAAGCTTGGGAACTGCTTTCTTCTGCCAGACTTCAGTTCTGTATGACCTGTGAATCACTCGGTTTTTCTGACAAAACCCTCAGTAACCTGGGCCAGTGAACCTCGAGAGTGAAGGTGGACATGATCTACCACCTCATGTTTAGTTTCCTTTTGAGCCAAGGTTTCCACTTTCTGGAATGCCAGCTGGATTTCATAGTGCCTGTAATTCCATATATATTTGTGGACAACTGTGTTGGGAAACTTTACAATAGCAGCCTTGTAGGTTTTGTTGATCACAGCATCGTAGCAGGGCATGCAGACTAGAGGGAAACTGCTAGTGCAGCCCTAATGAGCCAGAAGTGCAAAGAACAGCTCTGAAGAAACCCCAAAACCTAACCATTATGGACAGGCCTTTCCTCCTCTTATCTACAGGCTGGTGCTGCACAGCAGTGTAAATGCAGCCTCTGGGCTTCACCTTCCACAACATGATTTGGGAGTGATTCTCCCCTGTGGCACTCACTTGTTCTTAAAACAAATTACTCATGAAGTTTGAAATCTCTAGACAGCGTGGGTCACATATTTTAGGAAGATATAATGCCTGGGATTCTCTAAAGTGCCTCACTCCATGAAGGGAAAAGCTCAGGATTGGCTCAAAGACCTACTCCAGTACACAGCAGGTAGTCAGCCTTATACACAATCAAGGGAAAACAGTACAATAAAACGCATTTACATAAAACATTTCCACACATGCACCAGGTTTATGAAAGAAAATTAATAATAAGTCAGCCATTCCTACTTACAGAAGGCAAAGATGTGATTTTCCCTTGTTTGTTGGAAGGGTGTATTCTGCTGACCAGCACAGCACCAAGTTACAAGCACCAGAGGATGCGGATCACTCGGGTTCTTTTCATCAGCCTTTTAGATCACAAGCACTCTCACAAAAGGTGTCCTGAGCCTCAAGTGAGGACAAGTCAAGTCTCTTGACTGAATGCAGCATGTGTCAACCTGGACACCTTTTGACCCACCAGGTTACTTCTACTTCTGGCACCAAGAATTCCGGAGAGGATACCTCATCTGTGTCTTTTCTTTTTAATGGAAAGTTGGAGCTATATCTAACATCAGAAGTAATTACTCACTGTATCAATAATTGCAAAGGGTGGTATGCAGCTCACAGATGGCCTGTGGGGAGCAGCAGGCACCTTGACGTTGGTAGAAGTTAGAGCCATCTTCTAGCTTGGAACAAGTGACTAAGATTACCGGAGTGCAAAGGTGAGCTTTCAAATACTCCTGCACCTGAACTGTGCTTTCTAAAAACCACCTGTATCTCAGGTTCTAGTCAAAATCTGAAGTGATATGGGCTTTTGTCTTTCTTTTTTTTTCCTCTACAGACTTTGACAAGTATTTTTCCAAAGGTAAATGCTTTTAACTTTCCAGAAGAAAACTAGTTTTTCTATAGTTCAAAATAAATGTCCACTTTTGTCCCCAGTGTTTCGAGGAGGAAGTTTTTTCAAGTACAGTGGTCAAAACAAGATTCTCTTCTATCACTGAAGAAAAGAATACCAGGTTTATTTTTTTTCTGCTTTTGTCCTTTCTTATTCTTCTTTTGAAATATTTTTTTGAAGGAATAAAAATATCAAAAGACTTTTTCCCCCCTTGAGATTAAAAAAATATGGTACCAGAACCCCATACTTCTTGAAAGAAGTCCACAAGATGAACTTAAACACAAGGTTTTTGTTCCTCTGTGTGAAGACTCAGTCTGTGGAAGTTGCACTGAAAACCTGCCAAAAACCCTGAAAAATCAGGTTCAGTGATCACTTCCTTTTAAGTATGTCTGGCAACCAGCACTATTTCTATGACTCAGACAGAAAACTGATTTCTATGTAGGTTATGGCTATCAGACATTTAAAACCCCCTAAAATGAGATAGGGGATACAGAGGGGCTTCTCACTGCAGTAATGAAAATCTCTTCTGAGCCACTGGGTTCTTACAAACTCGAGCAGATCAACTTGAGACTGCAGCACCAGTGAGCTCTGACTTGTTCCACATGAGGAATTTTACATGGAAGTTTGCAAAATGATGTACTGAAAACTTCAGTGGGTAACTAATAGACTTGCAAATAACAACAGTAATACATTAATAGCTTACTTGTGCCTCACTGCATTTGAACATAGTAAAGAACTGTACTGAAATTTTAGATTCTCATGGGAAGCCAGACTGAACCATCACTACAGGTACCACAAATGGGATCCATGCCAGAGTAGAATTGGCCCCATTCCTCTTGCAGTAATGAAGTGATGATTTCATTAGAGGCCAACATGATTCATTAACATCAGTCTTTATGTATTAATACAGGATAATATGGTCAGAAGTGGGTTTTCTCCCTCTTTTCCTCAATGCATGTGAAAGTACGGTCTGAACTGGGATGACCATCTTGGTGATCAGAGCTTGGTCTGAAAGCCAATATACTGCCAGTCCCAGGAGAGGCAGGTCAGCTTATCAAACCCCCTAGACTAGGCAAAAAAAATCCCTTAAAGTGAGATGTGAATAAGGAATAAGGCGTGAGGAATTTACAGATAAAAACATTAGTAACTCTAGTGAAGAAGACTATGCAGCTGCTGCAGCAACAATACACAGACACATATGTATGCGCCTCCTCCTGCAAAATGCTTTGCCCAGGATTTTGCAGCTTGTTGCAATGTTGTCTTGGCTTTGACTGCAAATACAGTAGCTCTTGGAGTGCCATCATTAGTAAGGTGAGCAGGATGCCTTAAACTAATTACATGCAGCTTCAAATTCAATGAGTTCAGTGGCAATGGAAGTCCAACAAAGCATCCTGTTCACAGGAACACATGTTCCTGCAGTGCAACGCTGCAGTCAGAACTGTGAAAATACCTTTTCTAATGTGTGCTGGGAATTAATTCTCATGAAATGGGAGTGTCATCCTGCTGAATTTCCCCACACAGTCTGAGTGCACGCCATCAAGTACCACTTCTTGAAGAAACCTGTTAGGTTAGCTAGTGCCAAAGAAAAAGCCACTCATCAAGCAGTGTGACTGCTGCATTTTGGGAGCTGTGCTCACTGTCTTCTATTTCTTGATTTAAGAGCATTATGAAACTATGTCATTTTGGTGTAGTCTTTTTATTCCCATGGTAATTTAAGTCTGTGGGTAAGCATTTTATTTTATCTAAGCCATGGTGCCAGAGTTGTTTTCCGAAGCTCTTGAGTTTCCCTTTGATGCCACTGAAATTAAAACCAGAGCTGCAGATAGTACCCATGCTGTTTGTCACAGAGTCAGAGGTTAGAATGCATTTGCTGCTATTTATTGTGGCTCATCAACTGCAATCATTGCTGCTGCTCTTCTCACCATTGATACAAAAATATTAATAACAGACAACAAGAGTGGCACATAACGGACTTTGTCTGGCACCATCAGCATTATAAAAAACACATTACACAAGTATCAGCATATCTCTCCGTGCTGCAGTAATCTCACTTGCCTTGGGAAAATTTTAATTAAAAAGATGAATTCCAACCTTAAATATTTTATTATTTAGACAAACAATTTGCATTTTTAGTAAGTAAGCACTAAAAGATACGTCTGCATTTCCCATGTATAGATGGTGTGAAATGTTATAACGCACATTGTCTAATTTCTTACTAAATTACATCAAAATTTTCTATCTGTGCTTAAACAGCTAATCACGTGAACAGCTAGGCTACCTACAACTTAAAAATTGTGTCTAACTTACCTTCCTGTCTAGCTGGCCCATTCTAAGTCTGAAATGGCACTTCCTGAGAATATGATCAGGAAAACATTGGCAATGCTTACATTAATAGATCAATAATGGCCACTCACATGAGCCCCTCTAAGGGCAGGTCTATAACACAGCCCAAGGTGGAGCAGCTGGGAGTGATGACAGCCACCAGCAGGTAACAATGGCACGGCCTTCATCACTCAGACTGCCTGCAAACCGCTGGGAAGCATCTCAGCCTATCCTTGAGGGAGAGCCGAGCAGAGCTACTCCTCCAGCAGTCTGCTGTGCTCCTTAAGGCACAGGAGACTCTGCAGACATCTAGAGGTGCAGGAGACCTTGCAGAATGTTAGTTTGGGATTTTAGTTTATTTTCACTCGTTTATTTTAAAGTAAACAGAAGGTCACCGTGTTTCTGAGTCTGTACTATGCTGCGTTGGTTTCGCCCAGTTGAGAACTTCTAGTCCTCAACATTTCTTGGAGCTCTCCAGGCAGGTTTTGGAAAAAAAAACAAAAACAACAACAACAACAACAAAAAAAAAAAAAAAAAAAAAAAAAAAAAAAAAAAAAAAAAAAAAAAAAAAAAAAAAAAAAAAACCAAAAACCAAAAAAAAAACCAAAAAAAACCACGGGAAGATATTTTCCTATACCTCAGGATGTCTTTGGTGCTCTGGATCCTCTATCCAGAGAGAGGCACTAATGCTGTCACCCAGCAAGATCACATCACGCCTGGGGACCTCTAACTCTTGGTGCAACAACTGCAGAGCGTGGCCCCACAGACCAATAAAAGACCACAAACCACAGCCAGGAAGCTTCGCTCTGGGACATGACTGTGAACACGTGCCAAGAAAGGAAATACAATGCAAGGAGAGAGGAGAGTCTACAATTTATGAAAGCAGTTTTTATAATCCCCATTCATAGATGCCTCCAGCATCAAGCCCCAGCCTTTTATCCCCAAAGGTAAGTCAGAGCAGAGAGTTTATGCAAAAAACTGCAGACAGAAAAAATAAAGCATGCACGTCACAAAATTAATAACAAATGTACACTTTACAATAATATATAATTACCCTTTCTTAATTACCACTTCACTACCATTTAGAAAAAGGTGATGGAAGTTCAATAAAATGAGGTGCTTTTATTCAACACTAGTCAAATTAATTTATACACTCACATTCTCTTTAATAATTCCATGATACAGTAGATTTCTTTTATCCAAATTTTGGAATATATCTATGTACTAGTTATCTCAGACTGCAAGTACTGTTGCAAAATACTGATAAATTCTGGAAGGAATATTATTAGAGGAGGAAAAGTCATTTCATTACTTGCCATGAGTCTGATTATGCATCCTACAATTCAGTTAGAAGATAGAAGTGCTCTTTCCTTTTAAAAGAGAGAAGAAAAAGGGCCATCAGACCACTATAAGAGATATCCCATTTTTCTAGTAAGAATGTACTATCTATCTGCAGCAAATCTGCTTCCAACATAATCTTTTGTTGCTCTTAATTACCTAAAACATCCAAGCCAAAAGCTTCTGCCTTCTCTCCATCACTGCAGAGGCATGAATATTTTCAATACCTCATATATCTTTAACTCTACTAATATGCAATATCAGACCTGTCTGTTCCATCTGAGAATACTCTATCACATCCTTTGATGGCGAGTACCAGAGATGCTATTTACCTATTCTGTGTTGTCTTTACACCTAATCTTGACTGAGGTTTCAACAGCAGGATCTTGTAATAAATCTCTCTTCCTGAAGGAAAAAAAGCTGCACCTACAAGCATTCAAGTGAATGACTCTTGATACCAGTCATGAACTTAGAGATGTTGCACTGAGACATAAAAAGCTGCTTCTAAGCCTAATAATGTGCCTGTGATCAGCTTAATGAAAACTTCACTTCAGCTCAATGTACAAATATATATTTACCATGCAGCTATCTATGCATGATCATAGAATATTAATGTACCCAGTCAGAGGGCAGAATAAATGTTATATCTAAAAGAATTTAAATAAGATTTTTTTTTCTCTCAGATTTACTGGGATGCTCAGTCTTTAGTGCTTCTAAGTGAAGATTCGAGAGAGGGAAAAGTCAATTCTCTGCACTGACTGCTACCTTTTGGCTTCTCATTAGGGCTCTCTACTACATAAAAACCAGGAATAGGTGCCAGCAGATCGGCTTGATTACAATAAAATTTGAATAATTTTTTTCCAGGAACTCTTAAGTTTCACATCTTTCTGATCCATCTTAATAGTTCCTATTTTGCTGATGACTCACATATAACTCTGATTTAAATAGAGCTAAAAGGGAAAATATCATTAGAAGCTTTGTAATTTTTTTAATTTGCATTTAGTTTCTGAACTGTTTCTGACCTATGATATTTTCATAAAAATAGACTGAGACTGATAACTATAACTGCACATTCCCAAGGATAAATGACAAAGAATTTTTTCATTTGGAAAATGCCTAAAACTAATCAGGCTAATTTTGCCTGTATTCTATCCAACATCATATGCCCAACCTAACAATACCATGCCATTATACTACCACAGTGCCATTATGCTGCCAAATTTGCCACAAACACTAATACCCAACTTTTTCTGAGGTTTCTATAAATATGTAATGTAGTATTTCCACATGCACATGGGTATGGTTACCAACTGATAAGAAAACTAGTAGCATTCATTAAATATTGCTATAAATCTCTCCACTGAAACAGCAATAATATCCCCTTCCAGCAACCACAATAAATGTAATGCTTAATCTCTCTCTGTGATATTGTATAACTCTAGCCTGCAGCTAGGCTTCCACTGTAGGTGGTACTGGAGAGGATAACTGCAGAGACAGCACACGATGTGTCCCTCTTTTCCACTACGTGGAAGTTACAGAGTTTGAAAGACTTTATTTTTTTTCCTTCCAGAGAAAAGCCAGGTTTTAGACAGGGATAAGAAAAAGAAGAGAATCAAAATATTTTAAGTGGCATAATACCACTTTTAGTAGCAACTATGAATTGTTTTAGAGTCTTTTTTATCCTCTAAGGATGGATACTTGATCTGTATCCCCTAAATTTCACCTTGTCCTCATCTTTGAGGCCCTCTATAGATCTCCCTTTGCTTTACCCTTCTTGAGCACACTGAATGCTGTAACTACCAAAACAGGTCTTGTGGGAACTCACAAATTTTTTTTAAGCACATATTTCAGTGTCTTGTTTCGACCAAGAAAATAACAAAGTCAAAATATCTTTTTCATTACAGTTTTCAATGCCGGATCACAGAAGGTTAGGCAGCTTCAGAACAACGTCCAGCACTTCTGGGAATGCTCATCCACAAAGAACCCTTTTCTTTTTTTTAATGCCCGTCCATTTTCCATCAATAGAGTCCCTGTTTCCCAAATGTTTCCATTTCTCACCATCAGCCTTTGCTGCAATCAGACACGAAAGCAGGTGTTTGGTGCATCCCTCTGGGAGGCGGGACTGTGCCATGGGGAGAGATCCCCACAGAGGAGCTTTCAGCACCAGCATCTAAACTGGACATCCAGATTCCACACGAGGCTAAGCAAGATGTCCCTGCTGTTTATCCTCAAAGGAAATTCTGACCCCTGCAGCTTTTCCCTCCCAGGGTGTCAGGTGAGGAGGAGAACAGGGAGAGAGGAGCAGCATCGAGCATCCTTGCAGGACCAGGGCCACCCAGTCGGGGCAGGACACGCGGCCGCCCCGCAGCACCCGAATGAACCCTGCTCTGCGAAAAGCACAGCGCTGGCCCTGGGCTCCCGTGGCTGCAGCCCAGAGTGTGACACAGCCAGCTCGGGACCTGGCCGAGCCCTCCCGGGGCAGGGGCTGGCACAGCCGCCCGCTCCCGCTCCCCGGCACGTCCGGCTGTAATCCGGCCCTGCTGTTCGCAGCCTCTGAAGGCAAAGCTTCCTCCCTCCTGCTCTGCTCTTACCATAGGTGTGTGGCACAGGGCTGGATTTGACCTAAATTTGATTTATTCATTTTTCCAATGCTTTACAGGGTACTTAAGCCCTAGGTCAGCAAAGCACTTAATCACATGCTTAACCTTAAGCACATGCTTAAGTGCTTAATCAGGGCCTTGTTGCTATATAAAGGACAAAGCTATGACTCAATTTGAAGCAACTGAGTTGAAAAATTGAGATTCCCCCCATTCTCATTTGCTTACTTTGACGTACACATATAAGCCAAATTATTCACATTAAATATGTTTAAATATACTCTGGTTTGAAGCCTAATTTAGGAGTTTACAATACAACCTGCATATTGGGGTCCCTTTAGGATTTGTGCCTATTAAGAGAATTACACTCCTGGATGCAGAAAGTGACGCCCTTCCACAATATAACTGTTGCCATATAATAATATTCTCCTAATTCTGATGATTGACCTAATAAAATAAAATAAATTTTTTTTAAAAAGGATTATCTTTAAAGGTAAGCTCAAAGTGAGCCATTCACAAGTAATACAAAGATACTACTTATAGCAAGATGCACCCGTATGCACTCTACAGCTACATATGCAGCCTTGAGATTACTATTTTAAAATGTGTACTGCATCCTTATCTAACTTGTCCAGTAGGTGCAATTATTTGTAGAATTTGTTCTACAGTTCAGCAGGAAATTTTCCTTTTGCTCCAACAGTTCAGATTTGCCTCTGCTGTGATTTTCTTGTGACTAAACATCCTCTAAAACATATTTTTGATGCTTCCCAGAATTACTGGCACTCTGACTACAATATCCTGTTGGATGGATACCATGAAAGCTGCTAGCTTTGGTAACTGCATCTAAAATGTACAGAATGTCATATAAGGCAGTTTACCAAGGGGAAGAAGCCTGGACTTTAAACCAATAATAATTTTCTGTGAACTTGGAATGCTTATCAACATATTTGCTGTTTCATATTACCTTCTTTGCTTCTGTTTAACAGGGAAATTATACCACACATATTTGATACCATTATTAATTAGAAATGATTGTGGTCCAAATGTTTTAGATAGGACTGGTAAAAAACTTTTGTATTTATTTTTCTTTATAAAAAAAAACGCATTTAGAAAAAGCTTCAGCCACACTAAGACACAATTAATGCCAGTTGCAGCTTCCCTGATGAAATCATCAATTCAGCATGAACATGATAAACCACTTATAAAATATTTTCCACTACTCCATCAAAGGAGCATATACTCAGCATCCTTTAGAAAACATACTGTATCCTTTATGCTATTTCTACATGACATAACTTGCTCTTCTTCCCTTCACTTGTAGGGAAATAAAATAGTAGACTCCTAAGTAGTCATTCACACTAGAAAAGTTGTCCCCCTCCTGACCTCCTTCCACCAGTTTAACCACTTGTTCCAGGCTGAAATTAGC
Source organism: Oriolus oriolus (assembly GCA_013400235.1). Taxonomy (NCBI): domain Eukaryota; kingdom Metazoa; phylum Chordata; class Aves; order Passeriformes; family Corvidae; genus Oriolus; species Oriolus oriolus. Next base: position 883,606 of record VXBT01007692.1, read on the forward strand.
CTCTCCTAAATTTTGGTAAACTCCATTCTACTGCAAAAGGATGATTACTTTGTCTGCCTAATCAAACAACATAAAATTATACAAGAAATAGGCATAAAGTTGCCATGTCCTGCCTGTTACAGAGAGAAAAATCACATGGTCACCACCCAGCTCAGCACTGTATTTCTTCTCTTCAGCTTCATACTACACCCATTAGTTGGGGCTTCCCAAAAATTACCATCACTCCTAACTGTCCTTGAATCGCTACATGTCAGCAGCTTTGGGACTTTTTAAGACAAACTGTTTGTTATCTGGACACAGTCAGAAGAACTGTATTCAGATGGAGCAGAAACATGAGACTGACATGGGAACATTATCTTCTGACATGGACTGCTGCTGGGAAGTGGCTGAGGGAGCTTCTGAGGCATAGCCATGAGGCCCCTCTGTGGGTTCTAGCCCAGAGTCAAACCCACAGGTTTCTAGGAGGGAATGAAGCTGGGAGGCTTTTGCTGTCTGCCCTGACATTTTGATACTCATATTTTATTTTAAAAACAGCCCTGAAAATTATTCCAAACAAACTTGCAGCAGTTTCACTCTTACCTTGCCACAGTCAGGGCTGTGGACATACCTGTGATGTGTAATAGTGTTAAATAAAATTGTGCTCTACTCGGGGGTGGTGAAATCAATGTTTTCTATTACAGGATTGGTGCATGGTTTATTTCCATCCATTATATTCTCGGCACTGCAATAGCAGGCTCTCAGTAAGGAGATGAACCCCAACCACTTATTAGTTCATGGCTGGAAGCCATCAGCTCCACATTATACAAAAACCCCGATTCATCACTGACTCACTCCATCCTCACACCTTTCAACTCACGCATCTGAGGTAAATACAAAGTAAAGCAGTGGGAAATCAGAACCAAAGTTTCTACAGTGAATTTTACTGCATTTCACTGCCTTCCCTTCATTTTTTTTTCAAATCCTTAAAAATAAAAAAGAGCTATTTTCTTGTGGGTTTTTTTTCCTTCAAAGGTAATAGTAGAGGCTTCAACAATATCTCTGCCAAAAAGGAAGACTCCTTGAACCTTGACTTTCTGTCCTACTACACATAATGAGACAACTACTTAAACTGCATTTAAAAAGTGCTGAGTAGATGAACTCAATGCCTAATGATGTTACTCAGCTTGTCGGCAGCTGATTGACACTAAAAGTAATAAATTAGAACAGAAAATGATTTTACAAGATCCCTGGGATGACAGACAGGCTAAGTGTAATATCCTCCATTACAGTTGTCACTAGATTTTATACAGTTCAGATCTGAACAGCCTTGGCAGGAAAGTGGAACAATTTCATGAGATAGATCTTCAGATGATATAGAGTAGCATAAATCCTCTGAAGTTAAAGAAGCTATCCTGATTTATGCAGACAGGGATCTGGCTCTATATCTTTATACACGCTTCTGCTCAAGTATTGGAATGAAATCATTTGTTTTCCCATGCAAATCTGGGCAGAGAAAAGCAGAAACCCTGTAAGAGAGGAATGCTGAGGGCTGATGTCTTGGCTGTGTTTGTTTCTATCCCCCCCCCCCCCTCCTTTTAAANTTTAGAGCATGGCATCACTGATTTTGTTGGCTGCCTTCATTTCAGGGAATCCCACTATAAATCCACAGCTCTGCAGAAGCACCTTTTGAATCATTAGCATTCACTGTCAGAATCCTTTGTAATGTCTTAGGATGTGTAAAAGCAAGACAAAAGGCAAGCATGTGGATACTCCACCAAGCTCAAATAGCCATTATGCCATTATTGTTTGGGGTTAATGAAAAGAAAGAATAAAAATGTGTATCTGAGCCCTAGCTATCTGTAAAGTCTAAATGTCTGGTCTGGTTTTGGGGTGGTTTTTCTGCCTTTTTTTTGGTAAACTTCCACTCACAAAACTTTTCTTGAGAAGAAAACATAGTCTCTTCATGTACAGTTTATTCCAAGCTCAGGGATGACTGTGGATAATTTTAATTCTGCTTCACTCAATGAGCTCTTCTAATGCAATGATTTTCTCCATGGAAGACCTTAACCACAGTGGCCATTTGCAGCTGATGATTTTTTTTATTTTTATAAATAATTTATTAAGCTATTGCAGACTTATACTTCTTGCACTGAGTGAAAGGAAAAAGAGGAGGGGGGAGGACTGCATCTTAAACTCTATTTACAAATTTACCTTGGCAGGCCCTCTTGCTGCCAATAGGAAGCCATGTTGCATATTTAATTTGCTCTTTTGTTACAATGGGGCTTAGGTTAGTTAATTTCAATTTTCGATTTCAAAAGCTATCAAATATGGCTCAGATGAGAAATCAATTTTTCTCAGCTGCCTCTGTTTTTGTCATGGGGAGGTTTCCCATTGGCGAGGGGACAGCCACGTGGCACAGCAAGAGATTAGTTCACTAGACCCCGTGTTTCAGCCACCTCAATTACTGGCTGCCTCTTGTAATTTAGCCTTATAACACCTAATTTCAAGATAGAACTCATATTTAATTCATGAAAGCTTCCACAAGAGTAATTGTGAAATAAATTGCCATAGAAAATATCCATTTGTGACTCGTTTTAATTTTGTATGCTACTAGCACGCTATTTGTTCTACTTGTTTAACACTTTAGCACAAACATATTTTATATTGAACTTTATGGACTGCTAATAGGTTATTATTTTTCACCGTTTCCCCTTCACGGACACACCACTGAATGTCCCTCTCCTTCATGCAGCTCCGGGTCTGGTAACATTGAAATAGATGCACTAAAACACAGAAACTTGTAATCTCCTAATTATTGACTGGATTGTTATGATCTGTTCATAACTTTAAAAGTAGCAGATAAAATCACAAGTGATGGTTTGTAAATGGTAGTTAGATGACAAGGATCATTTAAAGGGCCAAGGAATAAATACAGTTTAATTTCTCTAATGTTTTAAACAAACCCATTCATTACACATATTGATGTTGCATGCTAACAGCGGTATATGTATTTTTAATTCTTTAACCAAAATAAATGTTTCCACTGTATACACACCATTTTGTCCTTTTCCTCCTTGTTGCTATGACAACAAGGTGGGTGAGGCCTCCTCAACTGCCAAACTCAGCTGTCATCCCTTCACCCTAAAAGCCTTATAATTGCTTTTATTTGCATACGACAATTAGGCAGGATGGCTCACAGCAAGAAAACCAACCTTTCTCTCCCCCAGTGCACACAACGCCAGCCTGTAATTTATAAAAGATACACGCCATGTGGTGGAGCACTAAAATAGAGTGATGAGTCCTTTCATCTGATTGTAAGCTATTAACAAAAGAAAACATCCCCTTTCAGGCTGTAAAAAATGCCTATCTGGTGTGAACCTGGAGAAAAAAAAAAGGGGGGGGAATAAAAAAAGTTTTGCCACCTCCTTCACATTCATTATCGTGTTGAACTCAAGGAAAGAGTTTGAAAGCAAGAGTTGCATTTTGGTGCTTTATGAACAATGGAGTGTCAGCAAAATTGATGACGTGGTAAAACTGGATGGAGATTTTTGTTCTTGGGTGACATCACACCCAAAGATGCCAACGTGAGATGATAGCTCCTTGCTGAAAAGTGCTGCAAGGAAAGCATGAGATGGGTCAGGATGTCAGATGAGGACAGTGTGATGAGAAACTAGAAGTTCAATACTTTTAATAGTTCTGTTTGTGGAAAATAGCTGTATTGCCCAAGCTTAAGGAAAACCCCCTCTGCTTATATGTCAGGCTGATGTTGGGGCCTAAATGTCTGTACAGCTTATTTGTATGAAGAGTCAATGTCCAGAAAATGTTTTCATTCAAGCTTTTTAATAGCTTGCTGCTGGTTTTAACTTTCATAATTACAAAAGTATCTTTCTCTAAGCAACTCCTCCACCACAGTCTCTCATCCTATCTACTCTCTTCTGGAAGCTCTTTATGCAGTATTTGTAACACCTGAGCTGATTTAGTATCTCCAACCCTCAAAAATCCTAAAAAAGGCCCCTCTTTCCCTTGACAGACTCTACATCTACAGTTTCACTGATAAAAGCACAGTGTAGCTAGACTGATCTAAAAATAAACCAGCTAATACATTACAATGGCATTACAGCACACACATTTTAAGCCACTCTGATTTACCTTCCTCAGAAGGGCATCCCTGTTGAAACTGGCGGGGGGGCTACATAAAGGAATAAAGCAGAACAGATCCAGCCCAGCTGAAACACAGGACTGACCTGTTGTCTCCCTGCAGCCACCTCTGTGACCTGGTATTAATGAAGAGGATGAGGCGGGAGCACAGCTTGCAGGTATCTCCTTCAACTTTGCCCGCCTCGCTGCTTCAAACTCCCCTTTAGCACGCAAGATTTACCCAAACCGGTTTCAATGAGCATGTGGAAGAGGAGGGCAAGTTTGGAGGCAAAGTGGAAAAGAAGGCAAGGGGATGGATGTTCAGACATGGGACATGCAGTGCCAAGTCCTCCCCTGCCCTCCCTCCCTCATTAGCTCAGGCAGGTACTCACAAAACAGCGCACAACTTCTAGCAGCACTTCCCTGCTTTTATCCACACAGGGAGCAAGAAACAGTCAACAGAGCACAAGTTTCTCAGTACAAAGCTTGAGCAAACCAGCAATTTTGGCAGCACCCTGAACTGGCAGCGGGTTCAATTCATCCAGCTTTGCCGCTGACCCACAGGCTGAATCCTGACAAATCCCCACGCAGGCTTCAGTTTCTGTGGCTGCTCATACGTGATATTGGTACTTTTTTTGAAGTTGTGCAAAGGACATGAAGGTCAATTCAATCAGCAGAGGATTTTTTCCTAGCGCAATTTACCAATATTTTGCCCATTCTGGCTTTACAAGATCCAAGTAACACATTTCTCCATTAAGCAGTACATGCTTTTCCCTAACTGGATTTGATCTGTTTGTCTTAAATTTCAGATTGTATATTCCTCTTCTAACTCTGTGTTTCTCTAAGCATTTGCCTTACTGTTCTTAGTATCCTGTTTCTACCCCCAGTGCTTGAAAAATATCTTGGAGTATCAAGGTAGAGTCTCACAAACTGCAATATATAATTTTATATTTTAAGTAATTTTTTTAAATGTGCCCTTTCTCATTCCCATCTCCTAGTGCTATTACAAAGTCAGTTGAACTCACACACTGATTTCAGAAAGAGAATTTGTATCTCCCTGTTGAACATTTTTTTTCATTGCATATTTAATCTCAAAAGTAGGATATTGCTGAGTTGATCTTTTTAAATGTCTGAAACCAAATTTTTCCCTGGGATAAGTGAGTGCTGAGGCTGCTAGACCTTTTGGTTTCAGAACTGAAACTGGCCCCTGAGTTTCACAAGGGATAAAAACTTGATTATAAAAATACAATATCAAAGTATATAAGGAATATAATGCAGGGCTTCCCTAGGATCAGGGGAAGTATTATTTCCTTCTCCATAAAAGACATTTGCCTTTTACACAAGGAAGCTTGTTTTGAGCATAGTAAGTTTTTTGCTCCATGCTTAATAAAACATAAGGACCTAAAGACAGTAAGATTTATTAAAATGTAGAAGCAGGACAAGATGTAAATTTTGTTTTAGGAGGCTTTGCAGTTTTAATGTCTTTGCTCGCTGTTTTGGAATGCAGACACTTCTTTAAAGAAAAATCAAACTATGAACAATTAGCGAAAGTTTACAAGATGGAGCTTCCATGGGATGGTCCTAAGATACACTCTGATCATTTACATGGATTTTATGCCATTATTGGCTGTTGCCTTCAATAGAAACACAATCCAACAACACTAATGCAGCCCTGTTCATCACATTCACTGAAGAACTGGAGCTTAATATGCTTCTCTCTTAGGCCAAAACTTTTTCTACCTAAATGGTAAAGCCTGTACTTTTGCTGAATTTACTACAGCTTTCCATCAATATAAAGTAGAGAGGAATTTGTTCCAAAGTGAATGTAATACATAAAATTCTGTTTGATTCTGAAGAACAGACTTGTGCTATGGAATAATACCTCGTTTTGATACAGTTACTGATGAGACGACTTCTAAGGTATAGGAATAAGGTACAAGGATCAATGCTACTTTGAAGATCTGCATTTTGAAACCTAGTTTTCTAATATTATTTGAAAAATTAGGTTAGCTTTTTTTTGATGGCTCCTAAAAGCAGATTCCAGCAGCTGGATTTTGTACTCACACCAAGGAACGCATCAATATGCACAAGACAGGAGGAAAACGGAGATGATTCATAAAAGCTGTGAATACCAGTAACTGACACCTGGGAAATGAAATAAACTTTTAGGAAAAACAATTTTCTTGTAAATAAGGGAACAAGTAGGAAGTCAATGAGTTTTACCTCCCTTACATGAAGAGGCTGAGATGCTTCTCTGGTTCCCCTTGCCTGGACAGCAGGGACAGGTCTGCCAAGTTTTCACCATTTTTTTCTATTGAGATAAAAAATAAAAAGTTGCTCATTTAGGATATTGTGAAGTAGACACAAAGCTGCTCCTGAAATTTAAACTGAGAATGCCTTCAGGTATTTTCTATCCAAATTTATTTTGCAGGCAGAAAGACTCAGGTAAATTTATAAGAAAAAGTTTGGTATTTCCACAGACCAGAGGTAGGATTGAGCTCTCACTGATGTTTTGATTATCACAACAGAAAAATGCCACTAAGTAATCTTTGATGCAGACATTATACAACAGTTCACTGTACTTTAATCCATCTCCTTCTACCTTTTTTTATTTCCAATAAAAGGAACAACACACACTCGACATGAACTCTAAGATTTAAATGAAGCTTCACGTGTGCTAGTATTAGAGAGACATTAATAATAAATTGGGAAGCAGGCAAGTCGAAGATGATTTCTGACTCTGTTTTGTACCTCAGACACTAGAACTTGAACTGCAGAGTTTGACACTGACACTTTTTAGGGAACAAAGTCTCTCTCCTACTACCTCCTCCACCCCCCAATTCAAATCTCGTCTGAGAAGTGCTGAAATGAAGCTGTCACTCAGGCCTGCTCAGGGACCTGTCAGCAAAACATTGAGCCTTTTCATTTTGATGGGTCAGCCTGCAATCCCCTTGAAAGAGAAGTCCGTGCCACTGTGGTTTTTCTTTCTGCAGGAATTCTGAATTCTAATGAAACTCCAAATCGCCCAATAAAGACAGGGGCATGGGGAAGTAATCCAACCCAGATCGGAGTGAAATTTGTATTTTATCTCTTTTTTTCACCCAGACCATTATTCTAATAGCATTCAGAGAGCGTTGTAGGTTTTTTCTCCCCCCACAAGGCCCCCCCCCCTTTTTTTTTTTTGCAGGGCAGGCGCAAACGGAATGATGTGTCCTTTGTCTTGATGCTACACTGAGATTAGGTAGCAGCTCTCTGAAAATGAAAGGGCATGGCTCAAATTTTCTTGGGTAAATATCCATCCACCTATTGCAGTCTGCATCTCCACTGCTACAAATATCTCTAATGTATGACTGTGCTGAGAGAAAGAGAAAATTTCACATTAGCATTTCTTTCCCAGAAGAAACTGTCTTTCATTAACACTGTACAAAGCTTTTTCTAGACAAGAAGGAAAACTGTACCTTTCCTTTCCCTTCTGTTCTCCTCAACTTTGCTTTCCAGATTAGTTGCTGCCTATAACTTGTATCAGGATGGAGGGGAGATGATGCAGAGAAGTGAGAAAATAATTTATATAATATGTTGATGTATTCTCTTTAAAGTGCCTGTATTAACACACGTTTTATGTTTCTAAAATATGTATGAATTCAGTAGCCCATTGAAGTCTGTTTATTTTAACAAGGAGATAATTGTATTTTGCTAACTGGTTAAAAATCAGAATCATTAGAGGAGGAATAGACAGCCTGAAGAGCGACAGAATTTGACACAGTCAGTGCTACAGCCTAGTTCTCTTTATATATTTGTGGAGTTAAGGATGATCCCACCCTTTTTTTTTTAAAACAGAATTCTCTGTAATGTGCAAAATAATTTACAGAACAATTAAGACAAACAGATTAAAAAGTCACATAACTTGGAAGTCAAAAAAAAAAATCTGAGTATCACGCACAAAGGCATTGTGTGAAAAATACAAACATAGTCTCATTAAATAATATTTTATGGAACTAGGAAATAAAAAGGCATATGGAAACCTGGCTAAAAACTTTGAAGCACAAACTAAGCAATGATGTAACGGTATCAATTACACAATGTAACACTGCTAAAGGCATAATGGTAAGTGTTCCCTAAGTCTCTTCATTGTCTGGTTAACCCGCAAGTACCCATCAGGGATGTTTCGACAGTGCTGCAGCAGCCCTCCCACCCTATAGTTACGTTTGTGTTATTCAATCTTGCGGAATCACCATCTTCAGGCTCTCACCCTCTCTCTGCAAGACATGACCCAAACATCTCATCTTCCTCTGCTCTGCCTGTCCAAAGAGAATCCATTATAACCCCAGGTGCTGAAAACCCCAGGTATTATTATGTAGTACACAGCAAACCAATGCACATAGGTGTGTATGCCCAGTACAAATATCTTCCTGCTATTTTCTTGAGCATTGTGATCTAACTTGGATGCCAGAAAAAGTATAGTATGTAATTTTCCTTGGTGATGACCTTCAGAGGTTCTTTTTTCCTCTTGATTGGCACTCGTCTCCATGGGAAATCATTATAATAGACCCCTATTTCTCTACCTACACTGTCAGGGGCTGCTAAAACTATACTTCCTTTACCCTGCTCTACCTCACTGTTGCACCATAGGCAGCGTGTGTGATCACCCAGAGTTCTGCTGCTGCATTACATCTGGACATCCAGAAAGCAGGTAAAACAGTGATAGACACTGCTTCCTTCCTTCCTTCTCTAAGGACATTAATAGCACTTCCCCTATTCTGCATTAAATCATTTTCCCTCACCCTCTTGCTCAGCAGGTAAAGGGCAGAGACTTGGATAGAGCAAAGGTACTTAACTTTTGTCTTGTTTACATACATTTTATTTGAAAGATATATGTCTAATGTGTGCAGTAAACAATCCCACAGGCAGTGCAGGATTGACATATCCATGTTTACATAAACACAATTTCTCAACCAGATAAAAACATATATACATATGTGTATATAAAGGACACACATATAATCTTTTTTAAATGGCTAAATGCTTGCAAATCTCCCATTCAGTAGGTGCTGCATTTCTTAAGATGCAAGTGTCACAAAGACAGCCTTTGGTGTCATCATGGCTATTTTGATGTATTTTGTGTGTTTTACCTTTTCAGTATGTTCAATGTCTTGCAAAGCAAATGTTAGCTCTCATTCATTGTCTAGTACCTGATGATTGCTGACTGAAAAAGCTTAATAATAAAAATTCTCCTCCAGAGCATCAGCAACAGTTTGTATTTGCATAACAAATAATTGAAGAATCTACCTTGAAGACTTAACACTGGCTACAATGTTCAGTGTAGAAGAGGGCATTGCTTTCATGTTGTTTGGCAGTGCTCAGCCTTGAGTCTTCTAAGATGAGAAGGAAAACATATCCTTAACTCATGTGAGATCTTGATCCAATACCAAAGACAAGCTGAACACTGCACTTCTACAAAGACAAGCAAATATTCTGGATGAGACAGAGCTGAATTAAGTTATTTTACTCAAAAGTCCACCCAATTGCCACCTTCCTTTCACTGGTCCAAGTCCAATTCATACCTTGTGTAGCTTCATCTGCTTCAGCCAAATTCCCTCTGCTCCAAGCTGAACGTGCGGAGAAATCAGAATGGAGCACAGCTGCATCCTCTGGTAAGGGTGATACTCATCCTGTCTTAATGGGAGCCTGGGAATCATTTCCAGGAGGTGAGGCTGCCAATGCAGACACCCACAGTCTACATCTTCCCATATTCTTTCTGTTCCAGCTCAACAGAAGTTGTCACAGTCCAGCTTTCCCTTAAAAGCTTGTAACCAGCCAGTTCCATATGCATCATCTCTTCCTGACTCAAACAGGCAGCCTGACCTCGGTTATTAGCAATCACAGAGCTTCTGTGGAGTGTTTTACCCTGAATCAGATGATGGCGGTTCTTGTGATCAGAAACATCAGGGTCTTGCTTCTTCCTCTGACCCCAGAAGATATGGGATGTAGAAAGGTTATGAATACAGTTTAATGGGAGCTACCAGAAGTTTTCAAAATATTACCTACTCATGTATCAAAAACTCACTTCATAAATTTAGCACCCTTTCCTTCTCACCTTTCTCATGTAAATTACAAGATAATTTGAATTCATAAAGTCGTCCAACAACTGAGAAACCAAATGCGTCCAAAAAAACCCCCACTGTGTACACTGCCCAAATGTGACCAGCTACTCACAACACAACTGTTTCCCTCACCTTTACTCACACTGAGTAACACTTACCCTAATGAGACCCCATGGAAAAGTCAATATCCATGTGGGACTTGATAGATCAGAGTCCAAGTACCAAAACATATTTAAATGGGCTAAGTTAATCTTCAGGTTAATTAATGCCATTCTAGGTTTATTCTAGCAATATTTCGTTCTAGTTCATCCCAGTACTATTCTATTTCCCATAAGAACTTTAATATTTTTGGGTTATTTTTATTACGAAATTTCAGTCTCCCTGTGGCCTGCTATTAATTACTTTGATAGAGTTAAGGCTTAATTTACACCGGTTTTTGTGAGCATAAACACTAGAACATTTTGATAAAATTAAAACTGTCATTGCCTTGTGAGCTGGTAAGATTTGACAAGTACAAACAATATTGCCAAAGAGAATTAAAGCCTTTTTCCTATTTCATTTAATGAAGTGGTGCCTTTATATGTGGGTTTTTACTTATTTTTCTTTTTTTTTTAACTTTTAGCATATTTTTAACGGCAACTGCAGACCCTCCTAAGTGTTAAAAACCACAAGGATAAACCCAGGAAGCACTCCAGATACATCTCCAGTAGCATAAGACCTGTTCCTCCCACCCCAATCCCCTTACAATTGGTTTTGATGTTCAATGTAAGGGATAAATGAGTGCCCCTCTCCTGCTTGCTCACAGTATGCCACAAAACCCTGAAAGGGTTAATTGGCATTTTAAGAAAAGGTAATTGTAAAGCATATCTGCTGGGGTTATCCCCAGAATTGGGGGGGTGGTGCATAGGTCTCCCACCCACTGGAGCATCTCACATCTTGAAGAGCATGCTGAAGACAAAAGCAGTCCTACTGCTGTTTCTTGATTTTCACTTTCAGCTCTAACTGCTAACCCCCAACGTGCTCTTTTGAGTTTACTATATCAAGCTAGTACTTACAGCAGAGTATATGTACTGTGTCTTGACTGTAAAATTATACTGACATTGTAAGCATAAATATAAATCTCTGTGTGTGTGTTTGAATCATACATAATTTACTGCTGGATTTATTCATTGCAGAGGAGCACACTGACTGGAGTGGGTGCTCTAGGAAAAATTGGATGGAGAGACTGGCTATACTTTTATATTTTTTAAATAAACCAAACGTTTCACAGAGTAAAATATATAACCTGACATATAAAAACAAATGTGGTTTTAAGTAAGTGAGAAGTCGAACTGAATCGGAGCGAGGTCATGGGTGGTCATTTTCTTACTATATCAAACTCTCTGCCACTTGTTTGTTGATGCTTGTAACATTTTTATCCTCTGAAAATATATATATATCATTTCCACTTTTGCCAGTTGGAACTTTTTCCAGGATGTTCTTCTAATGCATTCCAGTGAGTAAAGAAAAGTCATACACATTCGAACACAAAGGAAACACTTCCAGCTTTGGGCTGACAAATACCCAAGAGCTAACACCAACTTGGGGGTTTTATTCAAGCAAGGTTTTTCTGGGTACAGGAGTTGACTTCCATATTACTTTTCTTTGGAGCTTGGCTTTGGGTGTTCAGTTCACAGGAGGCAGAGTTCCTCTGTGTGGTTTTTTATAGTGTGACCCATCACAGTGTAAAGTAAGGGGTGGCTTCACCCCTTTAGCTGTAGATTCATCAACCTGTATGATCAGCAATTCTGCCCTTCCTGCCCTGTTCCTGCTCAGATTATGTCCATGAGGTGCAAACTATAAAAATTCTCACTGTGAGGAGGATGGCAGAATGTGATCCCATGTATTTGCTACTTATGTTTTGGATTAAATTCACCCCCTTGAAGAAAACTTTCTATGAAATCCATGGAACTATTTGTATAGGCATATGGGAGTGAAGGAAGGCTGCATACCTATTCGTTAGTACCTTAAATCTTCAGCATGAGTTTCATTTACAAAATCCCCAAAACTGTTCCAGCCCTCTGTTCTAACCCCTACCTTTATCTCCCCACTTTCTGAAAACCACCCCACCCCTCACAGCAACAGCTCTAAATTAAAGAAAGCACCACAGCTGGTTTATTTCTTTAAAATCAGCTGTGCTGTTGATTGCATTGTAGCACATCCTGCAACACCTACACAGCAGCACAATTTTTAGTCCTGGTGTTTTTCAGGGTGAATTTAATGCAGCCCTACTCAGCTAACCAAGAGGCTGGTCTTCCTCATTCCACATCATCATGTTAACATACAGGAAAGCATGGCTCTAACAACTTCTACATTACATTACAAAATGTAAAAACCTCATTTCCTAAAGTACTTAGAGAGCATAAAAGTTTTCATACGTGCCAATGAGAGTTGAGAGTTACAACTGACTTTCAAACTTTCTGGCCAAGGAAGTTTTTATTTATATATGTTGGGAGCAAAACACCTCTCCCAAGTAGGAAACCCGAGGAAATGCTGAGCCTGGCAACTCTTGGACAGCATAAGCATTTGTTTTGTCACATATTAAAGGCCAGCGGCATTTTTCAGAATATTGACCTTTTTTTTCCTAGACCAATGTTAATATTTAAGAGGGACTTTCTGCCTCTGTATTTTTGAGGAGCAGCTGGGGGAGCTGGGGGGGCTTAGCCTGGAGAAAAGGTGGGTCAAGGGGAACCTTCTCACTCTCTACAACACCCTGAAAGGAGGAGGTCAGGTGGGGGTCAGTCTCTGCTCCCACATAACAGCAACAGAATGAGAGGAAATGACCTCAAGTTGTGCTAGAAGAGGTTTAGATTAATATTAGGAAAAATTTCTTCACCAAAAGAAGTGTCAAGCACTGGCACAGGCTGCCCGGGACAGCGGTGGAGTCAGCACCCCTGGAGGTATTTAACAGATGTGGAGACACAGCACTTCAGGCCATGGTTTAGTGGTGGGCTTGGCAGTGCTGGTTAACAGTTGGACTCAATGATCTTAGAGGTCTTTTCTGACCTAAACAAATCTATGATTCTACAACTCTTAAGTACAAATTAGCTGCAGGCACCTTCAGTAGATATTTCTTCCAATATACCTCTTTAATGGGGTATTCACTCAAGAGTCTCAGTGAAATTCTTGTCATTGTTGAGCTCGTCTCCTAAGTCCTTTCCTATTTGCTTCCTGCATTTTCACTTCTTCGTGAAGATGCTTAATGCAGTATAATTGAAACAATTTTATTGTCTCCAGACATCCATTCTACTGTTTCAGTGGCAGAAAATACTGGTCAATCTGACAAGTTAATATGACTTTAGTGGTCATTTGAACTCCTTTAAGCCACTGGGTGCTAAAATTACTTGTCAGATTCCTACACCTGCAAACTGAATGTAACTTGTCCATGAGAAAAGGAGGGGAAAATTATTTTCCGCCAAAAACCTTTCCTGAAAGTAATAACTGCAATTTTTACTAACTGATAGGGCATTGACTCTTCCTACAGCAGTTCTGAACCATGTGAGAGCAGTATTTGGTACTCCTACCTGGAACTCTTGTTGATACCTTCAAACTACCTTCTCTTTTTCCCACTGGGCTGGATCATTAAAGACAGAGTGGGTTACACAGCCATTTCAACTCTTCCTTTGGTATAGGTCATTTTTGGTAATCTAATTTATCTACTAATTGGATGCCTTTGTTCAACATCCAGTTCAAGTTTACATTTGACCTTACTGTTCTGATCATAAAACTCCACGTAGATACACGCAGTAAATTTTGGAGCAACTGCCAAAAGAAAGAAAACATTTCTTCCTCCCACCCCCCCCTCTACAAGCATACCCAATCTGCTCCATGCTCAATATCAGTAGGTACAATTAAACCGAAAGCTGAAGTTTGGAGTTTGGTTTGGCTTTTTTAGTTCTGTTTCTGTGTATATCAATAATACTGGTGGTATATTTTCATGATCTCTCAAACTACCACGCAAACAAATTATCAGGTAACTACAGGAATTATATGAAGGACTTGATCCCGTATCCCTAGAATTCAATGGAATTCCAATTAAATCAGCTAGACCCCACCATATTTTTACCTTAGCTCTATTTTTTTAGGTTATGTACCCTGTATAGATTAGACCATTCACTCTCATAACATCAATAATGGTTCCCATTGACTCAAAGCCACGGCTACCAGAGAGGTACCACTGTGAGCTCCTGCCAAGAGGTCACCCTGGAAAGTTTCTGATAAATCAGTGGGAGCTTTATGGACTGGTTTTCTTCTTTCCAGGAATAAATGCAAACAGTGTCACTGCCTGGACACTTCTGAACCAAGACTAATTCATCAGTGTGCTGAGAAATTCCATTCTGGTCCATCCTATTGCAGCCTTTCCCTTCAATTTCTTGCATTTCAGTTCCTTTTCTTTAAAAAACTGTTCAATAGGAGAGCACAGGTACTGTTAACCTAACACAGGTTTCTATGTGTCATTCACACTGCAGTGCAAGTCACTTTTCAAATCACATGAACTTGCTAATTTTAATGGGATCCACATAACAAAGCATCCCACTTCGGAAACTTCCCACCTTTGTGTCTTTAAATATAAACTTGGAGAACGCATTTAGCAACACTATAATCTTGTTATAGGGATAATACTCTTTCTTTTAACAGTGATTAGCAGACTGTCTTAAATAACAGCAGCAATTTTTCCTTACAATGCCAACACAATTACTGCTCTGGAAAAAGGCTAGATGTCAGAAAAGGTAAGCTAGCTGCTCTTCCTAAAAAACACACATCTGAATTCTTCTGCTAGCATGGTTTCCTACAGATTTCTGTCCTTTAGCCCTTGCTCCTCTATCTCCTCACCATACGCTCCGTTCAGGAAGCACGAGGAGATGCTGCAGCCCGCCAGCTGTTCCCAAAGCCAGCGTGGAAAGGTTGAGTCCTGCCCACCTTCCCCGCAGTGGGGGCACTCATTTGGCTTTCTCTCCTCTACTGATTTTAACCAAACTTATAGGAACTTAATTATCACCGACACTTCTGCCCTTCCATTGAATTCAGTTGAGAAAAGCAACTGCACTAGGTGGGGACTGACAGGTAAAGCAAATGATTATGTAAAACCTCATTTTTGTACACCCGCAGCCTAAAGGATGCCATAAAAATCTACAGAATCTCTGAAGCCCCATGTTAGAAATACTGCGAGCTACATGATCTGAGTTAATGCTTCATTTGTATATGGGTGTGTATTTAAAGATAATTAATATTAGCTGTGACTTTTGAGACTGGTATTAACACAGCCTCCCTTTGTAGTGCCTACAGTTTTGTAAATGCAAATAATTTTTAGTTCAGTTTTGCATTTTTAATTATAAGCAGACAGAGTTTCTTTGGTATTTAACTGCCTAACCATGACTCAGGGTAGGCACACACATTCATGGCATTAATTGTGACTAGGACCTGCAGGTGTAATAAAATCAAAGTGGTTTGTTTTTTTTTTAAATTAACCCTCAAGTGAATCTTGATCAGAAATACTTGAGATGCATGGGCCCAGATTTATTTTTTAAAGCTTTGACCAAGAGATTTCTCTTAGTTGAACTAAGGTAGTGTATGTAATATTAATATGAGCTCACACTGTTGTGAATGCTTACTGTATAGTATTGGATGGAAGGAGATATACTGTGATATTAAAAAAAACATTATTTCGAGGTAGGCATGCCAAAAGCAGTTCTCTGGAACAGAAGGTGGCCTAATTATTAAAAGAAATGGCTTCCATCTCTGTGATGGTCTGACTGTTTGTGGATAAAATCCTACAACTGTGAAAGGCCTCATGCACTGCAAAAAAAAAAAAAAAAANNAAAAAAAAAAAATCAAAGTGTTCAGCAGCCATACATCAGAGAGACTATACAAGAAGGGTATCGTATTTTTAGAGACCCCAGAATTCCTGAGCAAAGTAGTAGTTAGTACCAGGTCTACATCAAAAGAAAACAACATTCTGTGTCATCACTGGCCTCCTCTGTGATGTTTTGCCCTCAGCTTCATAATACTCAAAAAGTCATGGTTGAAAAAGACAGACTGTCCCTTTAAAATTAGATCATCCCTTTTATTAATATGCAGAATGAGTTGTCAATTGACCAAGCAACAAATGTACATCCTCATATCCTCATTTTCACTTCTATCTATGAATATTTTAAAACCCTAATGTGTGCTTGGCCATTTGGGTTTTAAGCAAAGACTTATCACAGTGTAAAACCCCTCATTTTTATCCCTTAGCTGAGGGCTTCTTTTTCCTTTTTCCAGGGTGTCATTAAAAATCTGATGCCAAGAGCTGGGACTTGGCAGGGTTTGCGATATAATTTGCAATCTGCAGTGTTTGCTGGCTAGCCCCCACCTGCCCCCCTCTTTTTTTTTTTCCCTTTTTTTTTCCCTTTTTTTTTTTAACCAGCCTGCCTGCTAGAGTCAATAGGGGGCATCCCTCATCTGTCTAAAAGAAAAATAGCAGCATACTAATTAGAATTCTATTTGCCAGAAGCCTCGGAGTTGCTGTGCTTATAGATTTCAAGCTTCTTTTGTTTGAATTAAATTGCCAACTTTCCCCCCCCCCTTCCCTTCTTTGCACTAGGCATGAGAGAGCGGGTGCCTTATTTGATTGAAAGAGGGGTAGGGGGATGGGGAAAAGGAAAGCCTTAGCTATGGAAATGCTGAGGAAATGTCAGGGTTGTGTTTAAAAATGCCTGGTATGCTTTTCAATGCCTGACTCCTGTCTTTCTCGCAGGGTTGTGGAGGGAAGGAAAGGGGGCCTGGCATTAAGCACAGGCACTCTGCCCCTTCTCCCTGACACTGAAATTCTGGGGGAGAGCCTGACATGCTTTTCCCCAGCTCAAAGCCAGATGGTTCAAGCTTGGATAAAACCTTGGGATGAGATCACAAAGCTTGTTCATAACAGAACACACAACATCTCTGTTTTTCTGTTAATACCTCCTTTTGTACACGATGTGTGGGGTGAGGGAGGGGCCAGGGCATGTGTCATAAATCCAAAGGAAAATGTCATATTTAACATTAATTTGTTTTCATAACCCCATGAAAGAATTCAAGCTCGCCCCATTAAAATGTCATAATTAACCTCCGAGAAGTTTTATTACAAATAATTTTTAAATTTCATGAACAACTAATCGAAAGGCACAGCCCAAAGTTTTTCACTGCCCTTAAGCATCTGAACATATATATATATATAATTTTTTTTTGTGCAAAGAAGAGTTTCACAGTGCTTCAAGCACAGCCACATTTATGCAACTTCCTAAGTTTAGGTGATTAAAGAATATGAAGCCAGAGCTCAGTTTCCATCGCCGGGAATTCTGCCCATGCACAATACGGCCATTGACTCCAGCCATTGACAGTCAAGTCTCATGCACTGATTCACAACCGGGGATCAGCGAATCGTGGGGACAGAATAATGCACTCGATGATCTTCATATTCCTCATAACAACTGAACGCTTGCGAAGGAATAAGAATTCCTTTCAAATGCTTTAATCAGTCAAATTTACTTGACATTTTCATGGATTTGCTTTCTCCTTACGAATTCTTAACAGAGCTCACCTAGAGCTGTGATGGGTGCTCTCGGATGGCTCTGCTGCTGTTCCCTACCCAGACAATGTTATATTCCTTACTTGACTTCTGGCACAAATACTGCTTTAATGCTTACAATAAGGGATATTTAGAATTTTTGTACATATCAGCTTACAGCTTCCTTTCCTTACTATTCATTCATCCCAATGCAATTTTGTTTCATAAACGTCTGCAAAATAGCAATATTTTTTTAGACAGGAGTATAAACGTGAGAAAAGGAAATTAAGGCTAATTCCAAGTTTGGGTTGTTTGTCTGACAGTACTTAAAATTAGTAATTTATAATGCAAACTTCTTCTATTCCTGAAAAATCTGACCCTCGAATTTAGTGTAAAAATAATACTGAGATATGCCATTGTGTTTGACATAAATACGGTTCTATTTTTTTTTCCTTTTAAACTGGGAAACCTTTAAAAATGAATCATGCCGTAGTTTTTTGATGGAATTCAGGATCATGCCTGAAATACTAGCTTTTCATTTAAAAAAAGAATAATATATACTTTACCATAGTATATTTGATTTTGGCTTAGTAGATGCTACGATTATTTTTGCACACTCCATCAAAATAAATTTCCTGAAAAAAAACCCACAGAACTAAAGTACCAGCTAACCACTGCATTTTTATGTATTCATTAAAGATAAGATCTTAAAGGAAAGAGGGAAAATACGGGCATTAGTAACTCTTACATATACTCCTCGGTGCTATTATATTTTAATTAGCACAGTTTGCAGGCTGTAACCTTTCCTAGGCCTACATGATGCATGAATATTTTATTTGCATTACTATAAAGTAAAAATAATTTGATTATCATTCATACTATTTATGATTACATGTTTCTAGACACGCACATAGTCTCTATTCATAGAGGACTTTAAGATTCTTAAATAGCATAGAGTGCTGACAAGCAAAGTATTGATGTTTACAGTATCATGCAAACCCTGAAGCCAACCAAGCTCACATCCCTTTGAATTACTTTTCCAATTCGAAGCCTCTAAGAACTCAGTCCTCCTTTATCTCTTCTCGTTATAAAAAGTGGCAGGAGGCAGAGTGGCAGAATGACCCACAAGATGGCACCTGTCACCAGTGGGATTTCTTCTGCCTTCTGCAGGCCAAATTTTGTTTGAACTCACTATGGCCTCTGTCATATCCTCATTTTCCCTTCCACTCTTGCCTCTCCTCCTTAATCCCCTTCGTGCAGGCTCAGGCTCTGTTTACCCAGCTTCCGAAACCTTTTTTCTGCAAGAAGCCAAAGTAAAACTTTATTGAAAGAGGGGCTCAGGATTAAGAGGCAAAGCCTGGCAAGGAGGAAGCCGACCACAGCACCTGCCGCCTTTGCCTAAAGACAGTTCCTCCTATCCACCATTGCCAGGCTCATTCTTATAGATGTGCATCTGAAATACATGATTACTTTAGGTCTCAAAGGTGAGGGAGCTGATTAGCTCTCTAATGAAGCCTTTTGTTATTACTTACAGACAAAGTACATCACACAGATGGAACGTACCAGAAGACCGCTCCCTTATGCCGGGCCAGACATACTTTAACTGGTAAGATCATCCAGAGCAATGAGGTGAAGCGGTTTCTATAAATACAGAATCTGGGGAATTTTTAAAAACCAGATTAAAGGCAGTGACAGCAAACAACAAAAAACCACTGTAAGACCATGATGCCTAAAGCCCCAAAGATGAAAATGGTAATTCATCTGCTGCACTAGTCACTCTGTACTTTGCCCAAAATTACACGAGGTAACATTAACCATCGGCCTAATAATAGAGTTATAGTTGTCTATTAACAGAGCTATGGTCAGTCCATAAAGAAGATGTTGACAGACATTCTTCTTCTCTTCGACTACAGAAAGGGCCAAACCAAAATGCTCTTACAGAAACACAACACACACAGAAAACCCCTCAAACTGCAGGTCATTCCATCGCTTCATTTCACCAACAGAGAATTGTTCTTCACACACAATATTACACAGCAGATCACAGGGACCTACACAGAGCCTGGAGCACCAAGCAGATCTTCCTTTGGGGGATGCCACACTGGCTGTTGGTTTCTTCTTTAATGACTTTGTCACTTGGAAAATATCTTTCAGTTTGTTCCTCATCATCCTCATTCTTCCTTCTATCAACTCCAAAAATTCACCTCATTGCCCCAAAACATAAACAGGGTCTGTGAGTAGCCACCAGCAAGGGCACAAAGGAAGAATGGCTCACAGTTTCCCTTTTTCCTAATGAAAGATGGCACAAGCCTTGAGTCTTACCTAGTGAAACATCTGAAGTCATTAAGAATCTCATAGTTTCATCAAACCTAGTGAAGAAAGTCTTGTCTACATGCTATTTTTTACCAATACAAAAGTACTGAAAACATTGCAGCTACCTGTAGACAGTAGTTAATCATAGTGTTAAAAATAACTATTACTATTGTGAAACCTTTAAAATATTACCATCACCCCAGTGATTAAGGGTATCCTTTCAATAGCTATGATTAACACAAAGAGCAGACTGCATTTCTGTAGCCCATAAGTTGCTTTTGCTACAAACACCAGAAATAATTCTCACCTCTCAAGACAAACAATCAGGCCATAAATACATATTTTACTGAAATTCATCAAAATCTGGGTATCGGTAGAGCTCCCAAGATGTCACCTTCATTTCAGTGCTTCCTCCATAAGCAACTGAGGGATAATCTCAGGGTGTTTGCAGAAAAACAATGGAAAAAAAACCAAAACAAAACCAAACCCCAAAAACCCTGAAAACATCAATAGTTTCCATTTGAATTGGAGAATGTGGACTAATAAAACTGAAGTGGGTTTATGGACACTGCCAATTTGCCTTGAGTTTTTGGGGAGGGGGGGATTTGTTTTGACCTTTTCGATTTTTCATTTTGAAGAGACTTTAATTTCAGGTTTTTTCTGGTAAATTATGAAATCAAGCAAGTCCAACCCAGAATGAACCATTTTGATCAATCTGAAAGGCAGCTTTTTTTGAGACTTTTCTTCTGCCAAGAATTTGAAAATGTCACATTTCATTCCAGGATGAACAGAAGCCAGATTTTAAACTCTCCAAATCCTTTGCGAAACAAAATTTCTGTCTTTTTCACAGCTCCAAAATTAATTTTCCCTCAAAGACTGCAGGGTGGCTTAAGATAGTGGTCAGCAATTACAGACAACACGTGGGTGGATTTTAATAGCATTAGCATGGTAGGGGCAAGGGTGGGATCGTGGAGTCAGAGCATCTTGAGGGAAGACTGGAGCACCAGCACTCCCAGCTCCTGGCTCCCAGTGAATCCCAAGCTCAGGCGAGCTGGGCTCCAGTGCCTCGCTTCAAAGCAAGATATAGACGCCGGAGCGAACGCCAGCATTTCCTCGCTCCCACTGAGTTTCTATCAATATTCTTAAACTTTAAAAAAGAAAAATACAATCTGGTGTAACAGCCCTAGAAGACTGCTGACTACTGCTACAAGAAACTCTCTACAACTGGAACCCATAGAGGGCTATAAATCCAAGGGCTGACCTGTAGCTTTTCACCCAGCCAAGGAAGCTATTAAATTCTTGCTGATTTAAGTTAGTCTCCAGTAATGCGCCATTTCTGGAAAAGGGGAAAAAAAGGAAAAATCTCCCAATGTCTCTTCAAAGGGCAATTACCTAGGGATTGTGATTTTTGCCTCAGGTCTATTTAGGAAAACTTGGAAGTCGTGAGGCCAGGTCTGCAGTGGCATCAAGGCATCACACTTTTTCCTGTGGCTCTGCACAGGAACATCTCACCCTGCCATAGACCTCTGGAATTATTCTGGCATAGGCAATAGCACCACCCAGGTGAAAGTATTCTCGTAAAGGTCACACAACCACCAAGTCAGGCACGTAAAAGCCATGGCTGCCCTTTTTTACTGGATGTATTCCACAGGGATCCAAGCAGACCCAAACACCGTTCTCTCTCCCCAATGGACCAACACCACCCCACCGTCTCCCGACAAGGGACCGTCTCCTTCCCATGCACACCACGGGTTCTGGGGCTTGCAGAGGGCACAGAGCTCCTTGCTGGGCTTTGCACAAGTTGACTGTACTCTACAATAAGACAAGATAAATTATTTGCATGTCAAGGACAGATATCATTCATGCTTTTTTTATCACTGTTGTTTCACAGCTCTATTGCTTCTGCCACTTTTAACTTCTATCCTGCTCCCTGGGAGTCACATTTAAGGTCAACCAGTACACATTAGTCCTGCCCAGAGTAAAAATTTCCCCCTTACATTGAAAATGACAGGCCTGTAAAACAAAACATGAATTTAAAAAAGCCATTCATTATTTATAAAAAAAGCAGAACAGCAGGGTTGTCTTTTCTTGCATTACACAAATCCCGTATGAAAACTCTAACCTGTATATTATTATAAAAGCTCTGTCCCCTGTAATATCTCTTTGTTTTTGTAATTATTTTAGGCTTTCTACTCAGGAGGAATAAAAAGAGCTTGTATTTTCCCACCACTCTGATGAAATAACTTTGAAATCACGCCTTGTAGTTTTCTTTAGCATAATTAATCTCAAGATGTCACTCCCCCCACCCGCTATGATAGTCTCATTGGAGTGGGTTGTGGGGGGACAGTCAGGAGAAGGATATTTTGGTTTTCTGGTTTTCAGCCCAGTTAACCACTCTTTCTCCACAACTAGATCATAAAAATCAAACAAAACCTGCAAGAGATAATCCCCCACCAATAAATTTATCAAGAGTGAATTTTCTGCAGGCTTGCTAAACTGTCATAAAGGGGAGGAGGTAGAGATCAAATATACTGTTGAGTAAGGAAACAGAGAGCACAAACTTTGTCCTCAGCTCGGGGACAATGATGCTCAAAGATTAACCCACCCTCTCAATTAACACCTCACATGAAAATCCCAGCAAGGTCATGGGATCTGTGCTGCAACTCGGTCAATCAGCATTGCCTGCCTCCATACAAACCAAGATCGAATGCAGAATTAACACTGGTCCCCCAAGCCCTCGCTCACAGACTCACGTCAGATTAAGCCCTTGCATGGAGGAGATATGAAAAGCATTTCTAATTAGGGTCTGAGGTTACTGGTTAAAATGCAGTCAAGCAGTCTACCAACCATTCTTCTCCCTCTTTTTTTTTTATAATTTTAATTAAACTCAGATACTATTTAATTCCTACCTGCATATATTTAGTACTACTTGAATGCAAACCTGATAAAGAATACTCCTGATCCCCACTTAGCTGCCACAAGCACTTATTAAAAGGAGGGTGACTGTCTTCAAGATCTTCCATGGGTCCCTTTGCAATAATTACTTTTTCTATCAAATGAAAAGCATAATATTTTCCTGTAAATAGATTTTTTTTCCTTGTGAAACCTTGACTTCCCTACTCTTGTGACGAAATTATAATTATAACTTCAGTGTCGTGGTTAGTTACTGTCATTCCAGCCCATGAAGAGACTTTTTTCTGTATATGCTCTGCTCTTCTTATTCCATTGCTCATAGGATTCTTCAGACGTACACTTGAGGACATTTTGCACCCCTTTATAGTCACAGAAGCAGTGCTGAGCATCCTGTATTTCGGGGAATGAGAGAGAGGGGATTTAGCACCAGTTGGATCCTGTTAAATTATTTGTAATTCTAGGGCACTCCACAACATTTCTGCCATTGTGTGATTAGCAATCTAGATCTCTCCATGACAATTTTTAATATCTACCATGACCCTGGAAGCCTGAGCGCTACATCTACAGCATACTAAAGCCTTGTGACTCCAAATTATAGCCCTGAATAATTCAGGAATTGTAACGGTAGCTCAGTACTTATTAAAGCACTGGGAAAACTTTGGGATTCTCATATCTACAGGCTCTTCATTATTATTCTGATTATAAAGATGTTTTAATATATGCTGTTGCTATTCTTACACATTACCACAATACCATTTGTGAGGAATCCATAAGTGATTCAACTCCTGTATTAAGCAGCTACACCTCAGAGTATCAAGGGATGCAGTAAAATGAAGTTTCGTTTCTTTTCTGGGAAGATGGGAGTTATCTAATAATCTATACATTAAATTTTAAAATCCCAAATTATGCCTTAGACATCATAACAAAAATCTGATACCAAACTTACTTAAGCAAAACAAAATCAGGTACATACAGAACAACTCAGGTTTTTCCCTGATAAACTCAATACCACAAATACGGACAAAATTAAATAGTTTAATAATATATTAAACACATTCTGTCTTCCGTGCTAATCCCAAATAAGCGGCTCTAATAAGCCTTAGTGACAAGGAGGATCTAATGAAGAGTTGAATTTTTCATAGAGGTTTTATTAGGTTCATCAGCCTCCTCCAAAGTCCAGGCCTCCAGTCATGACAGCTCTGAAATCTGGAAGAGATTATCTTCAATTTACTGAGAATAAACATCTCATTTCCACAAGAAAAATTCCATTTGATGACAAGATTGGTTCATGTCCTAAACTTTGAAACCCTGCCACTGGATGTCATACTTGAGTAGCTCTGGGTAAACAGAAAAATTATTAAGAGTCTCAATAATATGAAGAAATCCATGAGGCATTTCCAGTGCAAGAGTAATATATAGCACAGAAAGCATCCGAAATAGCATTCTGGCAAGTTTTTATTAATTTTCCCAAGCTGCTGAAAGAATTTAATTACTTTCTGGACAGTCAGGCACCCAGACTTTTGTATCGACTGTCCTCATCTGACTGCCCCACACTGACTATGACTTGGCTAATGGTTTACCAGAGGAGATATCCCACACTGTTAAAAGGAGTCCTCTAAATTAATTTATAACTCAAAGCATCCTCTTCCCAAAATCTTGTGAAATATCAGATGTGTTGAGGGGGAAAGTAGCTTTAGCCTGTCTCACTAAATAAAGGCAGTAAAGTGGGTCAAACCAAAAAATGAAATCCTAGTCTGATCACTGCTTATGTTCTCGGGTTTAAAACAGGTGATAAGATTTTATTTACAACCATACTCATAATATCTGGCTTGGAGCAGATGACAAGGTTTTATTATTGCTGCTTACTTCTGAAATAAATTACTTCACATGTGTGTAAAGCTGTACCTTAGAGGAGCCTTAGGCTGGGTAGGAAACCTGGCTTTCCAGGAGAAGCAGAGCAAAGAGTTCCACCATGCTGTACCTTTAATGGGTGGGAGGTAAAATCTGGCTGCCTGACCCCCACTTCACAGCAAAACAGACACTGGGCTTTCCTGTGCGGGTGCCTCGGTGCTCTGCAGCACGGCAGAAAGGGGTCATGTCCCCATAGATTGTGCTCAGTCACCAGAATACCAGAAGTCTGACCTGAAATCATGCACACACAGGCTGGAAAACAACTCTGGCATCTTTGGGTTTTCCTTAATTCCAGTTTATGAATAAGCAAATGAAAATGCCTGGTCTGTACAGCCAGCAAATGACACTGCCACTCTTCCCTACCACAGCAGTGGAACAAGCTTCTCAATATCGATTGGAATTGTAGAGAACTGTCTTTTGTCCATCCAAAACAATTTCATATTTAGGAAATATCTTCCACCTCCTCCACAGATACAGCCTGGTTTGGTGGTTGGGGGCTGGTGGTTTTTTTACTTTTTTAAACTGAAGTTTAGTAACTTCATTACTTCATTATCTTTTAAGCTTCAGAAGGTGTGGAGGTGTTTTGGAATACAAGTACATTAAAAGTTCTTCAAGAAATTACTAAAAAAAAACTGACTGGAAACTATTTCTTTTGATACTGTTTAAGTACAACAGTTAAAAGAAATACTGAAATTTGTGCAAAATCACCTTTAAAAAGAGGAAAACCAAATTCTGGTCCATTCTCACAATGAAATCATTTCCAATGATTTTCTGCTCCTGAAAGATACCACAAATCCACTGAATGTTGCAAAGCAAGGCAACAGGAGTAGACAGCACAACCAGCACCCCAGAGAACTCCTAAAAATCCTTCAGGATTAAGGATACAGACATCATAATGGAGTCTGTGTTTTAGTTCTAGAGCATTTACTTTTAGAGTATGTCCTGATCTGAAACAGACAGAAACAGTAGTTTACTACAGGAAAACAATGACACTATTTTCAAAAAATGGCAACAAACTTAAACTTGCAAAACTCTATTACAGACAGGCAAGGAGTAAATGGGCAATTAACCATGACAGAAACAAACCAGAAAAAAACCACCCTCTTGACAAAAGATTTTGCAAATTTAAATGCACCATCACTTGTAATAAGATGTGCTGTGTCACTATTACTTATCCTCAAATTACACCTGCCCCTTGCTCATATAATTCAGTTTAGCGTGCAAAAGCACTGCTTGCCCCTATGGACATTAGAAGAGCTCCTGTTTAGGTTAACGGAAAAAACTTACACCTAAAAGAGAAAAAAACTTTAGAACACATTGTTCTTTTCTAAAGCTCATCTCTCCCATTCAGCTAACTAGTACTCTTTTCATTTAATCTGCTCAGGTAAAAGTAACCATTAAATATCACCTAAGTATCACTTAAATTCTATTTTGGGGATTTATGACTAGGATTAGCTTTGTGTCACCTCTTAGTACAGGGCTGAATGACAGAAATTCATTTAACCACAGTTTGAATCCCATTTCTTCCATACCTCTGGATTCATGCACATTTTTCTTTCTAACATATATTGATCTTGGAAACCCAAAGCCACTTTTTAACACTTTATTAAACACAATATATACAAAGTAACATATTGAAAGTATAATAATGAGGCCATTGGTAATACAATAATGATAGTTGAAGCTCTATCAAATATGTAATTAATATTTTAATTATATACCTCATATATCTGCGCCCCACTGTGAAAAATAACCGGGCCTAGCAATTTTCATGGACGATGACAAGATTACTATCACTAATGGTCTGCGGTACAAGTGTTTATTTTTAACATTATTAACGGTACTAATTATGATGAATACGATTATTTAGAGTCATTATGTGGTAGAAGAGTTTGATGATTCACTCAGGTGCCTAGAATTTAACATTCTCCATCTACCATCTATGGAAATTAATGACATAGCTTAACTCTGTTGTTATCGTACTCACTGCCAAATAAATTGCTTTTAAAAAAGAAAAAAGCAGAAGATCACCCAAGTGTGCTGCCCATTCCTTTATTACCCTGCAAACGTTGGTGTTTGCAAATCAGTAAGAAAGCCTGATAAGATGCTTCACACTGGAAAAAATGAGACAGTGACTTTTACAGATGAAGGGACAGGTTCCACAAGCCTTCTATACAGGAGTATTATCTTCATTATTGTAGGGCTTGGAATCAGAGCCCTTGGGCTAGGTACCGGATATCCGAAAAGGCTCATACAGGCATGACAGACAAAGGAATATTTTGCAAAGCCCATTTCACAGATGGAAGCTTATGCCACAAAAATCTGAGGCCTTAGACCATTTAGTTTATATCGCTAAGAGCATCTTCGTGGCCTCTCACCTGTGAACAGGACATGCTTTACCTCCTGCACAGCCTGTCCACCTCAGCATCTTCACGGCTATTTCATACATGGTGATATGGCTGATGTATTTGGGCAGACAAGGTGCCACATGAGCTCAAGGACACACTGCAGCTGTGCTTGCAGCGTCACAGGTAGGAAAAAACTCATTTGGTGGGCAACCTTGGCCTCGTTGTTGGCAGAGAGTGCTGACAGAGGCAAAAAGGCTGTGGCAGAGACGGGCACACAACACACATTTCCTAAAACCAGAGATGCGGGCTAGGCATGAGGCCACCACGAGTTCACTGTCACGGGGATCAATGCTACCCACCCCCCCATGGCGTGGCCCCATAGGGCTCAACCAAATACTGTCTCTATGAGGAAAAGGTAGATATAATTTTGCCATTGATTGTGAAGTGAGTCGATGCTTAACCCTTTGCAGGCCTCAGCCAAATATCTCCCTCGGATCCCAGGGATTGCTGACGCCTCATCTGCCCAGCGACAATAAACAACTGCCACCTCCGCAGCGCGATTCCTCGCGGCACGCAGGAGAGAGAGGGCAGAATCATTAACTAGTTAAATCTGATAAATACAGACTCTCAGCAAAAGGAGGAAGAAAATGGACCATTCTCACTTTGTAATGCATTTCCATCAGTGACTGGCACGCTATTAGGATGGGGATCAAAGGGGGTGGGATGCTGGTGTCTGTGGATTTGGGCCTTTCACACTGTCTGATTGATGGAACTGAAAGGCTTCTGCTTGTAAAGCAGTCACCCCAAACAGCTGTCTCCTGCTCCTGTCCTCCTCTCCATTGCAGCATACGCAGTTCAGATTTCATTTACCAGCCCCTTTGAATAGCAAGGCTCTCACCGTGGAAGTAAAGCCTCGCCTCAGAGAGGATGCCTGGCAATTTGCATGCACAGTACTGCTAAAAGCATTGTGTGGCATTAGTTGCCAAAGGACATGCAGCAATGTGTATCTCCTATCTTCCCTACTTCTCTGGTTTCTTAAATTATCAGTGTTTTACTTCCCTTTCATGTTCAAAGCATAGCAAATTCATTTGATATATTCTGAATGCTGGAGCATGCCAATGACATCAATCAAACTACAGAACACTGGGAAAGCTGCTATAGAGTAATCAGAATTGGCCATAAGCTATAAATATCTACTGTCTCATGATTCTCTTGGCTGCTATGCAAACTTTGATCATTAGCACTGATCAAAGATCATGAGGGATAAAATGGCATTATGATATAATGGCATGTATGCTACAGCTGATACTAAGGGCTATAGATGACCTATGCTTGACTATACTGTCTTTCTCAACACACCAGAAAGATTCATTAAAATGGCAGATTTCTTTTTGCTGTACCTCAGAGGATATGTAACAGAAAACCAGAGTGCAATCACAATTGGCATAACTATTCATCACCAGCCTGAGTGGTCTGTATTTGTATTCTCTGCAACGCAGCTCCTTATAGCACTGCACAGGTGACTCTGAGACAACATCTAATTGTGCCTGAGAGGTCACAAAACACAGCTAATGACTTTTTATTGTTTTATTGCTTTTAGATGGATTGGATGTTTCCTCTCTAATAGCAGGACATACCAAGCACTTCACAGGTAGATCTTGTGTAGTAAAGTTACACAAGTTTGGCTTCGCATTTTAATCCAACCATTACTCATGTGAGTATGGTGTCTTAATAAACATAGATTTTATTCATTTGTAAAACACCTCCCATGCCCAAATTAAGAAATAAAATATGGGATCTCCTCCCCTGCCTGCCAGCACTTTGTTCTTTACTCTGAGTTAAGTATTTAAGTACTCTACCTGAGCTCCAAAGCTTTCAGATAGACCAAAGCAGTATCCAACTCACAGCTGTCAAATAAAATTATATAGAATTGCTTTGTACAAAAGGAATGAAATTAATACAGCCTTACTCATTAACTTATGAGTATTCTCACAGAAAATCCACCCAGAAAGAGCTGTAACTGTTTAAAGTTCTCTTAATCATCTACTTTTTCTATGAAAATTAGAACATCTGTCCTTGAAAGTTAAGAGTTAGCTTACACAGTCAAGGACAAGAATATCATATGATTCACATGGCCACATGCATCTCAGAGCTCTTATCAATAAAACCTATGTAGTTAATTCGTACAGTTCAAATTAAAATTGCTGGATACACGTGCACAGGCCAAATTACACCTCAACAGCAAATCAAAGTGAGTCTTTCAAATGGAAGGCTACTGTTTCCTCATATGTGTTATTATTCTTCCAAAACAATAGCTGATAGATGAATACAGTTTTCCCCACTTTAGACAGCAGGAAAAAAAAAAGCACAGGAAAGAGGTGATCTGCCCAGAGTCTTACAGCAAGGCTGAAAAACAACCACTAGCATGGATCCCACCTCTCCCAAGTCCAAGCTGAGTAACTCAAACATAAGATCTTTCTTCAGCTGAATTGGGGAAGGGAAGTTAACCAGCAGGTGAACACATTCTCTTTAACTGGTTCTGTGTAAATCGTGTTCTCCCACCCCCTTCAGACTTGCTTGAATTAATAGAAAAAAAAAATCATTCATAAAAGTTCTTTTGGTGACATATGTAAAACAGCTGATTCATATACAGGCTTCACATGCTGGGTCAGAACAAATTGTGCTCAAAAGCAACACAGTTAAATTGAGTGGAACTAGCCGCCACCAACTTCCAAGGTACATAATATATATTATAAACTTGTCTTACTTGGCACCAATTTGACAACCTCAGTTTGAGAGAACAGAGAGTGAAAATGAGTTTTAAGCATTCAGCTACAAAGTACAACATTCATTATGTACAGTCCTTTAACAGATTGCCCAGATTGTGCAGGCCTTCAGCAGACTTGAAATTTAATCTCCTTGGTGCAGTTTCAGTCACTACATGTACCACTAATATATGGCTACTACTACAACATAGATTACTGTTTAATCCTGAGTTTTTCTTGCATTGTCCATGTTGCTTAGCACATAAAACTCGCTCCAGTCCTTCATGGATCTACAAGGCAAGAAGCCAAATTCCACTCCATGTATATGAACCTGACAAAAGGAGCCGAGGATCTGTACTTATCTCAAAACTGCCCAACAGTGGGGTATCAGCCACTTTGAACCTGTCTCCTGGACTCTCACATGAGGTCTCACTAGCACCCATCAGGTCTGCCTTGCTGAAAAATTCTGTGACAAAACGTGTTCCAAAAAAGTGATGGAGAATCATGTGGCCCTCACGCCATGCAAAGGTGAATTCAGCACTACAGCTGAATCCCTACAGATATAACCCAAAATGGTTCAATGTGCCATTTCTGATTTGCATCTGTGTAAAGGAGAAAAAAAACCTGTCTCCTGGGTAAACATCTTATTGTGCCTTTGATTCTTAAAAGAGTTCTCTCTTTGCCCATTTTGGGAGGAGGAGACTATTTCATGTGATTTCTTCTCCCTCTACTTATTACTGATTCTCTTATCTTGCCTAAAAACAAAATAAAAGTCAGAAGTGTAATTTGACTTTTTCTTTAGGTCATTCTCAAGGTCACTCTGGCAGCAGTCTGATAAAATAAATAGCATAAACCAAGAGGAAACCTGAATTAGAGAGTCTGTTCCAGTGCCTACCAAAGTCAGTGCATGTCTGCACTGGTTAAACTGGGCATTTGATCAGGCTCAGGGGGGAAGAAATTGGCACTCAAAACCACTTTACCTTATTTTTTTTCTAATTGCCAGTATCTCAGTCTCTCTAGCACAGTCCAGTTTTGGGTTTACATTACATGCAAAGTCCCACAGTGTTGTCAGAGACAATAATCGTGATGCTGCTGCAGTACCTTGATCACATCCCTGTGCTTTTATCTACTGCACTGGCTCCTGTGCTAGAAGACATGAGCATTTCCCACTGAGTTGTTGGTGTGACTTTCTTGTAAAGCCTTTCCCACCACCATCACTGTAAGCCTAATGCTACATTCATAAAAACAAAAAAGTCCTTGTGTTTGAATGGCAGATAATTCAAGTATTGTCTTTCATGTATTTCAAGTACACTTAACTTTGCAAAGTAAGTTTCAGTTTCACGACTCAGATGGTCCATAGGATGAGTATATTCTTTTGAAATATAGCTTTTATCCAGTGATGCACTGAGACCATGTGTGTATTGTTAGACACATACACCTGTATCTACCCAAACACAGAGAGCATATCAAAGGCACTTGTGGGAGTTTGGAGCTGGATTCTGCCACATTGCCTTTCGAGGAAGGGACTATCCACAAGAATTCTAAAATCCCAACTTCCTTAATAAAGTTGCCATCTAAATCTTTACTAGATGCACAAATGGAGGAGACAACCAAGTGATAACAGCTGTGATAAAAAGCTTCTTACATTTGAAGCCTGTGAAGAGGAAACCTGTGTCAACTTATTTTTCTAAGCAAAAGATCTATGGTAAACCTGGAAGTATGCTGTAAACCTAATTACATCAGGTTTTCTCAAGCAATCGTTTTAAATTGCTTTGAAGAGAAACTCCCATCAATGCAGACATCCAGGAGTCCTCTTTTAAGTTTGAAAATTGTCTTTTCATCTGCCAAACAGGAAAAATGATTGATTGCGTTTTCACAAATTTGATTCCTCATTTTTAAACCCAACACAGGACTTGTGAAAACGTTTCTGAGGTAAAGCACAGTTTCACTATTCTGTTTCTTTTCCACATATATATGTGCAATGAATATTCTGACTGTTCCACTTGCCTCTTTTGTAGGCCACATTAGGGGACAGTCTTTTCCAAATGCTTATCTTTTTCTTTTCTCAGAATTAGTTCTATATAATCTTAGAATGTTACCCTGTGTACAGCAAATGTAGACGCATGTTTCTCTAATACCTTTGCACTTCTTCCCAGATTTTTATGAGTTTAACAGCCTTCTGCCTCTCCCTTTGCTAATTAGGGATTAAAAACACTACTCCAGTTATCCTCACCATTCTAAGTCCCCAAACATCCCAGAAATTAGCAATGCTCACCCTTTGATTACATTACATTCTCCACATCTGCCTAAGTATTAAAACCACACTCATCACCATAAAATCATAGAGTGGTTTGGGTTGAAAGGGACCTTAAAGCTCATCTGATTCCACCTCTGCCACAAGCACACCTTCCACTATCCCAGGGTGCTCCAAGCCTCATCCATCCTGGCCTTGGACACTTCCAGAGATCCAGGGGCAGCCACAGCTTCTCTGGGCACCCTGTGCCAGGGCCTCATCACCCTCACAGGGAAGAAATTCTTCATAATATCCTATCTAACCATAACCTTTTTCAGTTTAAAGCCATTCCCCATTGTCCTGACACTCCATGCCCTTGTCAAAAGTCCCTCCTCAGCTCTCCTGTCGCCCCTTCAGGCACTGAAAGCTGCTCTAATGATATGATAATCATGATATGTGGTTTTCCAAACCAAAAGCAGCTTTTGTAATAACTCTAGCCCTTGATATGTAAGTACATTAAAACTGCCTTTCTTCTCTCCTGTCCCAATAATTAGCCTTCACATGAACTGCTTGGAATGATCTCTTGCAATCACACTCACACTACCCACCTGTACAGAAAGTTTCAAGTACTGAGACAGCATAATTTTTCTGAAAATAAAATATAATGACCATGGCAGCGAAGAGGAGATTTAATTCTTCTTCCTCGAAGAAAAAAAACCTTGGCAGTAGGATTTTGAAAATAAACACTACAGTCAGCTTTTTCCCCCATTTTTTGACAGTTCATGGCAAAGTTAAACAGCACTAACGCATTCCATTTATTTCAGATAGATCAAAGAAAGAAAATGTATCATCAAGCAAAGTTTTCACACACTCTCCTGCTTTTCTAGAGGGCTTTTTAATGGAAATTATTGTCATTTAGCTCATAGATTACCTTGACTGAAAAGGAGAGCAGCATCAGGTCGTGCAACAGTCATGCGTGACCTTGGGATTTCCGAACATGCTCAGCCCATGAACATGCTCCTCATGCCTTCCCAGCAAGCCTCACCTGAAGTTCTGATCAGCACCCAAGTCACCGCTTTTCATTAAAAATCTAAGAGTAATAACTCATGAGGGATAAGGAAGACAACTAAGCATCTGCTTAAATGCTTACTGAAACCTTGGTATTTACCTAGACTATGAAACACAGCAAAATATGTTCCTACTTACCTTCTACCAGCCAGAATTAGCAGTTATTGTCAGTTTGAAATATTTTACAAGCCCTTAAGACACTTACTTCAGGGCAAGGGTGCTGGCCTTACACTGGCCAGCAAACATACTGAAAATAAGCCTTGGCAAACAGTTTTGACAGAGATATTTTGGGCTTCAAGTTTTGTTGATAATGCACAGACACGATCAGTACTACATGATATTTTTATTAAAACCAGTTGTGGGTATCTTAAAGGGATTGAAAACTGGGTGATGGCTCTCAACTTGTTGTTAATAGGGAATCAGTCAAAAAACAGCATTTCTGTGAAGATGTGCCTTACACAGCTTGTCTTGATCCACTACTGCCGAGTGTACACATCAACAAACCAGAAGGAAATAGAACAGGGCTATATTCACAAATTTTCAAAGTAGATAAGAATATGCTGGATCACCAGCTGTGACTAAAATTTGTAATGCTTGGATGTATAAACAGGGATGAAAATCTAAGGAG
Source organism: Oriolus oriolus (assembly GCA_013400235.1). Taxonomy (NCBI): domain Eukaryota; kingdom Metazoa; phylum Chordata; class Aves; order Passeriformes; family Corvidae; genus Oriolus; species Oriolus oriolus. The sequence continues at coordinate 917,566 of VXBT01007692.1, forward strand.
AGAGAACAAGTAATATATATAGCAGTGATATTTAGTCATTAACAAATTACTTGATATAGAAAACTAAGATCGTTTCCCCCGAGTTTTTAAAATAGTCCAAGTTTGGAAAACCTGATGTGTAGGAAGAGATCTAAAATGCCCTCAATCTAAATAGACTGTACACAAAACTTAAGAGTTAGCCTGACTTTGAGGTAGAAATATTATATATCTGGTGAGTAAGATGCTTTTCTGTTCTCTGAACAGAGTCATGATCCTTACAGGTACATCACATCCTGCTGAATGAACATGTCTAAGGCCTCCAAAGGACAGAATGTGAGACAGGAGCTGTGACAGCAGATAGAATGAACCTTACTCTGAATCTTTTCCCACAGCTCCACCACAGGATCCAGGTGGGGGACAAACCTCACGTTCAGATTTAGTTGCAGGCCTGACCAATCGAATTTAGCTTCCCAAAAGAGCCACTCATGACTGCCTTGAGGATTGTTTCAGGGGAAGCTGTTAGTCATGCCAGTATAATTCCCTTCACACAAAAGCACAGCTCTGTACTGGATGCTAACAATCTATATAAAGTGATGTTATTACCAGAGTCACTATGTATATGTTGGCAATTACATATATTTCTCTTCTTTCCACTGTATAAATTTCCTTTCCCTAATAAAGTGTGCAAGGTTTCCCAAAGAGTTTAATAACCCAGACTCACTGAAGTGTAGCTGTTAAAATAAGCTCAACTGGTTTAACTTCTGAGCTGTCAGACCTAATTTCAAATGACGAGATGTGACCACTGTTTTCATGTGAATTGCTAAAATTAGGTAATTCCCAAACATATGCAATATATACAAGAAAGAATGTCAGAGTTCAGGGGTTTTTTGTTCTGAATTTCCTTTCTTAAATTAAATAAGTGGCCAAGAAAAAGCCATTAATTTATTAAAATAATCTAAAATAGTTAAACCTGTTAACATACTAATAAGCCATGAAGAGTAGTGTTCCTGTAATCTAAAAAAGTTAATTTTCAAAAGGTATTTTAACTTTTTTTTAAGCTATCTGGTTCAATCTTTTTTTTTCCTTCAGGCGGTAAAAGCAAATGCATATGGCATGAAAATCTGTTAAAACATAGTACTTTACACCTTTGTTTGTACCTGCTCCAAATATATTTGTCTATAAATTAACTGCACATGGTGGTTTTCACATTGGCTTATTTTATCCATGTGTTCAAGAAATTTAATACATCACTTGTGTTCCCTCAATTACAGCTCTATTCATCGGACAAAAAGAGGAGGAGTATAAACATAGCTACGTATTTTTGCATTTTTATATGCAATTTATGCTCAAGGCATCAACCATATGTAAAAAAGGCAAGAAAGTAACCCTGTATTTCTACTGCATTGCAAGAGCTGAACTCTCTTCAAGTACCAGTGTCTGAAGCAAGTGGTGACTGCCCCATCCCTGGAAGTGTCCAAGGCCAGGTTGGACAGGGCTTGGAGCAACCTGGTCTGGTGGAAGGTGTCCCTGCCCATGGCAGGGGTGGGAGGGGATGACCTTTAAGGTCCCTTCCAACCCAAACCACTCTGTGATTCCATGATTTTACAGACAGAAGAACAGAGCTGTGCCTTTAGTGGCAGTAGTCTGCAGGGCAGATCATCCAGCAGGACCCCCACAATAATCCTGTGGTGTCCATCCCAATGCCAACCATTCCTTTATGCTCTCCAATAGCAATTTGCACTCACATCAGCAGCTAAACACTCTTACTGGGAGTTTTTCTTCAGGAAATCCACAGATCCCAGGTATTTTCTATATGCTCTAAAGACACCCCAGGCCTGCCTCCTGCTCCTGTGAGCCAAGGTCCCTGTTTAAGCAAGGCTGTATCACGGAACGCCCCAGGCTCTCCGCCAACTCCCTCGGCACACACTTCCATGCAAAGCGGGATGGATGTTTATTACATGTGGGCTGGGTCACCTCACCCCTCTCTTAATTTTAGCGCATGTGAAATTTGCCATATGGGCAGCTCTGAAGAGTGAAGTCCTTCACTTACTTGCAAGAGTAGTGGAGCACAATCCTTTCCGTTGTTGTTTTAATGCATCTCATCCCTTGACATAACTTTTTAGGAAAACTAAACTGGATCACCAAGTCTAGTTCCCAGCTCCTGCAGACCACACGTTTCTTTTCGCAGCCTAATCAACCCCCAGCAAGAACTGTCTGGCTTGAGAGTTCCACCTTCCCTTCTCACCATTGTTCCTATTCTCAGGTTGCTTTGAGATTCACTCTTGGAACAGTTCACAGATTTGCTCTTACTTCCACCCTTACTTTAGCACTGTGCTATTGCACCAATAATATTCTTCATGTTACGGGCAGGCAAGAGAATTCAGATTTTTCTTTCCATTCCCTCCTTGCAGTGGAAGCCTCAACTTTCAGGTACGGCAAGTCCGTCTTTCTCGGTAGTTAGGCTGTGACCAGAAATCTCATTTCATATCACCCTTGCTATTAAATCAGCCTTCTCTGGATTCAGACAGAAAGTTGAGACTTGAACTCTGCACTGCTTCACCTGATGCAATGGTACACTTATTTAAAGAGGTTACGTATGGAAAAGGTTAATGCCACAATCCTGCAAAAGCTTGCCTAAATGCCTAATTTCAGGCGTATAAATAATTGCATTAAATTCAAATTATTCAACTCCACTGAATTCAGTATGCCTATGCCCATGACGAAATTATAAGGCACAGGATTGTGGATGTAGAGATCATTATCCATGACCCATTTTGGTGGGTCCTCACATAAATCAGATAAGCAAATCCCTTTTGCTCCTGTTTGCACACTGCAGAATCCTTGCAATCCTGGATGTCTTAAGAGATGAAAACAGGGAAAAGCAGCCAAGTATCACAGGCACTATGGTGAATTTTCAGCCGTGGCCTCAAGTATTCAGTTTGGTCACTTTTTAAGAAAAAAAAATATGGTATAAGCAAAATTCAGCACAGCTTCTTGGTGCTACTTACATGAAAAGATCCATGTTCCAAATTTTAACTAAGTACTGCCTAGAGGGTGGAAATACTGTCTTTAGGAGCTTTCTTTAATTTTCCCTTCAAAGCTTAATGACATTACAGGAAATATTTGGCTAAGGTGTGGCTATTCATCATGGTATCTCTATTACCAGCATCATCAGGGAGGTTTCTGTCAATTTTTCATTTTAACCTGGCTTTTACTTTCATAATATAATTATATTCCCTCATTTCATTTATGTTATAAAAAGAAATTACATCCCTTAATTTTCTTTTACTAAAAGCAAAGCTTTTTCTTAAAAAAACCTATGTGGTAGTGTGCAACATATTTAGAGCTTATGATCAGCAATTTCTCTAAAGAGGAAGATTTAAGGAAAAAAGTGACTCTAAAAGTAATTTCAGCAGCAAAGTAGATTAAATATCCACCATATTAGTCACAGAGTATTAGATGGAATTGGATTGACTGGGAAGAGGTCAAAGAGTTGCTGAAGGTTTTAGCCCACCAGAGGAGCAATAAAATTCAACCATACTTAAAATCATTAGCTTTAAACCCTTTGATATTAGATCCAAACCTCCAGTGCTCACAGAAGGAACCTCCAAGCACCATGCCAGGCCAAAAGGAAACCCTTTGAGACATCTACATTTCACGGAAACCTTTCAGTGAAGTACAGGAGCGACAACAGAAAGAACCTGCACACGCAAGAAACACCGAGCCACAAACAGAGGGAAAAGGAAAATGCAGCCTTCAAGGGAAGTTAATTTATAAAATAGCAAGATATTCACTTTAACAAGTACTATTGGGACCTGGGGGACATTTTTTAGGTGACAAAAAAACCCCACCCACTAGTACCTGCACGGTTCCTCCACTTTAATTCCTTGCTCCCAGTATCACCACCCATTTCTCCCTTCCTTTTCTCCTGATGACAAGGCACATTCCCCCTCACAAAGGACACATTTTCCGAGCAAGTATGGCACCAAAACGAGACAACCAGAGATCTGAATTGCATGACATGATAAAGGAAAGACACTATGTGCTGACAGCAAGGCAAGGAGGAAATCTAAAAACGCAGAAGTCATCTAACACAGCGACAATTCGAAAGAAAGAGAAAAAGGCAGAGGAGTAATTAAAAACCCTGAAGACAGTGATGGGTCTCAAGTTTTTGAACTGACTCCCTATTTAATAGAAAGGATGGTTTCCACCCGAGAGAAGAGAGATAAAAGAGAGACTTTGCTGTAACTAATAACCAACTGACATATTTCTGTTGGTTTTGTACATTTCTTCACTAATTTTGAAAATGACAAGTATAATTAAAGTTGTTAAATACATCGAGAGACTTGTCAGTCACCTAAAATATCAACTCTTATAAATTCTCCACAATAAGCACTGCACAGAGCACAATGCAGAAGAAATTAATCTCTCACCAGAAAGATTTAGTCATTTGATGATCCTAAAAAAATAAAATCCCAGATTTTCTATTTCCTGGGGCAAAATGAACTTTTCTTCATGTGTTCGTGGATATAAAATGCATGTGTTTAATTTAACTTCTGTAGAGCAAAATGAAAATCTCAAGAAGAATTTTGATGCCTATTCTGAAATATTTGGGGGTTTAATTTTAATGCACGTCCTTCACCGGAGCATACTAGGGGTTTTTTTGCACAGGTATATTTTTCATGAAAGATAAAACAAAAAAAAAAAAGATGTTCCAGAAAGGTGCCTTTTAGGCAGTTTCAGTGGAAAAAACCACATCTGTGCCCTGCCACAGGGCTCAAACTAAATTAAACATGACCCAGGTGATAATTAAGTTTTGTGTTGGCTATGTATATGCAGGATGATTTTAACCCCAACACATAAAACCCTCTTACAGCTATAGCTTTGCAAGCCATTCAGAAAGAAGCCAAACCCTCAAAGTGTGATTTCAGCACTCAGCTAATCCATGTGTGCTAACAGGTATGACATGATCCAAAAGGCTAAAAGGTGGTCAGGAGAGAAGAGCCCATGGAAACACGTGAACCACTTCAGGAAAAGTGCTGAAGGGAATAAACTATGTCACAGTGCCTGTTCCCTGCCCCGGCTAGCAGGGGCAGGACTGGGCACCGGACACTCTGTGCCTGTCCCGGAGAGGCGGTCAGAGGCCGGATCGCGGCTGGAGGGGGCCGAGGAGGTAAAGGAGCGAGAGGGCCCTCGGCATGGTGTTCCAAGGCTTTATTGAGGGGGTAAGGAACTCCAGAGGCCAAAAAAGGGGCTACAAAGTGGAGGCACGGGACTTTATAGGCAGGGGAACTGGGGTCCGAGGCATAATATGAACAAACCAATAGGAGAGGTGCGGGGAGGAACAAAGGTACAGGGGGCCAGTGGGGTACTGGACACCTTAGAAGCTTCTGAAACAGAACCATACAAGGAAATTCAAAGGAATTACATCCAACAGAGTGGGAACAAGGGACTCACAGCACAGCGCAAGGCCTTACTAGGAAATATAGCTGAAAAGGAGCCCACTACAAAACTACCCTGGAAAACATGCTTTTTCAGTATTCGATGAGAAATAGTGCCTCAAAGCAGCCACCATCACTCTCCAGAACCTTATCACATTCTGATGAAACAGCGGATTAAGTTCACACAAGTTCACGAGCAACTTGTGCACGTGCTTCAGCCTCGCTGCCTCATGGACTACACAGATTTTTATAGTCTCTGCTCAGCACATGTGTGGGAATCTCCCACTGCTCTAAGCCCTCTGGGAGAAATGGGAGCTGGGCACAGCTCAGGGCTCACGTGGCTGCAGGGGGCAGTGCGGGGCCAGGAGGGCAGCAGGTCCATCCCTCCGCTCCTGAGTGTCCCCATGCGGACAAACCCCCAGAGAGGTGGGGGAAAAACAGGTCCCCGGGACAAACTAAAACTCTTCAGGGAAGCAAACCCCACAGGAACATTAAGTGTATTTAATATAATTCATGAAAAGATGTTTGCAGACTAATTCAAGTTTACAGCAGTCACTGTAAGTTGCTGTATAAATGTAATCAGAAAGGAGAAAAAAAAAAAAACACGGGAAGATTTAGCTTGGCCACTATGACACGTTCAAGAGCAAAATCAGTGTGATAGGAGAATAACTTCCACCTTGTCAAAGCCTTCAGTAAATGATTCCCCTTCCAGGCTGAATTGCTGAACTCCTCTTACTCCTGGGACAGTAACTATGAGCTTACTCTGGAGACTGGAATTGAAGCTGCCTAAATTAGCACAACTGGTGCTATACCTGGGTTCTCATGCTATAAATGAAGTAGCCCTGATTATAAAATAAATTTTAATTCTTACTTGAAACCAAACCCTTCCCCCCGCCCCTCCCCCCCCATCCTTTTAAAAGGCTGATTTATGCTCTGGCATTTTAGCACCCTCACTAGTTAGAGCAGAATTTTTGTTGTAGGGTTTCAAAGATGATCAGATGGGAGCCAGACCAGCCTTTCCCCTCCTGCCAGTGGAAGGTCAATCCTCAAAGCAGCTCAGGCTTTGTTGTTGTTTAAACCCTGACAGCACTGCTGGCATTGTCAGAAATAAGTGAAGGTTTATATACAGGAAATACCTGACCACTTGGAGCTGGACTGGGATCTCCTGTACAGACCAGATTATTGATGAAGTTTACAAATATGCTTTATAAAGCAAGACAGTTTCTTTTGCACTTCATAAAAGTAAACCTAGAGACGTTATAAAATTTCTTTTCCCTGATGGAACTTACTGCTTCAAGCCACTTTGATGAGTAGGCACCAGTGCTATAGTAGAGTAAAATGTGTAGACACAAATGTTAGTATCCGAGAACACACTTAAAATATCTCCAAGGATTGTATACGCTAGGTAGAATACACTATCATGTCAAAGCAATTCCTGTGTTTCATAATTTAAATCAGAGCTGGAAGAATGAGGCTGTGGTGGTCAATTTCTTTTCAGGGATAGTGACTGAAAGAATAGTTGACATTTCATAGGTTTTTTAGTGCCTAAAATAGTGTGTTTTCAATCTCTGAAGGCTTATTTTTCTTTCTAAAGATGGCGTGGGGCCTGGGGGACCCACTTAAAGTTTCTTGCCATACTTGGCCAAGAAACACAAAGTGTTGGTGAAGTATAAACACAGAGCCCTTTTTCTTTGACCCATTCTGCAGTGTGATGGGATAGTGTTGTTAGTTTATGTGAGAGAAAATAGCATAGGCTTTCTGAAAAAAAAAAAAAAGTGGAATTGGATTAAGGCCTTTGTGCAAGCCTCAATGCTGAGGGGAATTAGCAATAGTTGTAGGCACTTAAAGGAGCTCTCATGCTGAAGCTTATCCCAGATTTTACACAATAAACATTTGAATATCAACAGTGTTTTGCAACTTGCAGCACTAATGTATAAACTTCTTCCTTTTGAAACTCCCAAATCCCTCCAAACGTTCGCAATACCCTCTATATAAACACGCAGGGCCTATAGTGGAAAACACCCAGTCAGGGATGTAAGTCTGATTTTTTTATTTCTTTCTTTTTCATCCCTGGAATCTAAAATGAGATCTAGTACCATTAGCTGGTTTTAGCACTTCAGAAGTTCTGTATTTTAACCAACTTTTTCCCCTCCAGCCTTGCTTTCCATTTAAAAGACAAAGATGTCAATGAGACATGAGCTTGACTTGGGTATCCTAATATTACATATTTCATGCTACAATAAAAAGGCACTACAAAACCTTTGAAGTGATTCATTAAAATACTGATCTATCCCTCTTATCAGTATGTTCATAGCATTTTTTTTTTTTAGCTCAGCTAACGAGCTTAAACCACACTACAACATGAACACGTGGGACAAGCATTCAATTCCTTTCCTTTAAACTCATCTGCAGGTGAGCAGGACTCAGAACAACGAGGAGAAGCTGGACTCCCTGCTGCTGGAGCTCTCCTAACGTCCATGGAGCTGCTGCCATTGGCTTAAAGTCAAGCTTGGCAGTTAATGACAGACTGAGAGCTTGTAACATTAGGTGTATAAATCCACACTGAATATAGCTGGGAAAAAGATCCCTCTTTTCAGATAGTGATCAGCCAGATTTGCAGTTGATATGACATTTCTACCAGCTTTTCTGGATGCCACTTAATTTTGGTATCTTGTTTAAAGGATGACAGCTGATTCAGGAACAAATTACTTCCACGCTCTTGGTGCGAGCCCGAAGTAAATCTTCTCAATACAGTATTTAATTATAAAAGATTCTCACCCCTAGTTCCCTTTTTAACTCCTGTTAGGTAGGTATGCATGTAAACAATTTTACATCTTTGTATCTGTAGCTGTCCACTAAAAGATGGAACAAAGAAATAAGCCCATGGTGAAATAGCAGGGTGGGAAAAACTTGGAGATCATTTTTTGTTACAGTGTTTGTTTTGTGCTTGAAAGGACTGCGATAAGAAACTCATTGCATTAAGAAAAAATGAAGACATTACTGCCCTGTCCAGCTCTGAAGCATGTTGAAGCAGTTTGCCTATTGAATTTGATACAATGATGTATAGATGAATAAAGTTATCTCTAGTATTGAATGGGACGGTGTCAGTGGGAGGGTAAAAAGGGAGGAACTTGGAATCTGAAAAGAATACTTTTCCCCCCCTCTTTTTAAGAACTTGAAGGTCAGGGTCCAGCTGCCGTAAAAGGCTAGAGGACAAACAAAATGCTGCACAGGCCCAAATAAAGACAACTATAGACACATAGCAGAGGTTTCCTGCTTCAAGTAGCTATTATATTAACCTACACTTTAGGCAAAGAGCATTTTAGGTTTCACCCTGATGAAAACATAGGATGAGCAGAAGCATCAATAAAAGTTGCACCTTTAATGAAACAGATGAAACAGGCCAGCAAAGGTAGGAAACAATTTTTTAAAAGAGGAAATTATATTGATTCTAGTTTACTTGAAACTCTAATTATTTTGATTGAGATAAGGCAGCAAACTTGCTTTTCTCTTCCCAGCCAGGAACAATTCTAACTCATCTGTTGCCTAGCTCCTTGCAAGGCCTATATCATAAAAAGCAAGAAATACAGAGTCTTGAAATTTGAGGTAGTATATGAAAAATATATACTTGAACTCATTGTTCATTCATCCATGTTTATAAACTGTTAATAATCTGATAAGCTGTCTTTCACATCATGGTCTGGGAAATAAGGGTAAGAATCTTTACTGAAGTAGTCAGAAGGGTTAATATCCCTGATGAGAGGGGAAAACTGCATTAAAACATCAAGTTGAGCTGCATTTTGTCATTCATGCTTAGTGCTGCTTATTGTTGTCTTGTAATTACTCTAAATTTAAATGTCTCCCCATAAGATGAGAGAATGGCTAGTATTTTTTTTTTTTTTCTAATAAATACTACTAGCCTGTTCTGTTCAGCAGGGGGGAGGAGGGGACTGGATATACTGAGTTTGCTTGGCTTTTTTAAAACAAGAAAGAAACAGTAGAGTTAGAACAGCCTGATGATGTCAGGTTTTTAATATACATAGGAATAAATTTAGTAGCTTCAGATGACCATTGCAAAACCTAACCCAATTCACTGAATTACTGTTTTTCCAACACTGTTTTTTTTTAATTGTTTGGGATTTTTTGCTGCTTGTATTTTATATCAGTGGCATAAAATTCAAAAAAACTATTCAAATTAATTTGATTGATTTTAGCATATACATTTTGCAATAAAGAGATCTACTGACACTACATAATCAAATAAGCTCTTTCCAAGTTAACTTCTGGACTAGATGTCTAATCATGTAAGTTCGCAGAAAGGGCCGGGCAGAAACTAAAAAAGTCTTCAGTTAAAAAAAAAAGTATACTCACCTTTTGACAAAAATGCTTTAAGAAATAAAAGCTGGAAATAAAGATTGAAGTATAACATGAAAAGAAAAAGAAGATGCAACAGTTAAGCCTTAAAACCACTGTTTCCAGGCTAATGTATGTTGTAGATCATTAGCCGAATGCATTGTCTAATGGGCATAAATGAGAGCCTTCGTTTTGAAGTTCCTCTTTCATCTGCAGTCAAACTTTGAGTTTGATCCAATCTATAAAGATAAATCTAGGGATTAATCTGGAGGTTTAAATGGTTTAGCCAAAGGTTGGTCCAGCTTTATAATAATGACAGCTGATTTGTGTTACTTTCCACTGAGATTTCTTTTTTTTTGGATGACCCCCCTACATATTGCATCTTGCAATTAGGCTGTTGACAACTCTATTATGCTGACAGCAGAGGTAGAGCTACGTGGGGAATTATACAGCATGTTGTGCTGTAAATGTTACTCACAGATGTCTTAAGAGACCGCAGTTTGTCCCATGTGTTCCTATCTCTGCTGCAGCACATCTCTAGTTGCAGTTGTTCCAGTCAGAGCTGGTGGCATGCTGAGCCTAATGCAACTCTTACCAACAACTTTCTGAGATTAGGAGCCTGTCAGGATGATGTCAATGGAGGTTTAAGAAGTGCTTTCTGAAGTTGTTCTAAGTTAATAATTAATGGGTTGATTATTTTACTCCCTTTGATAGTTCTTTTATATTTGGATGCAGCTGGCTGGAAATAACCACAAAGGGAAACTGATTTTATTTGCCATTAATTTTGACTTTACTTAGCAAATTACCCTGTGTCCCACCATCACAGTTTTGCCAATCTGTCTGTGCTATAATGTGAAGATGAAATCTTTGATTAACAAAACAGATTAATCAGTTTCTAGAGTGTTTTGGGGTAAGATGCATGTACATACATCTCCTCCCAAGTAGTTTTCCAGTACATGCTTAGAGATGTGTTAAGTGCTGAAAGCTGTCGAGCAATCAGAATGTTTTTGATGTAGGCTACGTCTTCCCATTGTAGAAATAAGTGTTTTGCCAACTAAAGCAGAAACGTTTTGTCTGCACGAGGTGAAGATTTGGCAATGCACACTGGAAAATACAGGTTTGGGGCTCAAACCTTGTATTTTACACTCAAATCAGCTTTACAAGTGAAACTAATCCAAGCTAATTTCCAATATTACTTTTTTGCTATGATAATGCCCACAGATGCTAAATGCTGGCAAGATATATGCCAAGACTATGCCCTACCTTAAATAATTGCTATTTTACATTGATTTATTTTCCAGTACTTGAAATATGTGCATATGTATCCTACCTACGCATTCCAACTCTGGCACAAGAGCAAATTCACACATATATGACCTTACTTTCCTTACAAGGAAAAATGCTGGAAGAATCAGCCCTTTATGAGATCTCCGTACTGCCACAAAAATATAGTTAATTTATTTTGCAAAATACTTTTGTCAGACTGACCTAGTCTATTAAAATTATTCCATAAAAGAAATTGGGAGAACTGAAACAGAAGGAGAAAAAAATGCCTTATACTGGGTATTCAGAGATTTTGTCTGAAAATTTGCCTATTTTGTTTGAATATTTCCATCTACAAATAATAAGTGAAAGATTAAACTTATACCCTTAAATTAAAAACAACATCTTTACAGTTCAGGTGAGAAAAAAAACCCTATGCAAGAGGTGCATTCAAATGCATTTGTGCTATGTTCATATAGAAAACTAATAGTTAAGCATATTTTATAATTACTCACAAACTAAGAATCAAAGCAAAATGTAGTAGTTAACTAAGAGGTCTGTTACTCTCCTGGGTGACCTACCCAGCGTAAATGAAATCCTATTGAGACAGAACACTTTACTAGCCAGATAATGAACAAGCAAGTTTACTGTATTGATTTTTAGAGCACACACATCTCTAAGTGGCATGACTAGACCATACTACCAATTTTCTAGCTATTAGATATTTGCCATTCTGTGAAACAAGTTTCGAGTTCGTAACAAGCACATACTACAAACTTTTGCAGTAAGACCAAGAAATAAAAATAGAAACTGTTGCTAGCCATGAGGGCACTGCTGTGGGTTCCTGTAGATGCAATAAATCTACATTTCGGTCCTCAGTTTGTAATGCAGTGTGTGGATTCAGCTGCAGAAGTGGGTATCACCTGTTAGCAACTCTGAAAAACTTCAATACTAACAGAGATATGACTCCCCCCTACCACCAGTGTGCATCTCAAACACATTTGAGTGTTTGAACATATTTGTGAACTATGAAGGACACCCTTAAGAGTTAAGAGAAGCTTGACCATCATGTCACAGTTCTCACTGATCATATATAATTGAAAAGAGTTTTTACTCTCTCTCTGCCTTCCCAACCCCAGCTTAAAAATTGTTTTAAAAAGTCGACAGGCATCAGCAGGGAAGCTGAAGGCACAGTGAGGTTTCTAGATTTTTTTTTTTAATACATCTGTACCTGTTTAGGCAGATTAAGTCAGGAAAAGATGCTGTTTCAGTCACCTTGAGAATCTGATTATTATTTGAGCTGGATTTGATATTTATCAGTAATGTGCAAGTAGGACAAACTTGCTAAATCTTGGTGAGGGAACTGTAACAGCTTTTTTTAACTTAATAACAAATAAACACATATCTCTGCCTGGTTGTATATGTATAGATGCATATGTTTATCAGTGAAACACAAAATACATTGAACTGCATTCAAGCATAAGCCATTATCCTCTGCATTCTCTCTCCCATTTAAAAAAGGACAAAGATAACGGGGAACTGCAAGGATTTTTGTTAACATGCACTCTATAAAACTATCTGATTGAAACAGTATATTCTCCTGAGAAACTTTAAATCTGGTGTTCTGGAAAGCACTCAAATTTTAAGATAACTACAGATAACTGATTTTGAAAGGCAGCATTATGAAAGCAGAGCTTATAATATTTCAGTGCCCACCACTGGACCTCACAGAGGCAATTTCTCCATGAAATTGTTAGTACTTTAAAATTAAGTTTGATATTAAAGGAACACTTTAGTGTTTAGTTTACCATAACGTGAAATTTTAGCTCAGTGTTGTGTTTTTAAATGCAGAGAAAACTTACTGAAGAAATATTCCTGAACAAATAACTCCATCACTTCCAAATGACTGCAGAAAAAGTGTGCATTGAGGGTGTCTATACCTGCACTTCAGACTCATCCAATCTAAATAACAAATATTTTGTGCAAATTTTAAGATATCTATTTTTAAACTGCAAATAAACATTTCAGATAAATGAACAGCTTACAGAGTACATAACTAAATATAGGACTTTTCTAGTGTTTTTTCCAAGAATATAAAATATCCCCAACAGCAAAATATTTCAAATTATTTAAATAAGTAACCACTTAAAAACAAATAGTCATGTCCTAGGTATGAAATTCTGAACCTCAGTTCCAGATGGAAGATATTTGGTTTCTAATATGAGCAAATATCTTGACAAGTGATTTTATATTTAAAAAAAGACAAAGGAATATTTCCTGCTGTGTTAGCTCTGTTTCACTGATGCGGCTAAATAGATTTTTAACATTCACCACTTCTTAAAGGTACATATAACCAGGGTGATGACAAGACATCTGTGTCATGGTAAATTGGGAAAGAATTATTTTGTTCTTTGCTTTATTACATCAGTTGTAAAGTATCAAACTCGAACTGGGCACTGCAGCCCATGCACATGTGAATACCTCTCCTGATGTTATTTGTTTCAGTCTATTCATTTGGTTTAATTACTCACGGGCGTAAAGACGAACAAAATTTGGACCTCAACTCACCACTTTACCCCTAAATCTTTATTAGCCTCTGTCTACAAGGCTATACCTGTGTAGCAAAGAAAGGAGCAAATTACACAGTTGCTCCAGTGTAATTGTTTTAGATGTTTTGAGCTTGAAAGAAAAGCTGTGTTAATAAGTGCACAGCTGAAAGCTTCGCTTTCTATAGCGCCCAGACGCTTGTTTGCATTTGATGAAAATTATTAATACTAACACCAAAATGGTTTGGAAACCATTTATATGGAATACATACCTACCTCTTTGGTTAAAATCAGTGATCCATTAAGGCTTTTCTTGCTTTTTTCCAAGCTGTGAGCATACTGCGTATTTAAGTGTGTGTAAGAGGGAAGGTGGGGGGTAGGTTTAGCTGAATAAAAGATTGCTTGATATCTTGAAGTCCTTTGAAGAGTTTTATAGGCTTATAAAGCCCAGTGTGAATGAATGACATTTTTCCCCCCTTTACTTTTTATATATGGAAGTTTGTTAACCTGCGTTTCAATTAGGGAATAATTATTAATTATACTAATTACAGGTTTAATGAAAACCACATACTTTGCAAAAAAAAAAGTTAAGCTTAGGGCTGAAATTGTAGCTGCAGAGAGTGATGCTCCAATAAAGGCTGAAGCAACACTTTCATGTGGAAGGTTTTACATAAATGTATACATTGTTTTAACAAAACAATAAAGCACTAAAGCAACCTTTTATAAGAAAAATGCACTGAGAACATATATCCAATAAATTATTTCAGACAACCCTGGGCTTTTTTCACCAAGAGTAACAGTAATTTACTTTGTTTTAAAACTAAAACTCCACTGGATTCATTACAATCCTTATACAAAAAACCCAAAGCTGTCTTATTTGCTTATTTAACTATCTACACAAAAAAACCCCAAGAACAAATTGCAACTTACCGAGTGCTAGAAATTATAATAATTTATTCTGACAAAAGAAAGCCTTGCCTACATTATTTTACACAATCACACAGTTACACTGAAAAGCCAGAAAACTGCTGTAATTTTGTCCTAAGCAGCCCCCTTAATTACATTTCTCCTGACAATCTTTAAATTCCAAGCAGAAGAATCCTTAAGATGAAACCTTTCTACTTTTGAATGTCATTTTTTTTTTAATATGCGCTGTCAATTTTATTTTCAAATAAACTTTTCAGAGTCTTCTAACACTGGATATCGCTTCTCCACGCAAAAAGACACCCTCAAAGTTTTAAGAAATATACCTGAATTAGAAGCTCATTATTTGCATTTTTTGCAAATATGCAAAGTAACAAAACGTGCCACTTACTAGAAATCAGATTTTAATCTAGTGTTGTTTTTAACTAAGGATAGAGAGTAACATGACTACAGATCATTATTTTAAAAGCTTAAACTGTCATGACTGCTCACTCATTTTTTCATAGTTTACTGAATTTTCAGGTGATTTCAAAATGATAAATATTACTGATATAAAACTACTATTGCTATTCACAAAAAAAATCTTTGCCCAGTTTTTTCTGGTTTTCACACCAGTTTTCCATCGTCTCCTGGATTTAGTTAAGCAAGTGTTTTAAAGCACTGAAAACTGTTTCCATCACATTATTGCACAGCAATTGAGACATATTTGCATAATGAAAAATAATTATGTAGATAATATCAATGAGTATGATTAAAATCGCCTATTTGGGGGGGTTTAAGTCAGAAGATGTAACTAATATTTATAAATTACCATTGTAAAATTAATAATGTTAAACATTTTTTAAAAACAGCACACAAAGCAGACAGCAATTGTTTTATTTTAAACTTCTTTTTATAATATTGTTGTTGCATTTTCCACAATTAACTGGAAACTTAATCCATCAAAAGTACATACAATTAAATCAACTATACAGAGATGAAATTACTTTTCATATTTCTCTTCCCATGCAGAGAGAGAATTCCAAAATTAAACTAGATTAACTAGGTTATTGAAATCCACTTGCAATCCTGATTTTAGACTTAAACAATATTTTAGCAAACACTTAAACAGACAATTACTGTTTATATAGTAAACAGAAAACTGCCTGCAGGTTTAGATGAACCCGACTGACTAATATTGACAAGTCAATAACTGTTTGGAGCTGGAATCATACTTAATTACTGTAGTCAACAACATTCATTATTGAAGGCAGCATACAGCTTATATTAAAGTATAACATTATATATTCACATATTTGTTATTTGCCCATTTTTTCCTAATAAGACAAATTAGAAAAGATGAAAAATGTATACAGTATTTAATATGCTGGTACTAGAAAATGCAAGTATTAATCAATTCAGCAAACTAACATGCAAAAATCCTTTCCAACAAAACAAAAATATTCATTAGGTCTCTGTCCTTCAATCTGCCCAAAAATCTTTCTAATAGTCCCCCTGATTCAGCAGGGCTCAGACCAGGATCCTCAACAGGCTCACAGAATTTCTTTCCTTTGATTTGAGCTACTCTCAAATTGAGGAACTACTGCAGCTTGACTTTCTGCCACAATTACTTGAATTTTCAGACAGCAGCTTAATTTTTTTTTCTTTTATAATCTATTTTAGGATTAATAATAATAATTGATATCACTGCCTGAGTATCGCTGACATTAAACAGCACGGGAAGATGTGCCTGTTCCCAGGGTTAGAGTCCTACTTTTCATCGTACATTAAGGCTCTGTGGGGAGCAATCTCTGGGAGGCTGCCCTTATAGAAACACCCTTTCGAGTCATTTTGGGCACTCTGGGGCTTCTTTCCTTCTTGTCCCTCTGCAGAAATATTGGTGCCCAGGGAGCTTTCCCCAAATACACAACATCAATCTGCACAGAGAGGTCCCTGCTGGCTTTAGCCCAGGGTGCAACTCCCTCCTACTCAACAGCAGCACAGAAATAGTTGCAGCCCGAAAAAACCCACAAAATGTGACAGGTCTGGACATGCAGCTGGTGCACACATCACACCAGAGCTGTGACATGCAGTAGCTCTCAGGGCAGCAAGGCGGACTACAACAAAAGCAGACAGCTGAAAAACAGCCAGCAGCAACTGTGGGCATGGACCTGTCAAAGATTCACTCGCTGAGGCTCCTTGGTGAGTCCCAGCAATGCTGTGGCTTCTGTGTTGGGGGGTCCACAAAACCTCCTGTGAGCGTTGGGAAGTGCAGAGGACCCACAAGGTCTCCAACAGCACAGTGAAACAAAGCAGTTATGTTTTCTTACAAGGTGTAAGTTTACACGCCAGAGGAAAGAAGAAATGGCCCAAGTCTCCAGAATACACTGCACACCTCTGATTTCCCACTTCAGATCCTTTAGCAACCCTCAAACCCTCTTTGCATTAAGCCTGTTTTATAGCCATTCCCAAAAAATTCAGGCTTCACCTCTAACATAAAAAACACTTCTACATCCTCTAGCTATAAAGTTTCCCGCATCCAAAGGATCACTCAGACCTGGGTAAAAAGGCTTGAATAGTTCTAAATTATACCTGCCTAAGCAAGGATCTCCTTTCCACCTTTACAAAGAGCACTGCAAAGGGAAACAACAATACAGAGATACTGCACAGAGCACACCAAAAGGAAAGCAACTGTGGCCCCACTGGCTACTCTCAGGTTTGGGAGGTAGATTTTCCTTTCCAGCTGCTTTATAGGAATAATGTGGATTTTACCGCACAGGGGGAGCTGACAGTAATCAATATATTCAAATTATTGTATTAATAACACAATTCACAAACACTGTGGGCTGGAGAAGAAACACAACAGAAGCAGGTCAGGTCACACCAAGGCTTACTCGAGGCTTGCACTTCTCTATATTCAGGCATAACTCCTCTGAAATCAACGAGAATTTGCTTGAGTAAGAAGGATGACAGCCCTGGAGTTAAAATATCCATTGCTTCACTACAGACCATTTCAAGGACTAGGTCTGATTATTCTTCCTCAGCAATGGGAAAAGCTATGCTCTCACATTTCAAAATCAGGGGTGGGCTGAGAGGGCTGCCAAGTCTCCTCCAGCATCATGGCACCTCATTGTTAATAGTCTTCAGAAGCCCCTTATTTCCATTTACATGAGTTCATTAAGATTACACAGGTGACTGATGTTCTATGCTAAGTGTCTCTGTGATTGCACAAAGTGCCATATTAACAAAAATCAAAATAAAAATGGTTTGTCAAACGCCACACAAAATGCTGCCGAGCACTTCACGGGCAACTGTTTTAGCCTCCATATGCCTGCACACTATGCACAATCTTTAATTACATGATCATATAGAAAACTCCAGCCTCAGTGGCAGGAGCTCTACAACATTACAAGCAACAAAACCCAAGGGAAGGAGCACACAGGGCTCTTGCTTCCCACTGCTTCCGCATAGCTAGCGCTGCACCCGCACCTCCCTGATCTCAATTCTTGTTATTCTCAAGTTTTCACTAGAAGAGAGGGTTTGTTTCAAGACTTCAGAATGCAAAAGCAGCTAAAAATTTATCTTTACATCACCAAAGCCCAACTCCCTTTGAATTTTGAGTCAGGGCCATCCTGAACATTTTCTAGCTGGAGTACTGCTGTCCCCCTTTCCCCTTTTCTCCCATCCACATGAGGAGCATGAAGTCTGCCTCTATAAACAGTGTCCACTTGCAGTTTGTCCTACAAACTCCACAGTTTTCTAAACTCCAGAGGCAAAATACTCAAGGAACATGGTAACAGCAGTAGAAACCAGATGTAAAAAGAGTAGATGAAAACCATGGGGCTGGGTACACGTCAGAGATGTTTTTCTCCTGTATTGCATAGCCCTGACAAGCAGCATATGCCAAGACAGTCCCAGAGTAGAGCTGGAACCCCCAATCCTGGGAACAGAGCAGCCCCAGGGGGGACCAAGAGGGTCCCAGCAGGCAGAGGAGGCTGATCCCACCAGCAGCCCGTGACTGCAACTCCCCAAAAAAGCTTCACATCAGGGCTGTAAGCCCTTCCACTTCCCTCCTGTGACTCTTTGTGGCCTGCTGCCCTTTTCACAAGGCAATGACCAAAGTATCCCAGGTAATCAATTTTACCAGGAAAACAGAGCAGAGAAGTTAAAGCAGTCCATACACTGCACTCCATGTGCTTTATTTAGTGTTGAATACACGCAGAGCCAGGCAAAATCCAAGTACACAACTGATTCATCCCTGATCCTAACACAAGCCTATATGTATCCTTACTCCTAGAAGTAGACCTATCTACTCCACCACCAAAATAAAAAAACCCAGGCAAATTAGGTCATATTAAGCTTTAAACTTTGCCATTTTTTCCTTCACATAATCTGCTGATTGATTCCCGAGTTGGGGTCTTTGAGAATTTCGCACGCTAGACGCTTGTGTGGCAGGCAGAGCGTCAGTGAGCCTCAGGTGGATTTCTGGACAAGGGAATAATATAATATCCTGGAGTCTGCTCGGTGCCCTCTCCATGCACAATAGCCCTGAGTGGCAGCGCGTGGTAAGCGGATGAAGCAGGAAGACGTGTATGATCTGATGAGCTTGGCTAAGCTGGGGGAGTCTCCTCTACTCTGCTAAATTAAAAACCTCCCTGCAATTTCAGTCCTAATCACCCCCTCTGATGCTGTAATTGATGATGGTCAGTTAACTCCTTCACTCCCAAGGCCATTTACCAGAACCTAGAGAACTGTGCATCAGACAGTGCTTCGTGACTTAAATCAGATCAGTTTAATGGGGGTTTCTGGAAATTTTAGGGATTTGTAAGTGATATGAAGAATACAGGAAGTTGCAGCATATATATTTCATGGCAGGCCTTTGGGTACTTCAGATCCATAATGCCCCATTCCCAAGTGGTACAAGCTGTCTTTAAGCCTGGTTTGTGGCACTGAGACATACATTGGCTTCCCTGCCACTCTCCTCCCTGTGGCTGGCACAGGCAAGGAGCCAGCAGCATTATTACACCCTTGCACCTCCCAGCTGGCAAAATGGCCCTTTGCAGCCTTTACCAGTTGGTGCAAGCTGCTCTAACTTGTGTTGAGAAACCAAACCAGAAAAGAAACTCCTATTTGCATTTTCAGCCTGATTCCAGACACAGCCCTTGTATGCTCCACACACAGGCTTACTGTTGGCTCCTACAGAACGTGCTCCAAACTTAATAACAAAGGTGTGACTGGAGCTGTTAAAATGATCCTGGAGATGAATAATATCTTTCCATTCCACCTCCAATTTATGAAAGTTTTTAGGGAATTGTCTGTACAGTGCATTGTTCTCTTGCAGATTTCTTTTAAGTCTGTTTCATGCCAAGAAAGGGGGGGAAAAAAATCTATAAGATGTGATATATGTTTATACTCTGCTGAATAAGAGGCTTTGCAGCATTGGGAAATCTATAGCATGAATTATTCTAACTGATTTATAATAGACAGTGATGCCTTAAGGACTCTATTCTGACTATTGTGCTTTCGTGACAGGGCTGATGCACTACCTGCACCGTATTCTGTAACTAGAGCATCCGAAGCAGATGCCCATATACCTGCTTTAGAATTACTGCACTTTAGAAAAGGGCAAGAAGCTTGCCCTTGTTATATTTTTAAGGTTATAATTTTTAAGGTTGTGTCTCGAAAGACTCAGATCTCAATACATCTTATATTTAATATAGTTCCAGGATCAACATCCAGTCATTGACCCTAGATTTTTAAATTTCTTCTGTATTAAAACACCAGCAACTGCTAGAGTCTGTTCTTTTATTTCTGTTGTGTTGTTTTGCTTTCTTTTCTGCATGGGGAATAGGCTACAGAGCCTTGACAGTGTGAACCTACTTAGTTTGCGAACTCCAGCACTGCATTTCTGTGATCAGGAAACCAACTGGCTCAGCAGACACCTGGGTATCAAGAGCTGAGCCAGCTCCAAGGAGGCCAAGGCAGAAACCGCTCTTTGAGGCCTGAGCAGCAGAGGTTCAAAGCTGCCCTCAGAAGATTTCAAGACAACTTTACCCAGTGATTAACACCTGACTGGGAAGAAAATGGGGTGAACTGATAGACCTTTCCACCCAAGGCATTCCTTGTTACCTGCCTGCAGAGGAGGACTGTTATTTTCTAGATGCTTTGACAGATCAAAGCATTGATTCTGGAAAGCCATTCCTACTCAGGTCACTGATTCATCTTGTGAAGAATGCAATATTCGCATAACACTTCATCAGTGACCAATATTAAAAAGGAAAAGTATTGTTTTTCATTTTCCTGGATGCATGAGGACATAGCCCTGTCTGGTTCCCAGCAGCCTTTGGTCAAATCCAACACTAAAGTAACTGATGACATAGCAAGAGGCAAGAAAATAGTTTTATTAGAGTCCATCTTGCTGCTGCTGCATTTTGAAGAAATAATTTCCCAGGCCCCCAAAGTAACCACATCATCCCTCTTCCAATACTGCCTGCAGTGTTTGACTAATGCAGCACAATACCAAAGTTCATATCAAATGAGGACACAACAATTCAGTCTCTAACACACAGCAAAACAACTGGCCCTGAAGTTCTTCCAGCACAACCAGGATCCACATGGCACTGAAAGGTGGAGTGCCTGCCAGCCAGTAAATGAATTTAATTAAGCAGTGGAGTGCTGGTCTCATATGGCTGGAACTGTTGAGTGTAGGTGTGTGTGCATGTGCACTCTCGACACATTAGCAGAACTCAGCCCAACTGCAAGAGAATCCATCAATTTCTCTTGCAGCAATTAAGCCAAACAGACCACCCTGACCATGGCAATAGGACATCCACTGGACTTGACTTGTGGGGAAACTACTGTAAGGTTGAATGGGAACACATAGAAAGACACACCTGCAGGAAAACACCAGAATTCCAATTTCTATATGGCTTCTATATAACTTATATACAATGTTTCCTTCCCTTCGAAGCCATTAATACAGAAGAGAACTGAGCCTGGTAATGAACAAAATAAATTAAAGAGCATCTAAGAAAAACACCTGAAGATTAGGCTGTCCGTTTTACAGGGCAGATTTGATAGCTTTGCTCAGAGAAAAAGCATGAAAGGAAATGTGCCCAAGACATTGAGGAAACTATTCCATTTACTGGGTCAGATACCTGCGTGCAGCTGTGCTTCCATATCCAAATGACATGCAAACTACTATGACTCCATGAAATGTGAAAGGTAATTTAGTCACTTCTTATTTTAATATGTGCTTTTATATGTATTACTGCCAAGCTCTCTGCACCTGTTTGGGCACTAATACCAATACAGCCAACACTAGAACTCTTTCCTTCTGCAGCTTAGGGCAAGGGATGCAGGGGCCACAAACCACATTAACTGGCCAGTGGGGATTTCCCTTGGAGGAGCAAGCAGTCCTAGCATACACAGGGCTGACACCTTCCTCCGGTCCCCTTCTGCAGTCTGTGACAGGAATGAGTCTTTAGCTGACAAACAGGACACACTGCCCATATGGATACAACTCTTTCAAGGGCCAACACATCTCCTAAAAGGACAGCTGGAAGGCACAATAACCTGGTGCAGCCCATCATCATACACTTGAGGTTTTCCCCCAAGAGTTCTACAAGATGGAGAGACACGCCTGTTGTTATCTTTGACCTCATTCCCAGGCAGCACTTGGGGAGAACACCAAATGAGGGACTCCATCTACTCTGCTGGCCCTTGCTGGCCTTCTATTCCCACTTTCTTATTTTTAACAGTTTCATTGTAAATGAGTAAAGCATTAGAACATTAGCTTATATTGTACTGCAAAGCCTATTCCAGTAAACCTGTCAAAATTGGCATCATTAATAATAATACTTAGCACTTACATACTGCTTTACATTTTCAGAGCACCATAGACATTAACTTAATTAACAAGTGACAGTTTCACAAGTAGAAGCTCTCCTTGCAGCACCAGCCTGTGTGCCTGAATTTCTCACAAAATCTCAAACTCTGCATTAATCCACTTGTCTTTCATCCTTCTGAAAAGATTATCTTCCTTTTTATTCACCTACTTTGGATATATACACGCATGCTTTTAAAAACCAAGCTATTAAAAATATTCAGGTGGAAGAACACTGACTTAACACAAGCTAATTAGAAAATCCACATTACCCTACTTTTCAGCCTAAATTACTCAAAAATCAGAGCTCTATAAAGCACATGTCTGAACAGAATAGGGCTCTAAATTGGTGTAAAGTGTACTTAATATTGATTGCTCTGCAATTTCCAAAACTGTTCAGAAACAGAGAGACATCATTAGGTTTTATTTGAATTTTTCCTTCAGGTTTAAAAAGAAAGATGGCAAAAAAATCAATATAGCTACAGAAGTAAAGTAAGTGAAACCCCGTCTCTAGCAATTTAGAGGGCAAATTCACTAGGGAGAACAGTGTTCACTTCTTAGGGCCACATTTCAGAGGTCTGTAGAGCCATTACTAATTTCCAAAGCCGAAGTTTAGGCGTGATGGTGTCACACCTGCCTTGTTTTCCAATTGTAGCCCACCAGCGCCCAAAGGACACTGTTGTACCAGACAGAAATCCCTGCTTGGCCAACTCACAAGGGGAGGTCCTTACTCACTCTGCCCTTCACCACAAAGCTTCAGCTTACAAAGGCAAAGGGAGAACTTGATCATCTGCCCCCAAAAAACCCTTTTCTGAGGCACTTACGAACACAACAGCCCACAACCTGTGTGTGGCAGATGCACTCCCTGGCAGGGTGAGCCACACAGCTCAGTGTCACAGGGCCAGCCACAGACACCACCATGGCCACAACATCAGGCCAAACAGAAAACACAACCCAAATACTTGTGCAAGAGGACAAATAAATATTCAGCTTGAAAACACAAAGGTTGTTGTCTCTGCCCCACCAGGACCACCAACAGCCTCATCTCCCACTGCTTGTTCAGTCCCTCACACAACCAAGAAGTACCAGAGGTCTTTGTTACTCACAAGTTTGCTGCATCTCTCCATGGAGGGAACCAAGCCTCGCAGAAAGGTCTGCTCTGAACTGTTTGTGGTTCCCCTCATGTTGGAGACTGATGGGAGAAGTGAGCAGCCCAGCCCCAACAATGCTGCCCCACAGACGTCCACACTCATGAGGGAGCAGCCCAACCCTGCCTCCAGCAGCCAAACCCTCCTGAGCCTCATTCCACCTCCTTTATGGTAGGGCAGGGTGGGGTCACAGCCAAAAACCTCCATCCCCACCCACATGGCAGCTGTGGGAGCAGGAAGGGGGTGTTTCCAGTTGGTGTTGGCCCCACTGGGGGGAGATGTCCAGCACACTGCAGCACCTTGATGTGGGCATTGCCAGCTCCTGGAGTCAGGAGGTTTACCTGTTTATAGTCCAGTTTGTGGCCATGGTAGTTGCTTGAAAACATTGGTGGCTAAAGCTCTCCAAATATACTCAGGGGCTACCAGAAGGAAAAAAAAAGTGTTACATGTGCCTTTTCATTTTATACACACCTGGACTCAGTGTGGGGTCTTCATTTCCCCTTCCCACAAAGTGTCCAGGCTGTGCCCCCACATCACTGAAAAGCAGCTTCTCCACACAGCACAACTGCTATGTGGAATTAGCCATGACAGGAGTGTTAATTTATAGCATGATAGTCATACTGGGAAGTGATGTTGCTTTTCAGCTACCTCTTGTGTAAAAGGTGGCTCTGTCCTGCGTGTGCTCCAAGTGTGACAGGCAGGAGCTCAACAGCACCAGGGAAATTGCTGTGAGCTTTTACCAGTGGCACTTCCCATTGGACAAACTCTCAGCTGATGAAAATTGCACCACAAAAAGTGATGAAAACAGCAATACAGGCTGTTTCTTCCAACAAATCCATTTCTAAAGGAGTGTGTCATAACATCTAAATGTCTGCTAAATTAATTTTTCTAGATCCCAAGGTTCTTTTTTTAGACATCCAATGGTGGTAAGTTGTTTGGCCTCAGTATGTTTATGCACAAACTTGCCCACAGAAAAACAACTGAACCAGTTCAGCTGGGACAAGGGATTCCAAACCAACCTGAACTACCACACCAGTGCACAGTGCTAACAATAATTCAAAATTTCCCTTCCTCCCATAGCTCGAACACTGGCAACGCTCCTATCAGAGCATTAAATATCTGCTGTAAGCCTCTGTTTAGCAGGAAGATTACATCCCCCAGATTTCACAGTTCAAAAGTTTATACTGTCCTCAGCTATTTATAGACTGCTGACACTGCCTCTTCTTCAGTGCAGATATCCTGGGGAGAAAATAATAATAATAAGTTTG
Organism: Oriolus oriolus; assembly: GCA_013400235.1. Lineage (NCBI taxonomy): Eukaryota > Metazoa > Chordata > Aves > Passeriformes > Corvidae > Oriolus > Oriolus oriolus. The sequence continues at coordinate 942,352 of VXBT01007692.1, forward strand.
AGCCAGTTTGAAACAGGGTTTCAAAGAGTCGTTTTCTGTTGCCAGGACCAGCTCTCAGCCCTGTATCAGAAACTTGTCTTTGCTGGCTTGGGGTTTGTAATTAAGTATTCTTATGACCTTCCATTAAACTTGACACTTTGAAAAGAAAGTTAAAATTTAGAACTGGATAATCAACACTAAAATCAACAGATCCTTTGCTTCTAGTTAATAACTTTCTCAGAAGGAACAGGAATGGCTTTTGGGAAAGAAAAAACAAATTAAGGAATCCACAGGTTAAAAATTACTTTTGCCATAACAGAATGATCATGAGTAGAATGACCAGTTCATCTTGTACATCCATATATTTAGTTTTCAGTTCCCATTGTACATCTTTTCTCTAGGTCTTTCAGCACATAAATCCCTCAAACTCTCTCTTGGTGCAGGACTGCTTTCAAAACCCAAAATAGATATTTCTGTCATCTCCATATATCCAGTTCCAGAGAGATAAGACTCAGGCCTTGGTCTAATCCCATTTACACAGATCAAAATCAGAATTCATTCCACTGGAGTGAGCGGAGTGGCACTGCTGAAAACCTGCCCTGCTCCTTACTTTTGGCAGTTTTGTGTATGATGCTTTTAACACATCTCTGAGCCAACTGATTTGAATGCGTTCTTTAATTAGACCTCTGCTTTAAAATCAGGTGGCACTCATGCTTGTGAAGATTTCTGCCCTGCCAGTGCTCTCAGGTCAATGTCCTTCACACACGGCCTCCATCCAGCCTCACCCTGCCCTGATCCAGGGTTGGCAGTATCACACTGATTGGCCTTTTCATTCCTCAGTGCAAATGATCAGATTCCTATTCTATGGTTGTACTGAAAGGGGAACAGGTAGAGAGAGGGAAGAGTTTGGAGCAAATCAAATGCTTCCAGGGATGGTGATGCCACCACTTCCCTGGGCAGCCTGTTCCAGTGCTTAACAACTCTTCCAGGGAGGAAATTTTTCTCAATATCCTACCTAAACTTGGTGCAACTCGAGATATTTCCTCTTGTCCTGTCAGTTCTTACTTGGGACATGAGACCAACTCCCACCTGACTGCACCCTCCTGTCAGGATTTTTGTGTGATCTCTGCAGTGCAAACCTCAAAGCATTTCTCAGTATCAATACTTGCTCTAGTTATATGTAACCATCTTTCAACTTTCAGAAATATATTCAGGAGTGATATTAAATATTTCATAAAACGGTAACGAAGAGCTGTTTGTAGATTTTGGCTGACCTGCTGCTTATTCTGAGGTGAGAGGAAGTGCTTCAAGGGTGTATTAATTTCAAATAATTTTAAAGAATCCTTGTGTTTGTTGGATATCTGCTTTGCCCAGCTGAAAATCAAGGCCAGGATGACTCAGTCATTATACTGTAACATGAATTCACCGTCCTCCCTGCATACAACACACACAGCATGATCCAAGGTTAAGCGCAGAATATCAAAAGACTCAGAGCATGGACAATTTTAATGGTAAAGGAACCTTGACTTTTACTGATTATATTAGTTCAACTAAAACTGCCCTTCAATACATGAAGATTTCATTTTCACAAATACGTGGTATGACTGATGCCTTTTATTAGGCTTACAAAAAAGTCATCAGAACTGAAGCTTTCAAGGCCACAATCTCTTTTTTCAGTTCAAGTTACAGATAAGGGAAGGAGAGACATAGTTATGAGATCTTAAAAGCTGAACTAGTATTTTTTGTTTGTTTGTTTCTTAATAAAAGGCGATAGCATTGCTATTTATCAGGTCCTGCAAGCTGGCAGTGGTGCTAAATAACAACAGGCCACTTCCCAGCATTATCTCCAGAGCTGTTGCTTGTGCATATTTATCTAGTTAATGGGATGGATTTATTACAAGTATTGGATAATTTGGACCCAGCCTACACTGATGTATTTTATGGCATGTGGTCAACCCAGCTATTACGGCCTGGGTCTGCAACTGCTCTGTAAACTGGAGCATGCAGTCATTAAAATGAATGAGCACAAGTGTTTGCTATGCTGGTTTTAATTATATGTTTATCTCTTTTCTCTTTCATACTTCCGTTTTATTTATACCACATGTGGTCACATATGGGCTGTAGATGTCATCTTAGGGGGTTTAGGCAAACCATAGGCAAGCAGCTTTCCTGATTTAGGAGGGTTTAACTCACCTCCTTAACAGCAATTATAGAGCTGTATATCTTAATTTATATACATATTCCTGATTTTTAGTGAATTCCCGTTTCTAGAGATGAGGGAAAAGGAGCAAATCTTCATCATGTGGAACACTGTTTTTGAGAGGAAATGTTTTAATGCTTATAGAATCATAGAATTCTTTAGGTTGGAAAAGACCTCTAAGATCATCAAGTTCAACCATTATCTCAGGTTAAACACAGATTTATTATGTTGGTTACATTGTGACTTGGACATTTGATGAAGAACCTCTATAGAACAGAAAATCCTGGAGAATGAAACTCGTAGAACTACAGGTATAATAAATAATAGTTTAAAATTGTAGTTTAAGGCACAAATAAATGATACTTTCAGGGCTCAGTATTGTTTTCTGCAAGTTATGCCATGTGGATAAATATCATTCCCTTTTACACTAATAAAAATTAGTCTGAAAAGATAGTACAGATGTTGGAGGACATCTCTGATAGCACAGTTCCAGCAAAGGAATGCACTGGAAACCAGATTCTGTGTTATGGTGCAAGAAATCCAGCAGAATGGACCTGCTCTGCAGGGCATTCACTTCCCGTTAGGTCTTTGGTTTATACCATGAAAATCTTTTGATTTATTAGTTGGCTTATGGGTTTACTCTTCATGTGATTTTATTGGTGGAAATGGGCCAGGAAAACCAAAAGGGGATGGAAAGCCCACTTTCAGAGAGTTGTACAGCCTTTGAATTTGCTTCCTAGGAATGTTAATGTCAGAACACACAATCATCTAAACTCATAAAAATCAAAGACATTGTTTTAAACCTTATAGCTCCTTTGGACAATTAGGAGTTGAAGAGAGTAATGTCCAGACACGTGAAAATTTGCAAATACATTACTTTCTTCTTTGGGTGAGCTATCTATTCCCAACATTGGCTCAAGGCCTACATCTTTCACATGACAGAATGTGAACAATTTATGCATTTAGCTAAATCTGCTTAACCTGGGTCAAACTACACCCATGTTGGAGCTCTGCCATCATAAGCGAAAAAGAATTATAGATCTGATGGTACATGTTCTGATGAAGGAGAAACAGTGACACTGGGCTGATCAACAGTTTAATGATGACACAAGAGGCTCCCTCTGAGGACAGGATCAGGTCTATTGAAACGATCAATTTAAGTTTTAAATTATACTTTTAATTATTTAAAATAGAACATCAGCAGAGCTAGGAAAAAAAAGAATCCCTTTGTGTCAAGCAGTAATTACATCTGACTTTTCCACCGAAAACTCTAAGTGGTGTAGAACTGCATTAAAACTGCTTAAAAGTAGAAGGTTCTTTCTTTTGCATAGTTCAGATTGTGCACTGAACTAGATAGCTTTGTTAGCAGGGCACACGGCTCCTCGTTCCTGGAACCCTGCTTGAACTCTTTGCTTAAATGAATACACTGGTTTTGCTCAGTCATTAGTAGGCACTTACTCATATCGAAATGCACTGCATTTAATTCAGGACGGTTGGCAGCCTCTGCACGAGTGAGACTCCAAAATGAGCCAGCATATAAAGGAGGAGAACGTCTTCAGCTTAGAGCTGGGGTTACCTCCAGGGCAAGGAGGGGATTTTCTCACTCCAGCTGTCTGCTTCGGGACTGGTATTCAGTGCCTGGTACTCTGAGACCTGCAATCTTGGTGAAGGAAGGGGGAAAAAAATACAGAAAAAAATAAATAAAAAAAACTCAAATGCTCACTAGGAGAACAGAAAATTGTAAATAACACACATTAAAAAAATCAGAAATATACCTGCTCGTGCATCAATCACCTCCATTTCAGACGTGATGCCAAACAGAGAGGATGAATGAGGGTTCATCTCAGTTAGGGAGAGTGCAAATATCAACAGCACTAAAGCTACTTTTCAGGTTAGCATAATCTTCTGTCTGCAAACACTGTGTGGTTTATCTGATTTTTTTTTATTGGACAGCTGTGATCTTCTCCTTTCAAAACCTTGTCACTGCCGTTCAGCAGAAATGTAAGTGATATGATTAAGGAACATGGCATCTTGTATAATCGGTCGTAATCATTATCTAGGGGTTTCAGTAACATGACACATGCACAGCAACAGCAGCATCTGCTATGGACTGACAGATATCTCAAGCTCAGGATGATGGAAGCACACTCAGGGATTTGTAAACTTGTCTTGGCTAATGCCACTACCCTGATGTGAACCTGTTGTTGGCTATGCTGCTTAAAGGCCAAAGATTAAAAGTGTTTTATAAAGTTCATCCTGTGTCTCATGAACCTCCATCTCTGGCCGGTGTGGGATGCGTTACCTTGGCAGACCTTTCCCACTTTCACTGATAGGATGGTACTTTTGGAAGTAGCTGCAAAGAGCAGAACTCTATTTTTGTAGCGTTTCCTCACCGTGCACCACGTTGGTCTTTTATAAGCACTCAGTGCTGGATTAACTGTGTTTCCAGAGTAGTCAACAAAGTTGAATTGCATAGTATGTGCTCTATGAGTTATAAACATGAGGGGACGGATTTCCAGCTGCAGGGGCAAGTAACTGTGACTTGTGTGAGTGCCACGGTGTCTTTGTGCTTGCTGAGCAGCTCCATACCCTCCGTACGAGCTGAAGACCACAGCCCGTGGCCCCGGGGACAGCAGCCGTATTCTGGAGGCTTCCAAAGGGAAATCTGAAGTCTGTTTCTTCCTGAGCCTTCAGAGACTAAAATCCAATCTCTCCCTTTCTGCATGTGTCCCCCAACCACTTCACTATTAAAGGTCTGGGAGAAGTGGAGATGAGAGATGTTTTCCATGCCTCCTTGTTGTAACAGAGTCACTGGAAGGCAAATGGCAGTGAGCCAGGGGGAGAACAAGCAAATGAGAATCCTGCCAGAAATGGGATACATGCTTTTTTTTTTCATGTTTTTCGATTTGGCAAAATTTAGAACAGCTGTAGACTGCATTAATTTACTCTGAGGTCTGAGTGATTGCCAAGGCCGTGGTTGGGGACATCACTTTTGCACACCAACTGTGGAAATTCATCATTCCTCCATGTCAGCATCAGAGGATTAAGGCTTGGGCACTGTTCCTTTATTGTGACTCCAATATTTTGGTCACTTCTAGACAGGATCTTGTACTCAGCCTGCTCCATTGAACTTTTTGTAAACATTACTACAGCTGTACTCCTGGTACAGTTACAAGCTGCCAGCCAGTGGGCAGCCTGAAGTCCGGTTTTTTCTGCAGTGAAGCAAAACCCGTTTTTATGCAAGCACAGCAGTTTATAAAGATAAGGTCCATCCAGACAGGCTGCTGTAACAGTATCCTTTATTTGCATCTGCCATACATCTCAGTTCCAAGGCTCTCAGTATGCGACAAGCACGATTTACAGATCCTGAGTAACATTTAGGATTATTCACAAGTATCCAACAATTATGAATAATGACTGTATTAAAAAAAGTGGACAATCTTTAAATAGGTTAAATGCATAAGTGTCAGCATATTATATATATTATGTATTCATTTTCCTCCTGAGCAAAACTATAGATTATGTTCTATCAAACCGTGTCATCTAAGAATAACACAACTAATTGTTCCAAAAGTATTTATTCCCACTTTACTTTTTTCAGGCTTTATGGATAAGGATTTTTCATAAAATTTTAGAACATTATGTTTCCAGTTTCATTACTCTCATCATGTAGGACTTTATTCCCCAGATTATCTCCTTAGGTCAGCTTTTTTGATTATGGGATGGGCTATGTTGATTTATATTGTTTGAGAATCTGGACCATCAAGGTCAAGAGGATAACTAATGGAGTCAGGAGCTCATCAAGTTCAGCGATGGCATCAGAATCTGATTCTGCTTGTGTTCAGGAACAAAGGATTGATAACTGATGAAAGGAGAGGCAATTAGTTAACCACATTTATGAAGGAGACAAATACAGAATGCAAATGCACTTGCCTCTTTAAGGCTCCCTCTGCTATTGCCTCATGGAACAAAAAAAAAATCATTTTCCTTTATTCTCAAATACAAACATATTGAATGATTATTGCCTAAGTGCCAGATGACTCTTCCTTCTTGCTTTCTTGCAGGTCAAGGTTTGAAAGAAAAATATGTGTATAGATAAAAGAGGCACAGATCAGATGTAAAAATCCACCTGCTCCATTTATTAATGCAACTCTGCATGTGAAAATACAGTGTCAGGAATTAGGCAGCATATGAAAGTACAGCTAGATAAATTTAAACAGAATTTTGAATAAAGATACATTTGGGAATACGAAATGGGGTGAGATTAAACTTAATGTAATAAAAGGTAGAGAAAACAATTTGACACAACACAGCAGTGATCAGAATTTCAGCTCTTAAAAATTGCATTTTTACTGAAGACTTTGCCACAGGTGAAATCGCGATGGCTGCTCCCACCTTGTGCACGGGCACGGGCAGGTGCTCCTGCCTCCTCTTTGCCTCTGAGACAAACACCTGCTAATATTAGCCACCTCCTCCCCGTCGCCACCAGAAGGAGCTTAGCACATGATATTTTCATTGGATTGTACAATAATGTGAAGTCTTCTCTAATCTTATTTGGCACATTACCCATTGGATTTATGGAAATCCTCGGTGAGCTCTGACCCGGAGGTGTGGCGGACGCATAAACTCTGCGCGTGAGTGGTGTCGCCGTGGTCACGAGGAGTTTACCTACTCCTTGGCTTTACCTACTGCTGAAGTTTTTGGCCAGGCTGACAAGTAACCCTTAAATCCAAAGGGAATGGAGTATAAAAATCAGTCTTCCAAACACACAGTGCTTTCGCTGATTAGCATGGAGAAAAAGGAATTAATAATGAGGAGAAAAAAAAAGATAGCCAGAAACTACAAACACCAGGGAGCCCATTTCAGTGTTGCTTGAAAATAAAGCAACAATAGCAAGACTAGTCATCTCATTAAATAATAATTTGTTATTTCCCTTTAATGCTGCACATGTTCTTTAATGGCTGTGACTTCTTAAGACAATTTGACTGTAATTCCCACATATTTATCAATAGGAAACTTGTATAACTTTTAATGAGTCCTTGAACTGACCACCTGTGAACAAGGGGTATCATAAACCTTGTCTCTTCAAATATGAAAAATAATTTGAGCATAAGTTTTCCTTGATGTGGCTGATCTAAAGTGGGTTGTGAAACTACTTGAGGAGACAGCTCAAGCCATTCTCCCTACAAAATTAAGGCATGGCTACTCCTCTCCAATGGCAAGGAGTGGAAGTTATTCTCGTTTCACACATTTGGAAAATTCCAGGTAATTAGAGAGGCAGAAAATAAACCCGAAACAATTCTGTTTATTAAAGAATGGTTCTGCCATTAGAAATGTGCATTGATACATTTCTTTGTGGTCAGAGTCCAGCCATCAGGAGAAATTTCCAGTTGTTGAAACTAGTCTGATGTTCTGGCATGTCTTCATGTCTCATGACAAGAGATGAGTATGTGCTTTGAGCAAGATTCTGGACTCAGGGGAATTTCATTTTCATATGAAATTAAATTCATATAACTTCCTGCACAATTTCAGAAAAAAATTATGCGGAGCATGTCATTTCATTTCAGCTGAACCAGCTTGTAAGTTTTACCAGCTCTATCTGCAGTGCTCATCACTGGCTATAAAACGCAATTGTACTTCATTTTATTCTTATTTATGTATCATCTGTCAGATTTCCTGTTTCACTTTGACTTCACCATTCTGATTAAATGTTAATATTTTGGTTTTAAATTACATATCCTCTGGCACATGATGCCACATGCAGAGATTTTTTTCCTGTAGCACTTTAATGAGATGATGCCGTATCAATATATCTGCATGAAAATTTTCAAGAATTAGGAAAGAAAAATGTTATGTTTTCAAATATGAATTTGCAAATATATTGAATTAAAAGGATATTCTGTTCTAAACCACAAAATATTCAGATAACTCTTTCAATACAGAACATTTTGTTTCAGCATTTGTTGTAAGATAGTTACGTTGATGCCTCCAAAGGTAAATATTTGCAAGGCATCCTTTTTTTTTAAGAGATCTGAAATTCTGCATTCTCGTCCTAAATCAGGAAGAAACAAAATAACATTTAAATTCCAGGTTTACACACAGTTTCGTAATTTTTAGTCTACAGGTATCAGATCATCCTGCTGGAACAAAATGCAAGTACTGGAATTCCAGTGCCATTTTTGAGAAGACTATGGATACACTGTATGCATTTCCCACCATGATCTGCAAGGGAGAATGGTGAAGAAGCCAGAAAAAGAGAGAAGCAAAACCACCACAAATACACCAAATGTTTTTGCAGAAATAGTGGCATGGCCAAGGTACCTCCATCCCTTTACTCCGATGGAAATCGCATCACAGGTAACACAATGTTTTCCTGCTTTGGACAGCACTGCAAAGATAACCTCTCCATGACAAACACATTTTCAGCAATTTTTTCCTGTGTGCTGGCCTGAACCTGAATTTTCTTTTATGTTAAACATAAATATCCAGCACTGCTCCTGTTTTTTCCTTGCATAAATAAAGCGTGTACAGGCAGGGGGAAGAGGTACTCGCTGTTGCATTTCTGTTGTGACAATGTCAAACAAAAGCCGTGCTTGGTGTTTTCCAGAGGGCCATCTTTGCCTTACAGAAGGCATAATTGCACCCTTTTAAAATATCATCCTGGTGCCACAGAGCCTTGTGTGGATGTGTTGAGTGATTTACTGCACCAGTGATAGAGTCCTTTGGTTTTCCAGCAGTTCTAATGGCAATATGGAAAACTTGGGGCTACACAGTTCTCCTTTTGTGCCGTTGGTCTCAAATGAGCTTGGTGCCTCATTTTTCCATTTGCCATATTAGAATGAATATACAGCAGGAAGAACTGCCTTACATTTTCCATTCTTCATGTTAAACATAATCTCCCAGCCTAAGTGCTGAATCACATCTCCCAACTATTTCCTGCTCCAACTGTGCCTTCCTTGTGTTGCTTTTATTTACTGTGTCAGCCCGCACCTTTCTTAACAGTGTTGCTTTTCTTCCCCTTCAAACAAATATATCCTATTCTCTATGGCAATTTTTGAGCTGTGTGCTCAAGTCAGGGGTTAGACAAACCTTATCAGTATGCGTGTGTGTGTATGTGTGTGCACTTGTATATGTAATTCAGGTATTTTCTCCTACTGAACAGGACAGTTGTGTTGGGAAGCTGGTAAAAGCTAGAGTGGAACAACAGCACAATGCATCAAAGGGGGAACTGAGATTCTTTTTTTCCATAATTTTAGCTGAATGCATCACAAAGTGGCAATTATATGGCACATTTTTCTTCTAAAAAATTGGCCTCGTTGTGCCTCTAGACAACAAAACAGCATGAAGAAACCATACAGGCACAGCTTGGTTCCAAATAACCATGTTTACCTAATATACACAAATATGCCAGGCCTAACTGTATAAATATTGCTGTTCTGACTTATTTCTGGAAGTTTCTAAAGCACATAACGTGGTGAGTTGAAAAGAACATTTGCTATTTATTTTCATTGTAGGAAAAGGCAGTAAGTCTCATGTATAAATGTATTTGCAATGTGATAGGGAAAGATGACAGGAGTATCCATGGAGCATTTTATACCCACTCATATGGTGAAAAACACACAATGGAAAAATTGATTTGAGGTGTTCGAATTTATGTAAGAGGCATTCTGATTTATCTAGAAAATTATTTCTATGGTATTTAATTTGAATTGATTCATGCCATGGTTTTTCTTTCTTTTATAAAATATTCAAGAGATTCTCAGGGTGACATGAAACACTTTTAAGAGAACTACTAGTTATCTCCTCTTTTCTTATCTCTTGGGCAGCTTTTTCCAGCATTCAGAACTAGTGCTTGAGTTTTAAAGCTCCCTTCCACAATTGCTGTCAGATGAGGTGTATTGACAGAGAGGTTTTGCTCTGGGGACCTAATGTAGTATTTGAATGCATCAGAAATTGCAAATGATGCAAAATGACTCAAAAAAATATTCCTAACAGAACTCAGAAAATTCCCAGCCCAGAAGCGTGACTGGTTTTAACAAACGACAGCTTCAAAATGTAACAAAAGATAATTTCTGTCTGATTCCAGGGGAGTGGATGACAGACGACTCTTAGCCCGTGGCACGTGCACCTGGCAGAGCTGTCACAGTGTGCCTGTGCCAAGGGCGCAGGGCTGAGGTGCCAAACCTGGCTGATAGTGGGATTAAGGACTGTCAGAGGCACCCGCTACCTGCTAGTCAGGTTTTGACTTGAATTGTCCTGTTGGTGTCTTCCATGAGGGTTTGTACAGAACAGAGTCATGACAGGCATTCCTCACTCACTGAGAATTTTCCTCCTTTTTCAGTTTCTGGGAAAAACAGGGATTTATGGGGTCTAACTCACCTCTCAGCTGGTGCAGAGGTCAGGGCTGAGATCCAGTAGATACCTTCCACGTGATGCTGGTGCTGCCAAAAACTTACTGGCACCGGTTCCCAGCTATGCCGGTCTTTGGGATGACAACTGGACGAACTACCAGGAGCTCCATGTCCGTGTCACCTGTCCTGATGCTCTCACAGGATGTGGGCTGTGACAGTGGCTGCCCTGGGGCACGAAATGGTGGAGTCTTGCTCGTGTCCCAGTATAAACTGGTTAAATCAAGGCACGTCTGACCCAGTAAAACTGAACATCACTGTCATTAGAAGCAGTACAAAGCCAAAGAGGTGCAAGGAAAGAATGCTGGAGGGGAGGAAAAGAGTATTTACGAGAAGTGCAAAATGGGAACCCTATTCATAGCTTAATTTGACCTTTTTTTGCAAAATATTTGGCACCGTAATTCAAGTCCTGCAACTTATTACTGTAAAAATACCCCAAAAAATGTCTCCTTCCCTTTTTGGCATTTGTTTGCTTTTTAAAGCATTTGAAACAATATGATTTGGGGTTTGGCTTTTTTGTCTTGTTTTTATTTGGTGGGTTTGGTGGTGTTTATTTGAAAGGACAGAGGTGGCTACTCTTTGTTACTTTTTTTTCACCTCTACTTTTCCGCTCTAGAAACTTCAATATATTCCCCAGTTTGGAAAAAATTAGATTCTGACTAAAAGATATCTTCCTGTTTCCTCTGAACACTTTTCAAGAGCCAGAAAATACTTAAAAATTCTGAGGGAGCAAAAAGAGATTTGGAAAAAAAAAAAAAAGTTTAAAATAAGGAAAAATAAATCACTAACATGCTTTTGCACTTTTTTTCCCATGCAAATGTAAAACTCCAGAATATTTTTAAAAATCACACTTTGAGAATAGAATTTTAAAGTTTCAGCTTCAAGTGATGGTTTTGTAGTTATATTCTACAGTTCTGCAGAAAATACAGTATTTTTTGACTGCAAACCTATTCACTCATAAGTGCGTAGTTTCCATTAAAAATAGTCCTCAACAGGTATTTTAAGGGAAAAAAAAACAACAAATGTGTCTAAAAAATCCAAATTATAATCAGTCTTGAATTCTGTACCAATTTGCTGAAGAGATGAATCTACTTTTTTAATGTACAGAGCCAAAAAACAATAGAAGATTTTTTAAAGAGAGCCCTTCCATGAAGAAACATGGAAAGACCTCATTGGATAACTATTCATTCAGGAGAAACAATGAATGTACCAAGAGAGATATTTCAGGGGACTTAATTTAAAAAACTGATTTCATAAAAAAACATTGTCTAGTGTAGGTCCTTCCCTGCTGACACCTTTTTGGTGTCAATCTCCTGCTGCTGAGTTTTGAATTTTATGCTCCATTGAAACCAGTTCCATCATGGATGTAGTCCAAGTATAGCAAAATTTAAGAAGAAGAATTAATGAATTATTTTAGGTTAACTGTTGGATGCCTTAGAGGTCTTTTCCAACCTTAATGACTCTATGATTTCCTTTTTGTTTGTTTATTTTAATTGAATAATAAGAATAAACTCCTCCAGCTGAGATAATGGATGGCTCTGGATTTGTCCCACTTCTTAGATCTATTCTTTTATTTCTTTCCTAGAAATCATAAATCTTTGATGACGTGGGTCCAATTGCCTCAAAGCCACTACATAAACATTATTTTTCCACCAATTTGATTTAGCTTCTATTACTTTTTCCCAGAGTTCTGCTCCTTATTCAAATTAAAACCAACCAAACAAACCAAAACCATCTTTTCATTCCTTTCCCTTGTCCGGATGCCTTGCAAAGCAAAGAGAAACGACAGCTTTGATCTGAGGAGAGAGTGGATTTTCTTTCTTCTTTTAACCAGGCAGAGGCTATTCGTGCAAGGGAAGGATCAGGGTCAGGCCAGGCACAGCTTGTAAGTGAAGTTGTCTGTCTCCAGGCCACACAACTCTGCTGCAAGTTTCCCTAATGCCTTGGCAGCGCTCCATGGCCCGACCTGGAGACACTGAGCTCAGACGAGGAAGCCAATTAGGTTATAACCTGGAGATGGTTCAAGCCCGGGTCCTGCCGGTGAGCTCTGGCTGCCTTATCCACTAAGCTGCCCTGAATCAGCATGAGGTTTAAAGAGGAACAGTTTGTTTTGATGAAAAAAAAATATCATAATTTCCATGAGAACCAGAAAAGGATAAAATACTGTGAGAAAAATGCAATTACAAAAGCTATTTTGTTTTAATTTATCATCTTTGCTGTTCCTCTTGCTGTAGATTCTCTAAGAATATGCTTCTAATTGCATCATTTCATTAGCAAATCTCCTGTTTTATTTAAAAGTCCATATATAAGTGAGAACAGTATTCAAGGGAAAAGAAAAAATATTCTGAGGTATTTGCCTTTGTGGAAAGGGCCAAGCCATGACTGAATGCTACCACATTCGCAATTTCCTCCGTATTCCACCATTTTCTTAATACATTTGGTGGGGGGGCAGGGGGGGAATAAACAAAAATTAAGACATGAGCACAGAACCTCAGCTTCCACAGACTGGCACAACTCCATCCAGCTCAGTGGAGCTTCTCTGATTTCTGTCAATTCAAGATCTGGGCTAAAGGTTTATAGGAGCAATGGGAATGGGAGGATTTCAGCAGCGCTTCGCTGACGGAGGAGAGAAGATACTGTGGGGAGCTGCACATGCAGCGCGTGGCCATGACTGCTTGCACACTAATTAAACCAGTTTTATATTTTGGTACTGGAAAGATGGTTAAAACCATCTGTTTCTTTTTAGAATAGTCTACTAGCTAAGGAGAAAATGTGGACAAGATTAGATCTAGGTGATAAATAGTTGTTTGGAGTTTCTTTCTTCTGCATCTGAAGGTCAAGATCTAAATAGGATTTGCGTCAGTACTTAAGGACAGATGTAAAGGTTTATTGCAATGCGACAAAACAACATGATCTTAGGTAAATCTCCAATGTTTTGTTTCAGCCAAAGCAGTGATTTAATTTATTTAGTGTTCTATTTAAGCTTCTCTCTTTCTGCATGTTTTAATCCTTGCAATGTGGAAGCGTTTAATATAGTTTGAAACAACCGTTGAAAGAAATATTCCTGATTTTTTTTACTGAAACTAATTGTGGAATATGACCCAGTCTGAGGCCTCTTACACATCAGGCAATCAACAGGCTGATGCCTCAGTAGAGTGTTCCAGCAAATTACCTGGCACAGCCGTCGCAGGGTAGCTGCGCTGGAGCACATCCCTGGAGCTGAATTAGAGGTTGTAAATTGCCTCCACAAATCCCTTCCCTCATAGTCACTTATTGTCCCACATAAGTAGCTATCATTTTAATTGACAGAGTCTTGTGTGAGGGATGCAAAATCATGAAAAATATGAAGTGCATCATACGGAGACAAAACACAGCTCCATTGAAATTATACCTTGTCAAGAGGGAAAATATTCTGGTTGGCTGAACATGAATCAAAGAATTTGGAGGACCAGAATGCTGGAATTACCTGGTCTCAAAAAGCAGAGATAGAAAAGGGTCTGGTTTGCTTATTTAGACTTATCTTCCTCTCGACTTATTTTTCTTTTCTCTTGATCACAAAGAAAGGGTGAAACTTTGAAAAGGAAAAGCAGGGAAGAACTAAAATATAAATAATGATAACTTGTATTTGTGAAGTAGATAGTCCAGGAGACAGATAGTGGCACAAAAGCAGTTCCCTTGGGAAAACAGCTTGAACCCAGCCAGAGTCGAGAGCGATGGCCATCGCAGGCTGTTCAGGGGCCCAGGGGTGCTGGGTCTGTGGGCCGTGTCCCTCCCCATATCGGGGTTTCAGTGATTCACAGGCTCCACATCGGCCCTACAAACAAAGATGAATTTCACTCTCTGAGCACATCTGTCATGTTAGGGCTCTGACACTTTGCATGATGGTGCTTAGCAGTCGTGGTACTGTGCACACGAGAGATGTTAGCACTGCCTTTTCTCCTCTAAAACAAATAATTAAAAAGTAAGTGCGTGTACATACCTGCAGTCACAGTTCTGTCATCTTATGCTGCAAAGCCACAAATGGAATATCTTGTTCTCATATCTTTCTTGTCTTTGTTTTCTGCTCCAATCTTTGTATTGCCCTTTGAAACATGTGCATTAATGAAACAAAGATCAGGGCTATTTTCACCCGTATTAAAAAGTATTAAAATTAAACATACATGACCAAAAGGCGGAAAATGTGACAAATCAAAACATGTTATCCCTCCTGAGTTCTGTTTGATTTTATGTCTTGATATCCTTTGCTGACAAGGGAGAAATATCTTACACCACAGAAGTCAACAAAGCTCTCTCTCTCTTAAAGACTAAGGGTAGAGGAGTTTATGACTTGGTTTTTTACTGAAAAGAAAGATTTTTTTGAAAGTTTACATCCTTTATTGATTGATTTATTTATTTAATCCATTCACCGATAGCGCAGAAGCTTCTGCTTTAGCACTCTACTGTTGCTGCTTGACTGAACTATAGAGCTTACTTTTTTTATGCAACCCTGAAATCAGCTTCAACATTGAAGCAAAGGCCATGACACTAGAGATTTTCAAGTTGATGGAGTAAAAAATATTGGGTTTGTGTGTATCAGTGCAATAGGTGTTGAAAATATAAAAAAAGAGGACCATTGATCAAAATAATAGATAGAAGCATTTTTTAATCTGCACAAGTCCGTACATGTATCTCCAATTCTACACACACACACAAAGATATGAGGAGTGTGTCTAACTCCCAAAGTATTTGGCATTCTATATAAATTTCAGCTTTTAGCTTGATTTCATTGACAGTTCAGTCAGAATATCATTTTCCCTTCCCTTGTGGAAAACTATACAAGTTAAGCCTTTTTTTTTTTTTTTTAACAAAGCACTCATGTTGTTTTCTTTCTTTTGCTTGATGTGTTTTGTTTTGCTCTTGAAGCAGAAAAGCACAAGTTCTCAAATAGATTTTTGTTGCCAAAAATCAAGCGTGTTTAAAGTACAGCCAACTTGATGAGGCTTTGCTTGAAGGGGAGAGGGAGGTTTCTCCTGCTACCCCGACAGCCCTCGCGTTGTGTGTTGGCCAATGGAAAAGTCAGTCTCAGGGTGAGGACCAAGGAGTGCAAACCTGAAGGACCTTGACATCTATGATTTAATCATTAGGACGAGGTGCTTTGCTGAGGAACAGCCTCAGGAGGAGGTCAGATTTCAGGGATAACACTTGCACCAACAGAATGGTGTAAAAGAGATTTATTTTCTCACTACAGATATTTATTCAATATGTTGTGAGTGCCACCAGTATATTTTCTGCCCTTGCATTCAGATCACTTTTAAGGAGAACATGTATCACTGTAAACAGTTCATGGATGAGTAGACTGAGGCACAGCAAAAGCTAATGATCTGGTGGTTCAAAATTAATAACTAAATCAGCAAAACAAGTTACAGAGGAACACAAGCAACTGGCTGCAGTGACTTGTTTATTATTCTAAATACATTAACATACCTCAGACCTGACTCCCGTTCCTGAAGGCAAGGCTTTTTTGATGCAAAGCCTCCCAATATATCCAATTTTGCACTGAATGCTCTGGGAAATAAGAGTTAACTTTAATGAAACTCTGTTTGTGCTTTAAAATGTCATATATATAGCCTGATTAATCTAAAGAGGTTAGGAAGAAATATATTTTAATATGGAGAACTTAGTTATCAGTGCACTATCAGAGCACAACTGACATGGGACACAGTCTAAACAAAAGTCAGCAGCTACTAATGAGGCTTGTTAGTGATGCTAATCTATGTAAATGTTATTAATTGAGAACATCTATCTTTTATCTCCAACATTTGGTAATCAGGCAATTAAAAAACAATGACATTCCCGGCGGTTGTTCTCCCAGTTAAAAAAAAGTGATCAAAGAGTCCTGAATAAGGAAAGGGAAAGTCCCTTATCAAGAGCTGGGCCTTGCCTTGGGCTACCAGGGCTCATTAAAGGCAGAAAAGCTCTGTTGATCACCAATTAACCTGATTTGTAGGAACTCTGATAAAGACCTCAAACAACATGAGTTTTCTTAACTATAATAAATGACACAGTTTATTGACAAAAATAAAAACGTTTGGTTTGAAAAAGAACATAAAGGAGCTATTCAAATTGGATAGCCCTACCACACACCAGGCCTGGAAGACGTGGGATGGGTTTAACTTCACCACACTGGTGGCATATTATCAATAGTAGATACAGTCAAACCTATTAGCAGCCATATACACAACAACCAAATATATACATATTTGGTAGCTGTCACATAAATTTCTGTCATCTCTAGTCATAACAGACAGCAGATTGCATTAATTATGTATGTACTATGCTCATGAATGGAAATTCAGCGCTCTAGGGTGAACTCTGCATCTCGAAACACGAAAGTAAAAAAAAAAGGATATTTTCTTGAGGCTTAATTGGTGGACATTTTGTGATTATACTTTTTTTTTTTTTAATCTTAGCAGTTGCTTTAAATTATCTCTAGTGTAAATTTCCATATGGCTTTTTAACCCATTCTTTCCTTTCTGGAGAATTTAATTCTTCCTCTCAGGTATTGTTCACAGTGTCACAATGAGTAGGTATAACACCACAGTGTGACTGTCAACTATAATTGTAATTATTGCCAGCGGTTCATTAATTCACGTGGTGATGGCCTGTCCCTGTTTGTCTCTGGAGAAAGGGAATAATAACTAAATGTAAAACTTGGGCCTTGAGTTGAGTGGAAAAGTAGTGCAAATATGGTACCAAATTCAAGCATTCTCTGTATTTAAAGTTCAATGGTTTTGGTTTAGCACCACAGCTGTGCTACCAAACCCCAGTGTTGTGAAATTATCTGTTACAAATAAATTGTCTGCATAGTGGGGACCTTGCCAGCATTAGCATATCTTATCAAATTATACCCTGGGCGTTACATTGCTTTATATGCAACATTATTAAGTGCGCTTTAGGTTTTCAGGGGTAAAATGCATTTGAGACTGTGAGATTAAAGCTGCCTTATTAGGTCTATCGAGTAGCGGATGTCCATGATCTTTATGGGCCAGATTTGACTTTGATAAAAGTCAGATTGGGTCATAAAGTGAAAAAATACCACTGTCACTTTTTCTGACATATCCATTTGACACATGCAGGACTGTATCTCAGGTTTATACATCAAAAATTCAGCTCACTTTTCTTCCTGATGATGGACACCTTCATCATTTCCACAAAAATATTTTCCACTATAAAATATCTTTTCCTCCTCACATCTGCCTTCTTCATTCTCTGTTTGTGTCTATTCAATGCAGAACAGAAGTAGTAAAGAAAATCATATGGGGAGGTCCGACGCCTTTAAATGAGCAATTTTTAAGAAACCTCAACTCTCATACACAAATTGATGATATGTCGCGTTTAGCAGAGAATGTTTTTGGTGTCAGAGGACATGTCTGAGAAGAAACAAAAAAGAGACATAGCAATCAGGGTAGCATGAAGTGTCAACAACCCCTTTGAAGCCCAGACCCCTTTTTATTAAGATGATAAAATGAAAGATCAGCTGCTTAATGGTGGAGCATGTGAATATTTTGATTTGAGATGATGTCTGTGGTTTTGCTTTTTTAACTAATGCGTTAGTGCCTCTCCCCCTCAAAAAAGGTATTAGTTAGTGATATCATGGGTGAGCTTTTATCTTACCATATAGATCTGAGCGTGTTTTACAGCAAAGATAATTATCTCCAACCAGCGATTTTGGTTGGTCTTTGATTTAGCTGTTCAAGCAGATGCCACCATAGAGATTCTATTATGCACAAACAATTGTATTTCATTGGTAAGTGCCCCACATGCCTACCTCATTATTAGAACCCAATTAATTTTTCTTTGTAATAAAATGGAAAGACTTAGAGCTAACAGGAAGGCTAATCTAAAGAAATTTGGACCAACCGCAAAGAGTACCTGGAAGGAGCATAAAGGAAGAAGAGCGGTAATTACGTGACACATGCACACACACAAAAAGGAAAGAACATGAACTGAAGTTTCAGAAACAGGCCCAGGGAGCACAGATCGCAATCTGGCTAGATTGTGAAAGTACTGCTAAGATGTCTTAATTATATGATTGATGTAAGCTTCAAAAGGAAACTCGGTGCTCACAATGGCTACAAGGTTAGGAGTGTTATCTAATGTATAAAGAAAACCACCACTGAAGGCAAACAGTGCACGTGAAACTTGAGACCTTTCTCTTTCAGAACCAATCAATAACGTCTTAGTTTTAATCTATATTATGTTTAAGAAAATGTGATGACATCCTTGATTGAAGATCACACAAATAATTATGCTAATAATGACTGACTGTAGGATCTACAAGGACTGGATCTACGAGAACTGTCGTTTGAATTCCTGTGACGCTGCATGCGAGGGGACCTGGTTCAATTACCTGATAGAAGCACGCAGACTTCTTGTTTGAGACAAACTGGGGAAAGCACTGCTTGGGGAACTGATTAACACATTCTAACACAGTTCTGATTACTTTAATCCAGTGACTTAACTTACCAGCAAATTATCTATTTTCAAGATAGTGGGGTTAGCTGACACTAGGAATCTCATCTTGCAGGGAATTCTGGTATTTCAAGTATTCTTTTCCTCCAAATCAGAACAAAACCCCTTCAAATTCCATTATTTTATTAACTTTTTCTCTTTTTTTTGCTTTTTTTTTCAAGCTTCTGATTAGAATTTATTTTGCAATCACTTTTATCATTACAAGTGTTATTATCAGTAGGAAATAAAGAAAATTTAGTATCCGCCAAAGGGAAATATTTTTGTAATTTGGAGTTACAAATTCAAGGAAGAAGTCAATACAAACATTTTTTTTTAGTCAGCAAATCATTGTATTCAAGAAGAATATTTCTTCATCTAAAAATCGTAAGTGGAAGGTGGTTTCTGAGCTCACTAAAACTTTGCAGAAGGTGACCAAATGCTCTGCATGTCTCTGGCTATCAGTACCAGGCAATAAACTGCTTTTCTGCCTTTCCTTTGGTGCTGAGCTATTTGTTCCTGGGGATATGAGGAAATGTTACCTTTCCATACAAAATGCACTTGCCTCTGTACACCCAACCAAGCTTATTCAGAGGAACTAATAAGTGTTTCTTGGTGAGTATCCAAAATGACAGATGAGATAGATGGACATGAAATAAGTCTTTATCCACAATGGACAGGAGAAAGAAATTACACCTATACATTCTGTATGGCAGAGCATGTGTTTTTAATGCAAGCATCCACATAAACATCTTCTTTTGAGATGGGTTTGAGTAGTCCAGACTACCCACTCTTGTCAGGGCTTGTTGTTGAAGGGTAACTAATTTGCCTGGAGATACCCAAATAAAATCATAACACAGTTAGCCCAATTCTGTTTAAAAGTCATTTTATGAGTCTTGATTGGCCAGGCATGGTGGTAATAGAGTGAGAGTTAATGCTACAAGCATTACACAGAAGAGGCAAAAATAAAAGCTCTGCTGTGCAGACAGGAGGGGTGAAGGGTCCATTGAAAATCAGAGAGATTAGCAACTCATCACATTATATGTGGGTTATCAGGAGACAGAGGTAATGAAAGTGAGACCTATATCCTTGATCAATAAGAGTTTGACTGCATTTTGAGTTCATTTTCCCCTGCCGAGAGCGAGACAGCAAGCTTACTATTGATCACAGTGTTAATCCATAACTAGTCTGGGCCCTAGCCTAGTGGAACAAGGAGGAAAAATAAGATAATAAGCAGGAACTCTTGATCTTTTATTATGGTGTGCTAGATAAAGAGAGTGCAAGGTTCAAGGTGAAATACTTTATGGTTAACCCCTTCTTTGCTGCTTAACTCCAAGTGCATGAATGAAAGTAAATTAGCCAGGTCTCATGTTTTGATACATGTTGACCTTGAATCTTGTTGACAAACCCTTTGCTATGAAACCCACACGTGTGTACAGGTTACCACTCCACATCTCTTCAAAGCCCAGGGGAGGGAGCACTCACGTGGCATCTGAGTGATTGATACTGGGGTCACATCCTCCGCTGGTGAAAGCCTCTGTCGTATCCCTGAAGCAGGAGTCAGTGGCTGTAGCTGAGATGAGGAGATTCATCCCTAAACCTCACCTTAGCAGGGTGGTTTGAAAATTGAACTTGCAGGTCTTAAGACAGGCAATCGTTTCCTTTACCTGTATATTTATTCCAGCCTTTGTTAGAAGCACATCTAGATATTCTCTGGTCATTGCTTTTGCCTGGGAGTTGTCCTTTTTTCCTCTGATGTTTTTAACTGAAAACATGTACAATTAAGACAACTTGCTTTTTCCCATGGCAACACCTGACTGATGTCAGAGACAGTCACGTTTTGAGGTGAGGAACTGATGGAAAGTATGGCAATTACCTTTTAATAAATCCTGGGAAAAGGAGGAAAATTGCCGTTGTCATTGCAAATGTTTTTAAACAATTGATATTCCATAAACCTCAGCTTCAGTAAAATTTTAAAATATCAGCATTCTCTTCAAGAGCAAAATGAGCCCTGCTGCTTAATTGAAGCTTCTATAAAGCATTCGAATTACAAGTTTTGAGTTCCTTCCACTTGGAGGCGAGGAGCACACCAAGAGCTTAGTCATGTTGGAAGCATCTCCTCTGGCTCCTGGATAGGTGCAATAGAAATACATGTATTTCTATAAGCATTCAGCCTTTCTGCTTTGTGTGTGATCCCCTCAGAGATCACCAGATAATGGCTCAGTACTGGCATTTCCAGCCTGAGCTAAGTGACCCATATTCCAGCAGAGCAGTGCTGTTCCCTGTGCTGTTGGAAATGGCTTTGGGATGCGACTGAGAGAAGCCTTGTAAATGCGGTTTTTGAGGAATTGTTTCATTCTCTATAAAAATAAAATAAAATAAACAGAACTCCTCTCTACTGCTTGATTTTTTTTGGGTCAAATGTCACAAGTTTGGTCTGCCTAGCTAAAAATTACTTAGCTTCTGTAGACTGCATCAATGCACATCATCCCTGGTGAACAGGGAACACAAAGATGCCAGCACACACATGGCACTGAAGGAGGACTTTTACTCATCTCAGTGTGAGTCTCAATTTAGTGTCATAATTTGATCCTAAAGCTCGGCCAAATCATAATTATGCTCTGCCTGCTAATGGCACGTTGCTACTTTGGCTGGGTAATGTACTTTTCAGCTCTCCCAGGCTACACCTAACTCATTCAGATAGCCCATACAACTAATTTACAATCTCTCTGGAGCTACCTCGCAGTTAGCTCCTTTTAGTAGTTGTTAAATTATCCCTATGTATCATTTACATGTTGCATGATTTGGTTGGGATAATTAATGCCTGCAAAGCACTCTGAGGTTTTGGGATGAAATGTACAGTAGAATTACAATGAATTATTCTGGTGATGATGATGATAAATAAATACTGCAGAAAAAATCCCTGAAAACAGCTTTCATATGCTACTAAAAACACAAACCTGTAGCTAGACTGCTCTTTTCCAGCTGTGGGTGCCCTGTAGTCTCAGATACTCAAACAAAGAGAAGATTAATCTTCAAGTGGTAGATAGTCACTTATTCTTTAGCGTTCAGCATGTTTTACACAAGGGTGTGTAATTCAGCTATTCACTGTAACATAAATCAATTTATGGACAAAACAAGAGGAGGAAAAAAATCTCATTGTTCTTTAGCTTAATAATGCACACAAAAAATAATAAAGGGGAAAATGAATTATAGGAGTCCAAAGAAATTGCAAGGGTGTTTTTAGAAAATATCAAATGGTTGAGATATTGCTGTAGGCAGCACCCACAGGTTAAGCTGAGTGATCCTTCCTGTGCAGAAGAAGAGAAGCGGAGGCTCCAGCGGATCAAAAGCAAGCATCTCTTTGCAGTTTTAGGGGCTGTGTTTACTGGACTTTTCTCCTTTATTTTATAGTATTTCAGTAGTTCAATGAATGTTATTAGTTTTACATTCTGAAAACACAGCTTTGACTGCAGAGGCTCAAGTAGCTGATGCCTTTAATTCAAGGTGTTGGTTTTCCTCGACAAGGAGGTTTCCCCAAACTCTCTCATCTCGTTTTTGTCATGCACTTGAAAGCACTCATTAAGTTTGCAATGAAAGGAGGTTGTTAGAGCAGAGGAAATTGTAAAGTGGACTCTTGCACGGGGGCTGCTTTTATAAGGCCATGATCTGGACTGGACACTGATGCCTTGAGTTTCTTACACAGCTCTTTATAGATGCACGTGAACAAGGCATAGATTTGTGTGCTTTGAATGACATCCCCTAAATCTTTATGGATTTTATTTTCTGACTACAGCCACCATTTATGCACATGCCAATATTTAGTGCAATCCCTGCACAAATAAATGTTATGGTCTTCATCTAACCAAGGCAGCAACCTTAAAAATATCACTCATGACAGATGTGAGTACAGAGATTCAAACACATACAGATAAAGACATCTGTGTTCGTCTTGTATAACGTGTGCCAAGCCAATAATGAAATGCAATGTAACATTTATAGTCAGATCAGAGCTTTGTGGTTTTACTCTCTTGAAAGTACTACTGTTCTCAGGCTGACATTTCTGCCCAAGCTGCCCCTGAGGAGGGCTGCAGAACCCTGCTAAATATTTGCAAACGAGTCTACCCCTTGTGAAAGTCTAATATGGAATGTTTTGCCTTCAAACTGTGGGGTAAATGTTTGTTAAGGGGGGAAGACCACAGTCTGGGGCTGGAAGAAGGTTTTACTCTTTGTTAGGAAGATTTCACCGTGTTTCTACAAGTGAGAATTCAGAGCCAGCCTCTGGAGACAGGGCAAGTTTGTGATTCTGCATATTGAGTTATGCATTTTGTTCAGGGGGGAAGGATGTGTAGAAAAGGAAGACATAGAGAACCATTATAGAAATAATTAAAGTAAGATGGACTTTAATCAATTGATGGTCTAGTTTTCATGTACAGAAAGTGTCCAGAGTGAAGACCTAGAGAGCATCCCTCAAGTCTGCATCTGGTGAATGCATGACATTCCAGGCCCAGTTGTCAAATAAGTTAGGGTAGGTCATTAACTGTCTCACAAAACACTTTTTTAAAATCAGAACTTACCCTTACGACATTTTTTTTGCCAATTTTTCAAGTTACAGCTGAATTTCCTTAGGCAAAGTTAGGCCCTCGGTTCTACAGTGTTTGAGATGCTCTGAAAGGACCAGGACTGATGTGGCAGAGGCTGCCAGGTAGGATGGAAAAATGCAGCCTTAGAGGACAGCAACCAGATGCCAGCACGAATCACAGAGTATTCAAAGATCAGCAGCCTGCACAGGCAACAGCAATTAAAAAAAAAAGTGGTGGAAGATGTAAATTATGTTTTTGGAGTTTGGAGCTCTTGGGTGACCTGCGCAAAATGTGTTGCTCACAATTATGTCCCCAGTCCATTTTGTAAAAGTCAGTGCCTGGACTTGCTGGGATATCAGACATAAAAATTAATTCTCCTGTCCACACTGTGAAAGTGGCAGTGGGATATTTTACTGTAACAGAGACTGTAATCACTCGGAGGAATACTGGCATGAGACGTTTCAAAGCGGGTTTCAGCTCCAGATTGTCGAAACTAACAATAATTTCTGTAATTATTTTATATTAATTATAGGTCATCTACTAATATCTTTAATTAATTAATGCTGTAATGTGATTATGTAATTTATAGTTACTGTTGCAAAAGGTTAATTTGTCAAGAAAGACACAAGGTAAACAGAAATGTTATTAAAACCGTGTATAAACATTCAATTGAAAACTTGAACTGAACTGAAAGAAACAGTTTAAAGAAATAAATGCTTAAACATCTACATATACACAGCCATCTATCCACTGGAATTTCATAGAATAGTTGGATTTCTTATAGGTGTTTTTCTCTCCTTAGAAATGAAAAACCAGCATATCTTTTTCCAGTGAGAATTTTAATTTGAAAAAAAATATTTTTCATGTACCTTTGAAGAAATCATTCCTTTTCCCAAGATTTTAGCCAAAGGAATTCTTTTTAAATATGTTTAATTTATTATTGTGATTTCATTTACATGGAAAGCTGTTCTTATTTAGGACAAATGAAAATGAAAAGATAAGGAGTTCTGTAATCAGATCAGTCACATTTTTGTAAACAAAGTTTAATTTTAAAGTCTTTGAAATGTAAGCAATTTTTTCTCTCCATCATACAGATATTTTCAATGAGTTTGCAATTTACCTTATTATCAGCCCTAAAAAAATATATTTATCATTTTCTTGGCTAACTTTCCAATGCCACAGGTCTTAGGAAACCAGAATCACCTTCAGTAGTATTCAGAGATCATTCCCAGAGCTCCTTTCTATGTTCCAGGTGGGCTTTTAGCCCTGAAAGGCTTTGGATCCCCTTTTCCCGGGGTATCTTAGGGCCAGTGCCAGGTTTCTTACATCTCTGCTTGCTGCTGGATCTCTCAGACTATTTTATGCCTAAATAACTTAGTTCAGCAGAATATTTTTTCTGAACTCACTGGAATTGCTCTTATTTGTTTAAAACATGGCAGCTGCTGAAGTTCTTGGGAGTTCTTTGGGGGATGTTGCCTCTTCCTACACGTTTGTGCAAAACCAAGGGTGGTTTGGGTTGGGATAGTGAAGGAAAAGAGGCAAACAACTGACAAGAATCAGGCAGTTGAGAGCCACGATGTTAAACAGGTGTAGTGGGATCAGAAGCCATCCCTAGTGTTCATTACTGGCATATGCTATAATACTATCAAATTATTTCAGCAACCTGATGTGAGAATGGGGTGTGGGGTGGAAATTTGCAGATGGTAACAAGGGCAAAAAATGCCGAATGAATTTTAAATCTGCACAGCATAACATTTTAGCATCAAAGTGAGCATTTAGTACCAAATACCATTAATTAACATTTCCATGGGCTTTTTATTAAATGCTTGCTCAGCAAGTCAAGTGTCTTTCAAGCTCCGAACAGCTGTGAATGTATAAAAATATATTGACACAGATATATTCATGCATGCAAATAAATGTATTTCTTTCGTTTGTTGTCAATGATTGTTATTATATTATAGGGTTTTAACAAGTTAAAAACTAATTTGCAGTATCAATCTGAGCAGCTGAAAGGGGGTTGTACGTGAATACCTGTCTACCTGTCTGTAATCACTCTGTAGCATCTGGCCCCAGCTAATTCCCTGTTTCCTACTTGTTAGTAACTCACTCCAAGGCAAGGGGAATGGGCCCTTACCCAGATTTCACTTCCTGTATCTCTTTTAAGGCTATTCAGATACTCATTTAGTAGTGGCTTTCCATGCAGAAAAGTTGCTCAATGCCATGAAAAGGGCATATATTAAGTTTAAAATAGTGCATTGCAGTGAACAGTCCTACAATAAGTGCCATATTCACAGCTTAATCATCAGATCCAGTCAGTAGTCACCTGATAGCTTTTGTTTTTACCCTGTGATAGTAACTAAATTAATTTGTTTCCTAATAAAATATTTCAGGATGTTGAGAAAACACAGATAAGTAGACAGAATCCTTATTAGGATCATCAGTATTAACATAAAATCCTTTTGTGCTCATTAAAGAAAATACAGTCAATTTAATTAATGCACATTAATCCCCAGTTGACATTAAAATCAGCTAAAAAACAACACTGATATAGATTATTAAAATGAAACCAAAAAAACGTGTACGAGGTGGCCTCTATAGGAAGAAAATAATTCCTGAACACCCAGGGTTCCTTTTTTTTTATTTTCCTTATGGAAAATGTAATCTGGCTGCCTGTCCATTACTGTAAGGAAAGTTTGCAGCCACCAATCATTTTCCTGTGGGACTCGTGGCAGAGAAAGAAACATGCTGGGGACAAACATCTGTCCCACGCTGGAGTTATGTGGCAAAACCTTCTGTCATCCTTCCACTGGTCCTTGCTGGAAGTGCAGTGCTGGGTTTGGCAGACACTGAGCCGGGTTATTTTCAGGACTATTGCTAAGCCTGAGAAGCTGCTGTTCACCTTCTTTATTCCCATGGGTGTTCTTTGTACTTTGCTGCCCTGGCCATGGTGCAGCAGTGTGTTAAGGCATGGCAGGATCCCCGAGTGGGTGTGAGCTCATCCCTGCTAAGCAAAGCCCAAACATCTTCTTTTAGGCATGAGGTGCCTCAGCCAAGCCTGTGAGATCCTTCATGTGGCATCAGTTAAGCAGGCACTTCAGAGCAGTATCCTAAAAGATACCTGAGTGACTCAGATGTGTCAGACTGATCTGCCCAAGTATTGCAGGTGCTCAGGCACCGAAATCTCCTAAGCCTCACACGTGTGTTCAGGCGTACCCTGTGCTTGGATGTGTGAGTGCACATGAAATGCCCTGGCTGGGAACAATGCAGGTATTTGAGCCCCACCTGATTAGGAGCTGTTTGCTGGCACAGGGACAGTGCCAGCCGTGTATGGGAGTTCTTGTTTGCTCGGGGACCTCTAAACCCAGCACCGCGCTGAGCTCCAGGGGAAAGCTGTGCCAAGACCAGGCTGCTCTGGGTGAAATTTCAGTCTGTCCTCAGGGATCTGTCCTAACACAGGGTGGGAATCAAGGGACCCTTCAACATCCGGTCCCATTCCCTTATGAGCTGGAATGTTATCAGAAACTGGGGAGTTTGAGGGCTGGGATTTGCAGCAGTGATGCTTTAGGTGCCTGGAAGCACAGGGGATTCCAGACTTACCAGCTTCACCCAAGAGCTGCATTTCCTCCTCTCTTTCCCTGGTGCCGGCTCTAAACACTGAGACATGGAGCCATGCTCATGTTTGCATTCTCTCTGGCCCCATTTTTCTGCAGAATGCAGCCATTTCAGGAGGAACTGATGGAAATGTGACCCATTTCTCTTCATTTCCCAGCAGAGGTGGAGCAGGGGCTTATGTCCTCTCAGAGGAGGACCTTGAGCATAGATCACCATCTCTCTGGGACTAGTCTAACCCCTGGAGGACTCAAGGAAGGCCAGGGAAATCACATCTTCCAGGAGGGAAAAGACAGCAGGTCAGTCCTCTTTCTTCACCCAGCTCATTTTCTCTTTTAAAGACCCACTGGGCAAGCACAGCAACAACATTTGTGGAGGGCTCAGAGAAAAAAGCAGAAAACACCAAGCTGTTCAGCCCTGCCAAGGTAGAGAGCCCTAGACCTGCCCAAAGGCAAATTCCAGGCACCTGCCCAGTTTCAAGGAAAAAAGCTGCAGTGCCTACGAATTCTGGGTTTATTTTGACCAGCAGCTGCACAGGCATTTTGAGAAGCTGCATTTTGGACATGGGTGTGTAAGTGCCTCTGTACCCTAGACTAAGCTGCCTTTGAAAATTGGTTTTTGATGGCTATGCAAAGATCTCTTACTACTTTTTTGTTGAATGGGGACTGAAATAATTTTCTTATGGAAGGTGGGTGTTGAGGAGAGATTGATCTTCAAAATGTAGCTTAGATTTCAACTGAAGATGGCAGAAAAGTTTCCTGAAAGAAGAAATGTAATAAGTTCTGGTTTAGAATTCTTGCATATATAGCAAAAATCAATTCATTTTCATAGAATGTAGGATCAATAATATGTAGCTGTGCTCCTGGACACCAGTATTTCTGAAATACCATTCGAGTCACAGCAGGTCTTATTTAAGGGAGTGAGTTTTGCCATTGCTTGTTTGGTTACACTTCACTTTGTATTTCTTCATCTGTACCTGGTGGTTTTGTTTTGCACAGATTTTAAATCCAGAGAGACATTTTTTTTCCTTTTCCTCCAGGATTTTTGTCACTATTAGAGCCATATAAATGTCATGCCCTCCCTTCCCTATTGATTACACTCACAGACTCTTATCTTCAGCTTATAACTTATTTTATTAACTACTTTAGAAAGTGAAGATAAAACATGAAGGAGGAGAAAGGGAATTGTGTGGTTATCCCATGAACAGGGAGGTTTTATTTTTAGAGCATACCTAGGTGCTAACAAAATAGAAGAATTCTTTTTCTTTTTGATGGCATGACATGTTCCAAACTATGATAAGGTTTTGGGCTAATTAAATAAGAAGTAAGGTCTGTTAATGTACAGTTTTTATGATAGATGTTAGCATGTCGAGTCTTTCCTTCTTTTTGCTTCATATTTTAAAGTTTCCTTTTATGTGTGTGAAAAATGAGTAAAAGTGTCAAGTCTTATCACACCTGACCTTGCTTTTTGGCTAGCCTCTTTCCCTTATCTATCGAACACATTACTCTCCCCATCATAACGTGGTAGTGCAAACATCGCAGCTGCCCAGCAAACATGACCAAAGCTACCTTTAAACTACCTCTAGACTCTTTAAACTCAACTAAAAGGCTGATTAGGTTCCTCCTCTTTGGTCATTATCTCATTCCGATAGCCACGCAATGAAAAAGCAATCTAGTAAAAAGCTCTCTCCTAGGAAAACTAGTTAAAGTGTGTGCTTGCTTAGGACGGTGTACTTAAAGAAAACAATTTATTCGTTCGGCAAAACCAACTGTGTAAACTAGTTTAGCTGTTTGCCGAGGCTTGGAATGAACAAACGTTGTTGTTTTCCTCCCACAGCTCCACGGGGAGGGGGAACGGGGGGTCGGGGCGGGTCCGGCCCCGGCGCTCCCGCAGCGCGGGGTGGGCAGGGCGCGGGTCCTGCGGCTCCTGCCCCGCACTCTGCCAGAGGCAGCGGCCGTCGCCCGCCCCGCACCCTGCCAAAGGCCACAGCCCTACTCTGCCCCGCAGCCCACGGAGGGTGCATCAGCCCTTTCCTGGGTGGGGAGAATTGGCCCCTTCGCGAGAAAAGCGATGGGAACCCGCGGCCGCGCTCCGTCTCCCCTCTGGCTGATGCTCGCCCCGGGACTGCCTCGGAGGCGCATGACCCTCCCCGTGCTGTTTGATCCGTTCTGCCTCCCCACCTTCCCAGGAATTATCTTCTTTTCTTTTTTTTTTTTGCTAAACAAATTTAGAAGGAAGAGATTGGGGAGGGGAGGGAGAGGCTGGCTGCGAGCCTGCAGCCGGCGGTGGAAAGGAACCGCAAGCCTTTCTCGGGCGGTGTTTGCTCGGGTTCCTTTAGCAAGCGCGGCACAATGGCAACTATTCAGGAATCAGTCAATATGACCTGGCATTAACAAGCCCTAAAAACATATATGCTTCATTCTCACAGAGACTAGGAATCACGTTTTTAAGTGGGATTTACTTTACTTTGTCAACAGAATAGGTAATGCGGAAAGTCTCCGCTGTGGAGTAAAAGCGCTCCCCGTGTCCTCCTCCGAAAGAGACATTTGGACCGTGAAACCACCTTTCCTGAAGAAGTCCCAGCATAGGTGGTCCTAAGTGACAGGATTTTCCCAGACAGAAGTTAAGCTGGGAAGGAGAAGTGCCCTGGGAAATCCATCCGGCCTCCCCCGGGGGGGTTTCCCAAGGGGTGAGCGGGACAAGCTCATATCGGTACCGGAAAGGTGGACAGGGAGAAAGGCCCAGGCCACAAAAGGGTTACGAGCCCGGAGAGTGGAGCTATTTGTCACCGGCACCCACCAGAGGAAAAAAAATAAAAAAAATTACTGATTAACGTGATCTGTCAATACGCCTCTGCCCCGCGGCACTGCGGGACTGGAGCCGATCCATTACCTGGCACCTCCTTTGCCATCTCCCTCACCTTGCCGAGCCCCTGGATCCCTCGCCTGGCCCTGAGTCATGGGTAAACACCGCCGGGTGCCAGGCTGCGCCCGGGGTACCCGCCCGGGCCGGGCGAGCTCCCGGCCCGCACCCAGCGCGGAGGGTCAGGCTGGGCTCGGGGCCTCCTGCGGGACAGGGGTGCAGCCTTCCGAGAGTAAATGAGGGCGATCCCCACTTCCCCAAGGGGCACAGACAAGCCAGAGGGGAAAAAACTCCCTCACGGGCAAAGAGAGACGGCTGGGGGGAAAGACCTGCCCCGGAGAGCATCCCTGACCCGGCTGCAGGAAGGGGTTAAAAATAGAAATAATAATTATTTTTAAAAAAAAAAACAGTTGGAAGACGTTGTTTTCCATAGCAAAACGTGGCTGCACGCAGGATAAACATGAAAAAAAAAATGTAATACCTTAATTAAAGCTGCCCTAGATGCCCCGCAGCGGGGTTGAGAGGGGCGGCAGCCCGGACCCGCACCCCGCACCTTTCCCGGGGACGCCCCGCTCCGGCCCCGCCGCTGCCCGGGCAGGGACCAGCAACCCCGCTGCGGGGAGCAGCCGCCGGGATCCAGACCTCCCCGCGCAAATTAATTCATCACAGAGCTTGTTAAACAATTTGCAGGGCGGGCATGATGTGGACCGGGGGGGTTGAGGAGTTTGGGGGGTTTTGGGGAGGGGGCGGATGGGTGTTTTGTTTTTATCTCCTCTCTGGGGCCAAATAGCAGCTGGCAGCCAAAAGACTTTCTGAACTGTTTCGTTTGAGGAAAGTGAGGAGAAAACTGACGTCTGACTCTCTCCGCATTTTAAATATGCTAGAATATAATTGACCGACTGCCGCTATGGAGCATTTGACGTGCGTGATGGTGCTGCACCGGGCTGCTCCGAAAGTCCTAGGAAATGCTCATTTGCAGGAAGAACTTGTTAAAAATGAAGGGCTTGGATTAAATGTAGAGGCTAAAGGCGTTTTCGTGTGCCACCGTTCGCATCACGATTCTGCAAGCGCTCCTCCACCTCTCCCCGTACATCAAATTTTTAGTTCAGAAAAGCCTGGTAGCTGTGCGGTACTGGCTCAGAGAAACCCCTCACTGCATTTCACGAAAACCTCCTCTGTGCTGTAGGACCTGCTGTGTTAAATTACGATCCAAAGGCTGTGGGGTGGGAACAATCAATCAGAATACCTGGGGTAGTGTGTAATGTGTGTGCTCTTGCCAGCGGGAGCAAGCGGCCCCTGAACACAGTCCCCCAGCAGGTTAAATAAATATGATACTATAGACAAACCGAGAGGATCACATGGCCGCATCAATCAGCTGTTGATAAAATACAATCTTCCTTTAATACACGCTGGGAAAGTTATTTAACACTTACAAAACCTGAATTCAGTGCTGTTTCTCTTAGTAAAAGGGGAGAAAAATATTCTTTGAAAGTGCAACTCTTCTTAAAAGGCACGGAGAGGTGACAGTTGCATTTTCCTGGGGGATATAATAGAAAGCCTTTAATGAAGCCACAGACACTGTGCAAAGTACGTGAGCCACGACGCTGGAAAAATACAGAAGCTGTTAAAAGAACAAGTCAACGTAGAAGTGGCCGGAGTCGGTTCCTGGCTGCGCATTAGGGTTTATTTCCTTCTCATTCATGATTTCACAACCCGGGTGGCTAAAAGGCTCCCGAGAACTGTTTCTTCTTGGCATGCAATTAGGGACGAGCCCCTTCAAGGAGGAAGCGACAGGGGGTTCTTCCCTCCCAGCTCGGCATCTCTGGCAGCTGCCGGACAGCTGGAGCGGCTGGAGAAGCAGCAGGCACACGGGTGCTTAGATTTTTTCTTTAAGAGAGTTTGTCAGAGAAATACTAAAATATTAGAATTTTCTAATAGAAATCAGTTCTCCCGGGTATTTGTTGAAATGAAAGTTGTTGGTAGGGGCTGAGCACAGGTTTTTTGGTTGGATATATATTTTTTTTAAATGTAGGAAGGAATGGGGTTCTCGGGGTGCAATGTGTCTTCCCTCTCTCAGGTGAGAAGTTTTGCCTACTGAGATAAAAAGAGATGTCGCTCGAGTACGCTTTGGGATTATCGCCCATTTATTAACTTTCCGCTTTTCACTCTCTTAAGAGTCCCTTTTGAATTCTCTTCGCGGTGCCTTGTCCCACTTCCCCACCTCTACCCCCCTTCCCGACCGGCCCCCATCCTGCGGGCTCTCCCTGCAGGCTGCAGAGCCCCCGGCCCGTTTGCAGGGCTGGCGGCAGCAGTGCGGGGCTCAGCGCCCTCTCCGCCCACCTGAAGCTCCTCAAGGCACGGGAAAAGTCCGCACCGAGCCCCGGGGAGACGCGGCATAAATCGCTGGGCAGCCCAAACCTCCGTGGGGAAAAGCTGGAGGAAATCCTGACAAGGTTTCCCCTAACAAATGGAGATTAATGCCCGCTGTAAAAAGGAAGCGGTTGGAAGTGATGTTTATACAAGAAAAATCCTGGAAACAGGGGAAAGACTGGAAAAACCCCAAAAGCCCGGGAGGCTGCCGGTCCGGGATTGATGTCAGCCAAAAAATACGGGGCCTTCCACTCCCGCTGCTCTCCTTCGCCCCTGGAGAACCCCACGCCCGCCGTGGGGCCGCCCTGTCGCGGGTGGGCGTCGCGGGGATGCCCCGACCCTTGCGGGTGCCGCCGGGGCACCTCGGAGGGGGAGGAAATCGCCGGGAAATCACAGCTCGGGACAGGGCGCCCACGGAGGGCGCGGTCGCGGGGGGGAGGCTGTGCCCGGAGCCAAGGGGGCGGCAGGGTCCCCGCAGCCAGCCCCGGAGCAGCTGCGGCCGCCTCCGCGCCTCGGACGTGTTTGGAAAGTTGCGCTAAAGAGCTCTTTACCTGCACCAGCCACCCTTAAGCACTCTCCAGGGGCTTGTTGTGCAGATGTAATGGCAAGGCCAGGGGGTCTTGTTTGGGGAGACGTGGGGACATTTGTCATGGCTGACCTGTGAACTTCAGCTTCTGAGCCCAGGACTGTAAGGAGAGGCTCGGGCTAATGTAATAAAGCGAGAGAGACAAGAGGAAAGGCCTATCTTGCCCCAGGGCCACCACATGTTCACTCCGTTTTACTGTCAGTGCTACATGGAAGCTGTGGCTTCATTTCATATTCTATTAATATTTACAGCGGCGATTGAATTTCCCATTACAAAGTTCACCATACACGCACTGCTAATATGAAATATTAATAGTATTGTGCACATTATGAAAATTCTTATTATTAAAAAATATATATACCGGGCAATTTGCACGGGTAACTTCATTTACTGTGTCCACCTGGCGCAGAGGGGACCTGTAGCCCTGGCCCCGCGGCGGTGCGGGGGGATGCGCGGGGCACCGCGGGGCGGAGTGGGGCTGCGCGGGGAGCAGCCCCGGAGCCCGGGTGGCACCGCAGGAAGCAGCGTGGCCCTCTCAGTGCCACCTCCACCCACGGGGCTGTCTTTAACTTGTGAAGGGTCACGTTTTCCATCTCGTCTGGGGCATCCTGAGGGCAGGAGATGCCCAAAGCAGCTTTTTTCCGACGAGCGATGGGGCCGAGGAGAATCAGGTGGATCCGATGGTGACAGAGGGGTTTTAAGTTTTTTGACTGCTTCTCCCAGCTCGACTTTCCGAGACGGTTTGAAGTCCAAGCAAACCCTGAGTGTCTCAAAGATGAGTAATCAGGCATCACCTTACTTTGCAGACCGCAGCTGAGTCACTTTTCAGTTGCTGCTCAGGGCGGACAGAGAAATCCTATCTCCTGTGAAAGGAAAATTGGCCGCCGGAGTCCCAAAAGTGCCCCGAGGATCAACTGAAATGAAAGTAAACCGATAATTTCCAGATCGCGTGGAAAACAGAGAGGTATCGAATTTAACCACCGCAAGCTCAGCCCGGCAGGACGAGTCTGTCCTGGAGCACTTTATCTCGCTCCCATTCAAGGGAGATGCCCGGGTCATTCTGCTCTTTTTTAGTATTGTTATTTCTCATTCTGAGGACAAACAGCCCTTCCTTTCGCTGCATTGCAAACCTGTAAATTCGTGGCAAAATATAAATTTGTCATTTGTGTGTGAGGGAGGTGCAGGGAGAGAAAAGTCTGGGGGCTTTGGGGAGCCCCACATGCCGCATCCACAGGTGTTTAATGTATTAGGAAGGAAGCTGGCGTAACTGGGTCTTTAGATTTTTTTCTTCTCCGAGATAACCCTTCAATTACGCTGATGCCCGTCTGGAACTCAGATTCCATTAAAAAAAAAAACCCAGCCTTGTTTTCCGTCAGGAGGGGAGCTGTATTGATTCACCCGGGTATTTACTCTCTGCTGATTGCAGTGAGAAAAAACAGCTCTAGAGTCGCTCTCTTCACCTTGAATCCTTGGTGAAGGTTGTGTTTGAACTGGGAGTGTTCCTACCTCCCTGCTCCCCCAGATTTAACACTTTCCCATAGCTCTGGGCCCTGGCCAAGGGATACCTAGGGGTTTTCTCTGTCTTATTTTGACCATGGGGAGTAATCAGATCCAGAAGAAAGTCCTTGGCCTGCTACAGGTGCTGCAGATGTAGGTATAGAGATCTGTTAGCCAGCAGATCGTGGTGGCTCCTCTGTTTTCCCAAAGCTTCTCCCACCCACAAGGAATAGATGCAGTTTATGACTCTTAATAGATCTGGATTAAGGTAATTTAGGAATCCTTAGGTTAGTCTCTCAGCTCGGGAAGATGACAGGCTCTGGGAGGTATGGATGGGTGACATTTCCACCATGAGATCCGTCCTTCCCCCTCCCTGCTGCCCCCCTTCGCGTCCCCCCCTTCCAGCCCTAAATGTGTCATGCTTTGTCACATCCTCTGCGTGTGTGTTTTTAGAGAACATTTGAATAAAAGGCTCGATGCCAGGTATTGGTGACACAGTGGGTGGAATTTGCAGCCTTTCCACAAAGAGTTGGAAGCCTCCATTTGCATAAGGTCAGGGTACAGCTTCTCACAGAACTTTAGCAGCATCTCTGTCTCTTAGCAACACTCTTGCACTCTTGGTCCCTGCATTAAATTGACTGGTCCTTTCCTTTTCTTCCTTTCATAGGGAGGCTTACAATAAAATGTCACCCTTCCAACCTGTGCCTGTCACCCAGTAGGTCATCTGTTTCTCTTACACCTCCTCCCCCCCACCACCACTTCATCTCCAATTAGGGGATGAGATTATTCATTTGGTGGATTCCCAAAACTGCTTCATTTTTTATTTTGTTAATTAATATTAATAACATTTCTCCCTTTGTATCAATAAAAATGAGCCCTCATAACAGTGAGGAGATAAGGAGCAAATTGCAGGCACCTGCAAAACAATGGGATTGGAGTGGGGTAATAAGGCGAGTGGAGATAGAGAGAGCAAGGTTTAGGTCATCCTCTCCACCCATTTAGTTGATGCAGGGTTGAACTCAGCATGGAAGCCTTCAATGTGCTCAGAATATTAGAGTCACCCCTCTTGGCTCCGGCATGGGAATTGGTGACAGAATACAGATGCTGATAGGTGGTGTTAATGGAGGGTCAGGCTTGGACAATAGTATCCATCACTTGCCTCATGGCTCTGCTGTCAGATGGAGTCATTTCTGACTGCTCTATCACCAAGATTTGGGAGAGATTCAATAATTACCTTAGACTTGGCGGTAGATACAAATCTGTGCCCAAAGGACCAGAAAATCACCCCCGTCTTCTTCTCTCCCAAAGTGTTTTTCCCCTCCTTAAATAAAATAAATAATTTTTTTTAAAGTGGAGGGAGAAAAAAAAAAGGAAAATCAATGTCCTTGCCATTCAATCTGTCCCTCTGCTATGAATTCCTGGGAAAAAATTCAGCCAACACTTTGCTCGGCCTGAGAGTTACCCACCAGTTCCATCGCACTGTCAAACTTTCGTAGGGAAGGTTATGGCAGAACCTCTAAACTTAGGAGTCTGTGCCGAGAGTTTGTGCTTTTTCCCCTGAGATTCCGGGCTCTGCATCCCTGGCAGGGAATTAAATCCCGTCTCTGGGTGCCGGGGGATGAGCAGGGACACACTGCAGAGCCCCTCTTCACCCAGGGCGGGTGGGGAGATTATTTATCAAGAGCCCTCGTTAACTTTAAGAACGGGGCTAAAGGACAAACTTTAAGCATGAAAAAGCTCGCCATTTCCCCCTTTCTACTTTTTAAAGGTATTTAAGTGGTGATAGCCTTTTTAAATTCAGTCCGGATTTTATTCTCTGGCTCCCTGTGGCGACCTGATCCACTTCTAAGGAGGAATGGCTTGTTTTCTCTAACACGTTATCCACCTCTTGAGTGGTGCAAATGCTAAGGTGAAACCTGGTGCTTTTCAGCTGTATTTCTTCAAAACTCTTATTCAAACGCCCCCCTCTCTCCTCGCTGCTCCTCCCGAAGCTTTCAGACACTGTAATTCCTGCAAGATAAATTCTCAGGTAATGGGTTCTGAGAAAAAGCAACAGAGGTTAGGAGTCAACTGCCTCCTCTTTAATAATTCACATGTCATATTTCTTCCACTTTGTCAAGTTGGCTAAAGAAGATGGGCAGGGCTGAGGCAGGCAGACACTTGAGTTTATTACCGAGGGCCGGGCGGACCCAGGGAAGGGCGATGCCCGCTCTGCCTCTGGCGGAGGGGCAGTTCCTGCTGCCTGGCTCCAGGGCTGTGTCTGCTTGCCCATCTCTTCTAGAGACTGAGCAAAGGTTTCCAGCAGCCGCGCTCCTGCCTGGCTTTGCTCTTCCTAGGATTCCCCATTCTCCTCTCCTATTTATCTTTAAAACTGTTACTCATCCTTTCAATTCTTTTACTGCTATAAAAATTAAAAACAAAATGTAAAACAGGTAAATTGCAAATAAACCTCAGCAAGAAGCCATACTTTGTTTTATTTAAATTTTATTTTAGCCACCGTGCTGTGATTTGTCTCCCTGAGTGCTAATACACTTTTGCAGGGGATATTTCTCTACTCAGGTTTGTAAAAGTTTCAGGACTCGCTGGCTCAAATTCAAACAGTTTTGGATAACCAAAGGAAAGCTGAGATTTATTGGTGAGGTGAGGAATTTGGGTTTGGGCTCTCTTCCCCCAAAGCGGTGGTGCAACAAAACACCAGCGACTGCAAATGTAGGCAAAAACTTGTCACTGAAGGGGAAGAAACAAATAGTTGACTCTTAGGAAACTGGTCACCCTTTCTTAAATGATAAAGGTCTCTGAAAAGAGTTCAAAAATTATATGTAATAATCCCAGGAACCCCCACTAATTTGTCTTTTCAGACAGCTTTTAGAAAAACTTCCAAGATTTTCTAAATTTGCACTTTCCTGCCTCATCCTTGACACATCCTTCCACCACATTCCTCAGCCCTATCTTCGAGTGTGAGTGCAGATAATGTCATGTACCTGTGAAGGTGTCAGCTGCATTTTGAAATAAAATAGAAGAAAAGGAGAAGAAAAGCATTTCCCTGAGCCACACTGCCTGCTCTGGGAAGCGCAGATACAGGTGAAAACACGAGTGACAGCGGAGCAGAAAATGTCTTTATTCTTCTGGGAGCTGCCTCTTTTCCTCTCTTACTATGTTATTATTTTCCTCATGCTATTGTTTAAAGTAAAACCACTTTTTTTTCAACAGTCTTTCATTGAAGCAGCAATACATTTTAACTGATCTTTTGCAGTGTGGTCTCTCATGTGTGGCCATAAGTCTTATCCAGACACAGTAACTCTGTCTTATCTGTCAGATTTTGGTAACTTTATACATGAAAGGGAAGAGCAAGAAACTTTGGGAGATTTAGCAAAAGGACTTATCAGTGTAAGTAAGAATAACAGCAAACCCTGAGGCCCATGGGAAGTTTGCCCTTGTGATACTGGCCAGGGTTTGTTCCATTTTTGGTTAGAGGCTCATGACTTTCACCCTTTCTGCAAGCATAATTTCCAAAAACAGGCAGCTCTGCTTTGCGGTGAAGATTGCTCTGGGATTTCGTTGGGGTTTATTTTTCCTTCCGAGAAAACCGCTTGTGTTACTGGGGCTTCAACACTTCAAAAATAAATATAAACCCGAAACAAGACCCATGAGCCAAAGAGAAATAACAAGCTGACAGTCACCCGGCCGGCTGGAGAGGGCTGAGGGAGCATCCTTTGGGAAGGGATGCAGAAGTGCTTCGTGCTGGGATTCCTGCCTTGAGCCCTCCCGATGAAACCCTGTGTGCCTCATGGCTTGGACAGGGGTGGCAGGCTGGCACAGAGGTCACCCTTGGGCTCTTAGAGCACACGAGTGTCCTCAGACTGTCTGCGATTGTCGTGTTTCTCCCTGCCCCGAGGAGGGTGATGGGCTCCCCGCGCAGTGCTCACCTGCCATAAGGCACAACATCATTCCGGCTGAAACTCTTACATTTGCAGTCTGACACTTCAAAACTTTTTTTTTTTTTCATTATTATTATTTCTTTTGCAGACACCAGCACCCTTTAATTTTTTTTTTCCCAGCTCCCGAGATGGGAGTTGATTTTCCCGGTGCCAAACCGCTCCCAGAGACACCCGGCAGGCGCCGAGCAGGGCTCGAAGGGAGAGACAGAGCCATCCTCCATTGGCAACCAGCGATGAAACGCACTTGAAAAGCTGCCAGGGAGAATTAGGATGGTAGCCCTATCCTGCAAAATCAGATGGTTTGCAGTGTCCCTGAGCAGCTGTTAAGCTTGTTGAGGTTTTTTTATTAGTATTAGTATTAGTATTTTCCGGCATATTTTTTTAACACCTGCGAAGTTTGTCTATGAGGATGCCACTAAAGACAGAAGTACTGAGTGCTTGACAGACTCCATAAAGTCCTTGGCATCCTTCTCGATACGTGACAGGTCCAAGGAGCGGGATGCGAGAGCCGGGGGGTGAGGGCGGCCCGGCGGAGCGCCGCTCCCTGCCCGCTCCGCCTGGCACGACGGGGCGATACCACCCCCCTGCAGCCCGGCAGAGGTGCCCTCCTGGCCCCAAAACAGGAGAGAGACGGAGGACTTGGGTGGGGAAGCCACCTGCAGCCGGTCCCTCCCGCCTCAGTCGCACACAGCATGTCCTGCGCGGCGCAAAGGGGACAGAAGCTCCCTAAACACGCAGAAAGCACCGATTTAATGGGGAAAAAAAAGGAGGTTTGGTGCTCTCTGCTCCTTGTTCCCCGATGAGCAGCTGGCGCTGGTAGCGGGGCTCTTCCGGGCAGCCTCTGCCCCGCTCCGCGGAGCCCCTACCCGGCGGAGGATGCGCTGCGCTCCCCCCGGCAGCATCAGCGCTCTGCTCACACCTCCGGCATCAGCGCCCTGCTCACACCTCCGGCATCAGCGCCCTGCTCACACCTCCCGTCTGAACTCATCTTCCTTCTGCCTGCCAAACATCTGCAGCATCCCCCCTCCTGCCCCTTGATTCC
This sequence comes from Oriolus oriolus, assembly GCA_013400235.1. NCBI lineage: Eukaryota > Metazoa > Chordata > Aves > Passeriformes > Corvidae > Oriolus > Oriolus oriolus. Next base: position 981,913 of record VXBT01007692.1, read on the forward strand.
ACTTGCTGTTTCTTCTTATTGAGTTCTCCAAGTGTCTCTGCAACTTGTCATAACCTGTAATAAAATGCCCTTTTCGTCGGGAGTTGAAGTCCAGAGGGCATCAGATCCATTTCCAGCTGACAGCGGAGAAGCCAGGCAGGACAGAGGCGGGAGGATCGCTTTTGTGTGCCTCCAAGGCTTTAACTATTTCACAATGAGGCACCCCGAGGGCAGCCGGTCCCCACCCAGGGCCCCCGGGTAGCGCATTGCAGCCTGGCGTGGTCACCCAGCACCACACTGGGACCAGGGCTGGGGGTCCTGGGCGGCCCCTGCCCTGGGGGAGCCTGCAGGTCCCTGCCAGGGAGGGCACTAAACAGCAGAACATCCTCATGGCCCAGCCCAGATATGTGAATTATTCTTATTTATTCTAATGCTCATTCTCATTGTCATTCTCATTCTTATTAATTCTCTTATTTTTATTCTTTATTTTTATTGCTAGTATGTCTGGAGTACACTGGAAGAAGCGTGACCACTATATGATAGAGTAATATATATAATGTAATATATACTGTTATAGAGAAGGCAATATCAGACATGTGCAATGAATATTTGTTCCTTTTGCATCCACATTCCTATGCATTGAGAATAATGCACGACCATAAACATGAACATCTGTAAGTGCTGTGTATGTATTTAAGCCTATATACATATGTACATTAATAAACATGTAATGTACACACGTTTGCACACAGAGGTGTATGTACATGCAGACATAAACACACGTTTTCCTTGTGTTATACTGCACCAAAAATGTTCATCCTGCTCAGTCTGTTCTCTCCTCTGCTTACAGAGTTGTGTGTAGGACCAGAAAAGCGTGTCAGAATTTAAGGTGTGAGAGGCCAATAAGCCCTTCAGTGGTTACACGCGATTTATTTTCCTTTGAAGCCCAGGCAAACAAATAACAAAGAGGAGATTGGTTAAAAAATACTCCCAGCAAGGTGCTCTGTAACCCCAGCACTGGCCAGCGTGTCCTGGCAAGGGGTCAGGCTGCGGGGCTGCTGCTGGGGCTGAGCCTCTGATCAAGTATTTATGGCCACTGCATCTTTGCATAACATTTACTTTGCTTTCTTTAATGGTTTTCTCTGCTCCTTTCCCTGCTCCTCGCTGCAAACAGCCTCAGTCAGCCCCAGCGATGATATCAAGAAAGGTTTTTCTTTTTTTTTTATGGTCCAGCCGAAGCGAGGTCATTCTAATAATACCCAAGGTCACTGGTGGGAGCCACCGAGTCTCCCAGTCATTTTTCATTTGCTTGCAACAGTTAATGACAGTCACAGGGATGGAGCTGGGAGCTGATGGCCGTGTGATGTCACCAGCACATGCTAGGGGATTATAAGGGCAGGTACAGGGCAGGGTTGTGGATTAAAAATGATGGAAAAAAAAATCACTATTAACTGCTTCACTCCAGCAGCTTGGTGGAAAAAAAAAGATACAGACAAAGGAGGGGGATTTCTTCCTCCCACCCCCCTCCAAATCAGTCCTCTAAAATGCCAGCTCAACTGCTCCATTTTTTCCTGATTTAGTGACTCAGCTGGAAAAGATCTGTGGCGTGTGTGAGGAGACACTGCTTGCTGTACCAGCTGCGGGGCAAGAGGTTGCAAAAGCAACCTTGCAATTTCCTGGGGGCATTCCTCTCCTTCCCACCCAAATCAGAGGCCTCATCCCTTTCCTCCTTCTGCCAAGGGCAAAGCCTGTAGTGGCACCCAAAGTTAGACAAGTTTTTGGACCTGGCGAGTTTTTGTCTGGGGAGTTTTTTGGTTGTTTTAACTCATGTTTTCTATTCTAGATGTCCACTTGGGGAAAAAAAGAACGAAAGGGAAGCAGATCCCCTGGTTAGATCCCCCCCTGGTCAGGCTGCAGTGCTCTGTGGCTGGAGGAGCCCTGGGGAGGTGGGTATTGATTTAACCATGTGCACCAGCTGTGAGGTTCACGCTGCAAAGTGCCCCTCACACATCCGTGGTCATCCTCAGAGCTGCCCCTCGCCTCCAGGGAGTCACCCCAGGGGTCCCAGTCCTCATGTGTGGCCCATGGCTTAAACCCATGGGCTGAAACTTTACACTCTGGAAAGCCAGGAGTGTGCACCAGCCTGCAGGGATCAGGGGAAGAAGCTACACAAATCAGCTAGACACCAAGTTTACTGATAATTTAATAAATATAATCATATTCTGCTACAGAAGGTGCAGAATTGAGAATGTTTTAACCTGTAGGATAACTAATAGTTTGGACAAACTGCTCTTTCTCACTGAGAAACAAACGAAAAGCAAGATAAATTACATATTAATCTTCACTCAGCCTCTCATCATTGAACTGTTTTGTCTTACTTATCTCATCTTTTTGTATTTATTTATGAAACATGACCTTCTCATAGCCTCTGTTTCCACATTTTTATTCTTTTCTGTCATATTAACTGTGTAGTGACCATCAGTTTCATGGTTTATTATTATCAAGACATATCTTTTAAATGAAGAATTCCATGGAGGAAGTTGGATATCCGTTGAAATCTTCATCCAATGACATTTGTGTTTATTAATTCAATGTACGAGAGCAAAACATGGCAAACCAGAGCAAAACATGGCAAACCAGCACAAAACAATTACAACAGAAAAGAAAGCAAGTGACTGGTTTTTATGAACACCTAATTTCTAAACCTGTTTACAGCTGCCAACCATTTATGAAACTCTCACTGCTAAGGTCAGTGGACTTTGGATCGACTCCTATTTAAAGCAGGATGGATCAATGGAGTGAAGAGATGAGTTCAAACTGATGTAGTTGTCCAAAATACACTGAGATACATAAACCCCACACTTTCTGTTTTCTTTGTTTGCTATCTTCTCTTAATGCTCATTCCTGCAAGTAACTTTTTCTTCAAATCCTGTGTCTCATTTGGATGAGAAGAGAGAAACAGATGCAGCTGGAGGATGAATTTTTGAGCCAAATTGTTCTGCTCTAAACAGTCATGGCTGCAGTGAACCCCTCTGAAGGATGCTGGGCTGTGGCAGTACGATATCTGCTCCGAGACGTGTTGTTAAGGATCTTCAGGTGTTACATGGTGGATACTGTCAGAATCAAAGGCTGATGTATTTATTTCTTTTCCCTGGGAGGACACAAACCCAATGTGCTGCTCCTCAGATGAGAAGAATGTGGCACATTCTTCCTTTCTGCCTGTTTTCCACCGAAATGCCTCATGTCCCATTTACAATCGGGCCCGACTTGATTTATCGTGGTTAATAGGATTAGAGCATCAGCCTTTCTGGAGGATATTGAAATGCAGGGGAAGAGTGGTACCGAGTTGCTGGTGTCTTTCTTCTCCTCCTGTGATGGGCAGAAGGACACACCTCCAAGCAGAGGGGATTTGTCCGGTGGGAGCAGGCAGATTATCTGTATCTAGTGAAACAAGGCGTGCATGGCAACCTTTGCCAAGGCTCAAAGCCAGAACCTACTCACTATAAAATAATTGTGTCACTACCTAACCAAGGCACTCTTCATGTTTCATTTATCTTTTGACTGTAATTGAATGGTTGAAAAGCAAAAAATGTAGACAAATTCCAGCTGTATTGAGATCTGTTTCTTTCTCTGCTACCACGGCCCATCATTAGATAGTTTCACTCTCTGTACAGAAGGTCAGAGAGTATAAATATAAATTGCATTTTGCATTACTTCTAGATGAGTGAAGCTGTCAAAGCAATAATATAAGCTTTCAGTCCCACATTCTACCACTTCTTTCCCATTTTTTGGCCAGGAAGTCGTGTGCAAATTGAACGTGACAGCCCAGACGACATGTCCAACAGACTTATATTGTTAGACAGTTGTGCCATGACACTCACCACAAATTAAACCCACGTCAGACTTGGAGCTCTTCAGGAGCTGCTAACAGTTGCTCAGACTTCTTGCGAAAAAGTTTATGTCCACGTCAAGCCTGTACAAGAATAACAGCAACTCTTTTGGAGGATCTTGTCGAAAAATGGAGAACACAGGGGGAAAAAATCTGACAGATAAACCTGAAAGAGCTGATCACAGTAATGCAGACTTTTAGTTGTTTGAAAGGTGGATACATTTACAGTGTGTCTATGTGTGTACTCTTCACTTCTGTCAAAACTCTCTCCTCCAATCTATTATTAATAGGTAATATTCGGTATTTAGTGGATATTTTTGCTATCAGCATTCAAAAGAGGGGGAGAAAACTCCTAATTTTCCACCTCTTTTTATGAAAGCAAAGTTAACTTTGTGTCTGTTCATAAAACGCTGTGTACAGCAGTTAATACACTGTTGATGATTTGGAAATAAATGTATATTTATAGCATTAAAATCCTCATGGGCAGCTTCCGCTAGCACCCATTTGGATGATGTAGATTAAATTAATATATGAAAATAGATGGTACTGATTGTTGTATTTTATATTGACTCAGAGCACAGTTTTCTACACAGCACCAGAAGGATGAGATTGAGGTTGTTTTCTTCAGCTGGAGTCAAATCAGGTGTCAAAGTAGCTTTAGAAAGTTCTTTGTGCTGTGTACAATGTTGGAGAAAAGATAATGCTGAATGACAGTGAAACAAGATCGCTCTGGGGACAGAAAACCAGATTTCCAGTCCTTTACCTTTAGGTGTCTGAAAATGCAGCACAGGCTGCGAACGACTGCAAATTCCTAGCATCTGGCCGTGTCTGCTGGCCCGTGCTAAAGAGCTGGTGGTCTTGGTCCAAATCTTGGCAGAGATGAGTTCACGTTATAAATGACTTTATCTGGCAAATCTTTGCAGTAGTCCGAGCAGAGGGGCCAAGAACTCACTTAGCACAGAACCTCCTGCTTTCCCTCGTGGCAGAAATGCTCTCCCTAGATAAGGCCTGAGTATGGATCAAGAGATGTCCCTGCCACTCTTGGTCTACCAGCTTCCTATGAAAGAACAAAGAACTTCATTTTCAAGGACTACCAGGTTTTTTCTCTTTTTTTATGCTTTTAGAAGGACTAAAGTTAGAGTGAAGAGTTTGAGCCCCATCTGGTACAAATCGGTAGGGGCTTTTCAGGCTTCAGCAGAGCTACACTGATTTACACCAGATGATGCTATTAGAGGACTGAACTATCCAACAATAATTATAAAAAATGTCTTTGATTATGCATGTGCAACAACTATTTATGTTTACATTGCAGAGATTTGCATGTAGCACAGTGGGGAGTATTTTATCTCTTGAAAACATTGCACCAGCATAAATAATCCGCTGACGTTCAAATGAGCAAAGAAATACCCGCGTTTTACCACAAGATGGACCATAAAGGATGTTCTTCACGCCTCTTTTTCAAGCAGATTTGTCAATAATCCTCAACTGCAAGGTTCATTCTAAAGAAAGAAAGATGTGAAAAAAGAAAAAGGTAAAAGTTATGTTCTGTTCCAGGTAGTTACATTACAGATGGCTCTGAACTGTAGTGCAACTGGGTGATCCTGCACTTGGGAAAGGGGATGGGGGAACCAGGTGAAAATAGGACATCAAAAATGCCCCTCAAAAGACAGTACCATACCTTGTTTTACAGCATTCCAAGCAGATTTTCAATGAATGTGGACCAGTTCAAATTGGACACAAACCTATCAAAGGCAGAGATGGAGATAATCATGTGAAAACTGGGAGACTCTGCTGAAGTACCAGCCTAGAACAGCACAACAGAAATTACCATTGGGGTAATTACACTGGCATTTAAGCTTTCAAAATAGAAAGTGCTTAAAATATGCAGTAATATGTTGTATCTTTGACTCACAAGAGGAAAGGGAGATGAAAGCACAGGTAATATTCCTTTGATGTTTGAACTACATACTCCGGTCTCCTGCCTTGACTTCTGGGGGTTTTTTTATTTACTAATTGTGCTTTGGTAGTGCTTCGAAGGCATTAAATTTCTCAAATTAAGGCATGATGCCCTACTCCAGATATAGCTTTCCTCTTGAGAGCAAGGGAGAAGAGTGTTGCTGGCATTTTAAGTTCAAATGCCCAGCAGAGAACTGGAGGATACACAGATAACATTTTCCTGGCCTGGCTCTCCCTTTTCACCTTTGCGTCTTCCTGAAAAGCAGGAGATTCTCCCATTACACCCATCAGAAGAAGATTTTGTCCCACATGAGAGACTGCACAGCACTGAACTCACCTGGGTGGTTTGGCAAAGACTCCACTCTGTTGTCCTAAAAACACACTGCCTCAGTTTCCCTGTCAAAGGAGTGAGAATGTGATAATGATGATCTGCCTCTTGGGAGCACTGTGAACTGTAATGTGTGGTTTTATTAGCTCTTCCAAGATGGAATATGTCACATAAATGGTCAGAGTTATTAAACTGAGCTTAGTCAGCAAGGGCTTGAGAAGAATTTCTGTCACAAAAAGCTGTCTTTGAGCAAGTGAAGGCATTGGTGGACTTGATCATGGCACAAAGCTTCCCTTTTGTGTGGCAGAGCAATGCAAGCTCAGGATGGGAGAAGTGGAACCATCCCACCCATCCCAGTAGGTCATTAGATGAGACCCTAAAAGGATAAGATAAGGTATATGCTCGGGATCAGAATGAGACAGAAATCACAATTAATTTCTGAAGTGAAAATGGTGAAAGTGAGTTTCCCAAGAATCCTGGCTGCTCAAAGCAATGCAAGAACATTAAAAACCAGACCCAGGTTCTAGCAGAGGAAGTGTGACAAGGGGAACACAGGCTTAGCTGGGAGCTTTGGAACACCAGTCAGGTGGGATAACTCTGCTTTTGTGTTTTTGTGGATTTGGTTCTCTCTAAAAGCAGGGCTCTGTTTTGATGGCTGGTTTGAGAGAAAACTAAGCTACTGTCATTAAAACCCAAATTGTAATCCTACCAAATTAGCCAAACCTCCAGGCACTCTGCTCACCAGAATTTCCTTACAAGAGGAATCTGTCACTTTGTCACTACAAAATGAGGCCAAATTTTCAAAGATGTCTCTGCAATGAGACTCAGAGGTCTGGTACTAAGCCGTCAGGAGATTTGCATTCACAGTTTGGGTTTCTAACATGACAATAAGAAGTTTAACTCCAAACACAACTGTGTTGCACGAGTGCATTAAAAAAAAACAAAGTGAGAAAAAGCCTCTTTTCATTTTCTGGGACAAGCATGAGTAAACTAAAGTGACAACTGTGCTTTTGCTTTGCATGCAGGCTTCCTTTGAGAGCTTGGACACCCAGAAGCTGTGTTCATAGGAGCTAATCAGGAAAATAAAAGAAGTTTTAAAAACTTCTTCTGTGTTGAAATCAATGGATATTGAGCACTGAAGTCACCTAATAGGTGTAAATACCATTCTCCTGAAATTTTTTCTGTTGATTGGAAAACTGCCTCTAGATCCTCAGAGGGGATATAGATGTTCAAGATATTAGGGAATGTAGTGATGGGAGGAGTGGTAATGGTTTTAAGCTGAAAGAAGGTGGATTTAGATTAGCTATTAGAAAGAAATTCTTCCTCGTGAGCGTGGTGAGGCCCTGGCACAGAGAAGTTGCAGCTGCCCCTTCCCTGGAAGTGTTCAAGACCTGGTTGGATGGGGCTTGGAGCAACCTGGGATAATGAAGTGTCCCTGCCCATGGTAGGGAGGGTTGCAAAGGGATGATCTTTATGGTCACTCCCAACCCAAACTATTCTAGGATTCTATTAAGATGAATCTGTTCTGAGAGTCTGAGTCCAGTCCTCTCTGTCAGCAGGGACAGCAAGGGTAGGGCTGGGTCACTGCTTGCTCACTGCTCCAGTGGAGGTGGCTGAGACTCTGCAGGGCACAAATATTATGTGTAGGTCTGAACAGAGCTGGGCAGTTTTGCTGTGGTTATAGACATCTCTTCCTTAGTGGCACCAGCTCCTGCAGTCTGCCAGATATATCGAGTGTGCTTCTAAATCTGGTGTTTATTTTTCACTTGATTTTGCCCTCCATCATGATTTAACCAGCTGGGCGCGCAGTGCTTCTCTTTCCAATTTTATCACTAACACGTTTTGCTATGGCTCCCTTTCTTCTGCATTTTATGCATTTTTAAATTGGTAGCTGCTTTAATGATATTTGCAGCTAATATGTCCCTCCCCTGAACCACATCCACCGCACTCAGAGAGTTCTCTCAGGCACCTGTGCCGAGGCTACAGCGTCACTGCGTTTCATCTTTTCACCCTGTCCAAAAGGGGAACTTGGGGTGGGCCATTACAGGGGCTGGTGTCACACACTTTGGGTCACTCATTTACATGTACTTCCCAAATTGTCACATCAGTGCAGCCCCAAAGCAGGGTGTGTAATCATACAGCGACTGCTGTCCCAGTGTAAAGCTGGGCAGTCCAGCGTGGTCTGAGATCGGTTTTTGAAACTGGGCTCTGCTTTGTACAAGTGCACTGTGTGTGCACACTTGTCTGTGTGTTTATAGATATTTCATTATTTGTTTATGTGTGAGTTCATTGCTTGTGTGTTCATGTTACGCGATAAAATAAATTTAAAACATTTGCAAATTTATCAATCCAGAATCTTTTTTATTCTTTTTTTCCCCTCCACTTTACTGAATGACTAATAAATCAATGCTTGGGGAACCCGTTTATCATGCAGAGAAAACTTGTGTTCAAACCTCTGTTTATCTTTCTGTTTCACTATGTGGATATCTTCAGTGTGGGTCAATTTGTTTTTCTTCTGGGAGGATCTCTGCCTCAAAAGTTTTGGCCAGAATGTCATACCTAGATTGGCGAAGTCTTACAATTTAGCAGAAATAGATGTCATTCATTTTAAGCATTTTTATTTTCCAGTGGAAGAAATACATGCACATATGGGATTCAAACTAAAAGTCTCAGGGTCTCCTCTGCCAGAAGAGTTTGTTAGGGCTGAGGGCTGGACAAGTCAGCCACAACCTCTTCCCTCTCCCAGGAGCAACCTCTATGAGGAGGCAGTGCCTGGGGTGACAGGAGAAACAGCCAGCCCTCCTCAGCCAGGGAGAACTGACCCTTTAACAAATTCACAGTCACCACTTGCTTCCCACGTAATCTCCTCTAATACAAAATTTTATACTGTCCTTATTAGAAGCCTTGATTTTTGGCATGATTTTTTAATTTTGTGTGTTTGTTTGTTGGGTTTGGTTTGGTTTTTTGTAGAATGAAGAGCTGCAATCCTTGGCATTATTTTCTGCAGCTCTAAGTGAAAAAACACATATCACTTGCTTACCCCAAAGCACTCACATTGCAGATCCCTCTTATCAGATTTGCTGTAAATAAACCAGTGTTGTTCTTGAGAAGGTTGAGGGTCAGTGAAACATTTCTTGAATAAAATAATCCATGATGCACAGGTGAGCATGAGCAGGAATGGCCAATACTTTCAGCAACTCTTACTCATACCCATTGCAGGAGCAACTCAAAACACCAGCCCAAATTTTAATGTATGGGCAGAGAAAGTGCTGAGGAGATGGGGTTGAAGACGCTGATCACTGCAAATATCTGTTCCTTTGCAGACTTCGTGCCAGCCGAGCTCTCACTCTCCTGCTTTGTCACCCATCTCAGGCTGTTGCTCTGGTGATGCCTGACATAACACAGCCAGCCAGAACCAGACGTGGCCATCCTGAACGTTCACACCGTGGCTCACATCCCCCAAGGTGTTTAGGCATCCCCCCATGGCGCTGGGGCTCGGCAGCGCCCGGCTGAGCGGCAGGACCGTGCCCAAGGCCGGGCTCACCTGGCTCTGCAGGGCTCCCCCGAACAGGGGACACCAGGTGGTGCAAAGCCACTGTAGTGGATCCGGTGCCATCTGCCCTTCTGGCCATGAGCACGGAGGCTCTTGGATGTGCCAGGGAGTCCTGGCTGCCAGAGCAATCCCTCGGTGCTGCTGACAGCTTGTAGGAGGGACAGGACTGTGTCCAGATGGCCCCAGATTTTGAGGAACTACACTGAGAGATGGAGGCTGAACTCACCCCTCCCATGTCAGTGGTGGGGGCTGAGAGTGCTTTCTTCTCCCATATTCCCCATATCCTACTCCTGTCATCTGCCATCCCTGACAGGACCAGCACTGACAATGCCACCCCATCACCACGCGGGCTGGCAGCCATCCCCGCCTCCCCCCAACCTGCACCGCCTGTCACCTTCCCCCCACCTCCCTTCTGAGGGCCAGCCTGGTCTGCTGTGTGCCCCTTTCTGTGTCTCCTTCCTCACCACAGCCTCCCGTCTGTCTGCCCATCCCAAAAACCAAGTGACAAATCCCTTTTCCCACAATCCTGTGCCTATCCTCCAGATATCCTTTACACTGCTTTTTTTTCCATCCTTCAGCAAGGTCCTACTTCTTAACCTCACTTCCTAGATGCCCATATTCTTTCTTCTTTTATGAAGAATGAAATATATTTCATTCTTTCTTACTGTATCTCAGTTTCTTTTTCATCAGTGATGCCAGTTCGGATCATCTGTTTAGCCACAACTTGCACAGCTGCCTCTTTTCCTCTATTCTCCCAATCCTCTCTTCATAGCACTCCTTCTACATGAGTGGTTAGTCCCTCTTTCCCATCATTTAAAAATGCTCCTGAAGTGACAGCTTTTAAAAAAAATTGTCGAGACTCTAGCAGATAGGTCAAATGTAGCAGAAAATCCATCTCATAAGTTGTCCCTTAGTTTAGAATGGACACTAGGAGTTTTTCGTCATTTGAAATTTACCCTGTAAACACTTTTAGATTTGAGGAGCACTTGCAGTGATGTGGGTGGACACCACCTAACAAGGCACAGGTTCCTATGCAAAACAACCCCACAAAAGCAAACAAAACTCTCACCTAATTTAGTCAGGTTTGCTTTTATTTGGGATAGATTTACTGTTAGGACCAAGGAGACTGCATCCCTCTTCCCTCCCTAGCAAACAAGCCATGGATTCCCAAGAGAAGAAATGCACCTCCATCTCTATAATGGCGCAATTCAGGCCTATTTGTGAAGGAAACCTGCTCTTTGCTGCAAAAACAGCCCTTCTCTCTCAGTAATCTCTTTGCTCTGGAAAGTATGCTTTGTTTATTCCTGACTTTTCTCTTGTCTGCCCCGGCATACCCGGAGCTATTGCTTCCTTCCTCTTCTCACCAGTCATCTTGTCACCAGTGACCACTGATTATCACCTCAGGCAGCATCTTGAATTGTATGATGAAGTTCTGAGCAGGCCAGGTGGGGTTTTTTCTAATTTATGCTCCCATTATTTGACCTGGTAGTACCATGCAGCAGCTGACCATCAGCTCAGTATGCCTTGATGCTCGAATTACTTGAGCAGTGTTGGTTGGATCACAGAACTTCACCTGTTTTATTACTGGGAAGCTCATGAGAGCCCCTGTGCTTGATACCCTGTGTCCATCACCATTCTTGATTGAAAACATTACTGCTGAACTGGGTGGGAAACGAGAAATGACCCTAAGGCAACGCTGAGGCCACAGCCCTTCTCTGAGTGCTGTTTTTGCAGCAAAATCTGCTCTGCAAAAGGCAGAAAGGGGTCATCTAATATTTCTAAATGCTGTAGAGGAAAGATCTACCCTCCTTTTCCCAGGTTTGATTTCCAGTGAGGCACATAACCCCATTATTCTGTGCACACACATATGCACACACACACACCTGTGCCTGTGAGGAGAAATGTTCAGACTGCAAAGATTTGAAAACCAGACACAGTGATTTCTTGCCAAGATTTAAAGGTCCAAAGCAGTACAAAAATCTCAGACTCAATCAAATAACTGCTGAAGAAAACTTAAAAATGCTACAGATAAGGGACACCCAAGGAAATGTTAATACTTTAATATTTAAGCCAACTCTTCTTATTGTATATAGTGCTCAATGCACAGTCCTCCAATGCTTCCTGTGGCAAAAGAAAAATTTCGAAGAGTTGAAACTGAGACTGCCAGGCAGAACAAAAATTGAATGTTGCTTGTGGCACATTGCTTGGTGTGTGTGGGCCTCATACCAGGCCAGTGAACCCAAGAGAAGCTTGTTTTGCTCATTCACGTACTTTGTGGGGCCCTCAGATGAAGATCAGTTTGTGGGTCAGGAGTGGCTGCTTCAACCCCCTCCTCACTGGGAGCCTTGGGAAGATGAAGCCACTTAGTGTGTCCTTGGATGTCCATGCATGCAGCAAAGAGAAACCAGTTCTGCAAGGGCACCTCCAAGAGAGGATTCCTTCTGTTCCATCCTCCTGGTCAGTGACAGAGTTAGTGAATAAAAACAGAGCTGGTGTCATTTGCTGCAGGCTGGTTGACTTGACAGTCCCTGGTGAAACCATGCTCAGGATGGACCAGAGTGATACCCAGGTGGGGCCTGCGAGGGACGTCATTTTAACAAAATAGATGAGAAAGGGATTAATTTCCCCTCTTGCTTCAATTTCCAATTCTTTCTTTTTGGATAAATCTATTAAAAGTGAAAGATGTCTGATGCACGTCCGTAGGTGCTTGGCTGGCATAAACCATCACAGGATTTTTGAGAAACTTACGATAATCTCCAGGACCCGGCCGTCAAGCTCTTTGTAAAGCATTCAAGGCAATACCTCATACAAATCTTCTTTCTAATTTAATCCAGACTAGTTGAGACTGGGCTACGTGATCAGTGAAAATCTGGTTGAAAAGCCATCATCAAAGCTGAGCAACAAGGGGAGCAAATTACCAAATCAGCAAACCTGGGGCAGGTGTCCCCCGGAGAAAGGCTGGTGAGCTTCCCTTTAAAGGCTTATTTTGTGCAGGGGAAGGCTCTCACCTCCCATAGCACCAGTTTAGTCACAGATTAATAGTCTCTTTCCATAGCAACACCTGACCCTTTCCTCCCCTTGCCTTGATTATACATACATATATACATATATATACATACAGATATATTCCCTGTCTAGGGAAAGAATGGACAGCTGACAATTTTCTGTGTCATCAGCGCAATTTAATGAAAGGGAGGCTTAAAAAAAAACCAGAGAGAGCTGGAATGCTGCTTCTAAAAAAAGAAATATGGGGAGTCACAGGATCTGCAACCGTGTCAACAGCACAACAAGCTGTTATCAGGAGCTTCAGACAGGATCCTGAAGCTTCCTGAAGAGCCTCTACTACGTCAAGTATTGAATAAACGTGGGTGACAGCACTTTGGAAACAGGCCACTGCTGGGGCAGCTGCAAGGATGTCCAGGAAAAGGCAGATGTCTACTCGGCCCCTCTCAGGCAGTGCTGTGAAACTTGGTCTGCAAGTGCCTGGCTAAAATCCCAGCTGAGCTTGCACCATCTCTGGTCACAGCCTTTCAGATGGAAAGCACGCACTTGGGGTTAGAAGCAGAGACGTCTTTCACGGCATCGTTCAGGCCGTGGTGTGCAAGATGGCTCAGGCAGGGCTTGGCCTCCTGCCACCTCTTGCAAGGAGGAAAGCACAGTAATAAAAGCAAAAGACCTGCACCTAGAATAACACTGTACCTGGGAATGGAGTAAATAGGAGTTGGAGACAAAATTCTTTCCAGAGAAGGCTCCATCAATAATATTGTATTTACAGGAAAAATAATTTTGCACAAAGAACTGAAAAATGTGGTTTGCAAGAACTGAATCTGTGCACGAAACCAACACATGTCCAGAGGGGAAAAGGTGATCAGGTCCAGGGACATGCTGTAGCACCATTCAGCATCCACACAAAGCTGCTAATAAAAATCTCAAGGGGGTTTTATCAGTCCCTTGATAGAACAGCCAGCATATAGGAGTGTCCATCAGCACTGAGCTACGGACCACTGCAGGGCAGGGGATGGGTGACACTGAGATGTTCTCAGTGTCAGAAAAAACATGTTCTTCGTGCCTGTTCACCACATTTAGAGAGTATGGAAGCATTTGGAGGAGGTGAATCCCACAGGATAAACTCAGGGTAAAAGCAGATCCCCTGACCATGTCAGCAGAGAAACAAAATGCTTTTAGCCCTCATAGAGTTGCTGACTAAAAAATAAAAGCTTGCACAGGAAGACAAGATCATGTTTAAGAAATCCAGTATGGAATGGATCCACATCCCGGAGAGAAGGGAACTTGCAGGTAAATTGGAGGCTGGCAGTGACCCAAAACTGCTGAAAAGCACAGTGCAAGGCATCGAGTGCATGTTACTGATACTCCAGTGATCTGATGTGAAGAAAAGATATCATCTAGGGAAAAAAAATCATTCCTGGGGGCCAATAGATTAGGAAGCGTGTTTGTTCCAGCTGTGAGGAGCAGGAGGCAGCCTATCAACATACCAAAATATCTTTGCATCTCTCATTAGAGCTGATGAATTTTTCCTTTTTTCCCCTCTGATGAAACAGATGTCCAATTCATCACATCTGAAACATTTTGTTTCATCCCCAAAGATCTGGGCTCCTCACCCTGGGGCAGTCCCCTGCTGAGGCTGTCCCTGAGAGCTCAGGGGGCCTTGAGGCTGTGGGTCAGGAGGGATTCCTGGGTTCAAGGCCCCGCAGCAAAGCCAACAGGCCTGTTTCAGGGGAGGCTGAAACAAAGGGGTTTGAAATTCCCAATTTGTTAACCTTATGGACCCTCTGAGGCTTCTCACAGCCATAGGAGTTAAAAAGGATGGGGAGAGGTGAGGAAAAAAAAGACAGTGCATTCCTTGCTTGATGCTATTATCCCAGGGCCAGCGTGGGCTGGGGACCACTGGGACAGAACAGAGTCACTGCAGACATCAGTGTGCTCAGATGGAGGGTCCCACTTGCTGAATGAACCACAGATTTTTGACTTTTAATCCCAAGCTCAGTCAGAAGGTTGTTAGACAGATGACCACTGGGCCTAAACCAATAGCAGGCCCCTGACTGATAATTTCTACAGACTACGTTGAAAAAATACAGGATTTCTTTGAAGCCAGGGCACGTTTCTGCTCTTGCCATATACAAACCATCCTGGAGAACCACATGTGATGCATTCCCTGTGCATTCCTCTTGCATTCATGTGCAGCTCCAATGAAATAAAGTCCACAAAAGTCAAAGCCAAGCTATGTTCAGCTGTGTTGGAGTAATAAAAATACACTCCCATAATGTGCAAAAAGCTGCTTCCAAATTAACTAAAACTAAAGAAACTCACAGGTAAAGGTAACGTCTATAAATAAGCTTGAAAGAGGTGTAACCTAGAAAGAACTAGTTAGCAGCAAAGTTTGATGGAGTAAGCCTCTCAGCAGAGGGCTGTAGCCTCACTCTGTGTTTACACCAAGCTCTCAGCCTTGCATCTGAAGATAAAATTACCTTCTACAAAGATATCCAAACCTCATGTTGAAGACCAAAGTGAAAAATAAACTCACGGGTTCCTTCAAAATAGCAGTTTGAAATATACTGTTCACCTTTAAAATCCTGATAATTACGACACTTTTAAAACTGGGAATCCGGGAGACCAAATTATAGTCCCGATGCTGAGCTGCAGTTCCAATCCAGCATCTCCTCACTGCGAGTCTCCTCACAGACACACCTACTCAGTCTGTGCTGGCCAGACATTTTCATGTTTTTAATTTGTAGAAAGGTGGGAATCAGTAAATGTAGATGTAAGTTAGGATAATCACCTTAAAAGGCTGAGTTGGTTTTTTAATTTCTCTAAGGTTTTCTCATTTTTATATAATTTATTGTGCTGAGAACAGGAAAGATTTGCCCACCTGGGTGTCTTTCCCAGGGTCTGTGTCAAGCTGGTTTTTATTTATTCACTCTTGGAGAAGACTTCTCCACAGGGAACAGTAAGTTCAGATTTACAGTAGGGAATATAAGAACTAAATTAGAGTTCTCATGTGGGTAAAATAAGCTTTGGATAATCACAAGAATCGTCTTCAGCTCAATCAAATGAAGAAAGTTTCAATCAGAAGGCAACTTTAATTTTGTTTATCAGTTACCACCACCCCTGTTTGGTAGAGTCATCCCAGTCAGAGCCTAAGGAAGTGTTGGTTGGGAAGAGACCTCCCGGAGATGGCCCTGAGGGAAGCTGCACCCCATGGCGATGCCAAAACCGCGTGTTCCCTGTGAAAGTGTCCCCCCGGGGCTGTACCCCAGAGCCACGTCGGGTATAAATCACGTTAATGCCCTGGGAGGGGCCCGCCGGAGCCTGGGGGCGAGAGAGCCCCGAACTCTGCGGGGAAGGGTGCGGCGGCTGCGGGGAGGGAGGAAGGGATCGCTGCCCTCCGCGCCCACCGTGGCAGCCGCAGCTCCGTCCTTCCCCCGTCAGACCTGCGGGCTCAGAGGGAATCGGGGCGTGCGAGGCACTCCCGGGGGTGGGAGGGCGGCGGGCGCGGAGCGGGCGCGGATGCGCTGCGGATGCGGACGCGGATGCGGGACCCCCAGCAGGGCGGTTGCGGCACGGCCTGAGAGCGCAATTAGCATTATCTTGATGAATTTCTAGGCAGCGAGTCCTTGCTGTGCCTTTCAGAAGTCGCAGGGCACTCTGTCCCCATCTGTTCCTTTATGATTATTACTTTGCTTTTTTTTAAAATAGTAATCGTTGACCTGATATAGATGACTGGGGGAAAGGGAGGTGATGTGGCTCCTACAGCGTCAATCAAAACTCTTCCTCAAACCCTCCCCACACCACCACTTTCTATCTCCCAGCTGTACTGGCAAGAGGTTCTTAGCCAAATACATGATTCTATTAATGAGCACTTATATTTGCTAAGGAATGCAAATTCTCTCTCTCCGTGTATTATTAGCTGTATCAGAATGTTTGTCCTTTCAGTCCTCTTTGAAGTTGAAGGAGGAAAGGCTGCTGTGTGGCACTGAGAAGGGAAAAAAATTGAGAGAGAGGAAAAAACACTTCTAACTCCTCCGGGTTTTTATTTGTTCTCTTGCCAAAACTGCCAAAGGTAGCAAAAGTTACAGAAATTATTTACAATCTATGGTCTTTTCCCTCCAAATCAGATAGATTTTTTTTTTCCCAACTGATTATTCCCTTTTCATAATAATGGGATCTAATGAACAGCCCGGTTTGAATTCGCTTTATAAAATAATCTCTCAGATGCTCTAGAGAATCTATTACTGGTCGGATGGAAGTAAATCCAATTGCCTCCCCAAACACGAGAACGGCTGTTTTCGGCGCCTTGGGCTATAAACGAGCACCCTCTCCCCCTCCTCCGCCAGTTCGTGGCTGATGCAGTGATATGGCCGGGCAGCGCCGAGGCGCGGGGCTGAGCCCGGTGCCCGTTCCAGCCGGGAATTCCCCCGGGATGCGCAGTTTGCGGGGCCGAAGCGCCTCTCGCTGCGGGCTGGCAGCGGAGCGCGGGTGCGGAGGGGATCCGCACCGCTGTGCGGGGCCGAGGTGCTCACCCACCCCCGGGGCGGACACGAGTGGGGGCTCTCCGCAATGAAGTTTTATTCCAGATAAGCGGGGGGGGGGGATAAAAGGGGGCCCCCGCGTCAGCTCAACTTTTGTCATGTATCACTTTTCCTCTTGAAAGGTGTTATAACAGCAATTCAATTACAGTAAATAGTGTACATCATCCTCACAGCTGGAAAATTCTGTAACTAACTGTGACCAAACGTTGTAAAGGAATATAGCTTAACCAGAATTACTTTTTTTTTTTTCTTTTTGTTGCTGACCACAGGTTAATTAATTTCAAGGAGCTTAGTATATCTAAACAGAAACACACTGTGATGCTGGCAAGAAATCATAAAATATAAAACGTGGAATTAGGACGATCATGGGAAATCTCCACAGCAGTGTTTGATGCCTGGGAATAATTCTGGCGGTGCCCCTCGGCCGGCCGCCTCCGCTCCCGGTCCCCCAAACCCACTGTGGGCACCGAGCCCTCGGCAAACACCTCAGGGCATGCACGGGCATTCCGCAGCGGGACATCCACCCGCGGCTGGGGCTGTGTGTGCCACCCACTGACACCCCCGCACACCTTCAGCAAACCCCGCTTCCATGAGAAACACGCGCGGGGCATTGTATACATCGCAGGCCGTACCTATAGACTTTGGTTAAACACTCACTGCCAGCCCGGGATTAACCCCGTGCAGGAGGCAAAGAGCGTCGCACGCCAGGGCTGCAAGGTGCGCTCAGAAAACGGGGTCCTACAGAAACCCTAAATCCCCCATGTGAAAAACCCGAGAGAAAGTCCCCGTAAGCCAAGCGCAGCTCCCATTTCCACTGACAGTAATATTAGCTGCCGTCTCCAGTTGCGACTGGGAGGATTTAAGGAGGATTTCATTGACTCGTGGGTATAGGAAAAGGTGTTGGGCACCGTGGGAGGTGTTTTCAGCCCGACACGTGGGAGTCGGGTGGTTTCCACCTCACCGTGCCCCGGCCCCCGCCCGCAGTGGGCTGACCCCGAGGGTGGGGACACGTGTGGGGGGGAACAAGCGGGACCCCCAGAGAGGGGCCGGCATAGGGCCCGGGAATCTCATCCAGCACCCGGAGCCAGCTGGGGCTTGATCCCGCTGCTTGCGCTGAGCTCGCCCTGCGTGGTCGTGGGGCAGCGGGAGGGGGAGGCCGGATGGTGGAGGCGGGGTAGGGAGGAAGATGGGATGGGGCATCCCGGTTTGGGGAATTGAAACTAACACACATACCGCTACCTCCCAAAATCACAGAGACCAGCACGAGAGCCAGGTGGATTTCCCTGAGGAAGGGAGACAGGATCGGGCCCGTTCGCCAGCTCCTGCCCCGACTTAGGGACGCTTTCGCCAAGCGGGCTGGAGTCACCGGGAGAGTTCCCATTAATTTCCACGTTTCTTAGCGAGCTGTTGGCCACGTTTTAAAACAAAAAGAAAAAAATTTTGAAAAGAAAAGAAAAAGAAAAAGAAAACAACCCCCCGAAAAATCCACTCTCCGTCTGTGAAAACTTTATTCAGAAAAAAAATCTCCGTCCACGGACCATCACTTTTTTCTTTAAAAAGCGAGAAAAAACAAGTCGCCACCTCCAAATTGCAATTGCCAGCCCCAGAACAAAGGTCCGAACCCCCGCGTTTTGCAGTTGTCAGGACAATCTTGTCCATCTCTAGGGTGAAAGGAATACAAATTCCCCCCCCTCCTCTCCCTCAGCCCGCAGGAGGGGGCATCACCACTTCAGTCCTGCGCCCACCGCCCTCCCCGCAAGCCGGCTCGTTAATATTTCAGTTTTTCTACTCTTCCCAAGTAAAAGTTTGAGAGTCAAACTCCTGCCCCACGTCCTTGCCCAGAATGGCAACGATTCCCTCCTGCAAAGTTCGTTTGCTGCTTTTCCTCCCCTCCCTCCCCTCTGACCAGGTACGAACTCCCCGCAGCGGGACAGGACCTTTCCAGAGATTAAAAAATAACCACGCGATGCGAGCGCAAACGTGCTGGTTTACAGGGCAGCTCGATGGCAAAGTTAGGACTTGAATAAATTTTTCGGCTTTTTATTTTTCCCCGCAAATAGCGTTTGTTCAGCTGAAAGCGGGAAATTCGGCAGAAGCTGGCATTTGTGTTGTACATGTGGAAAAATTATCGGACTTTTTTTCCCCAAGGAGGAAAATAATTCTTAAAAATTGACTTATTTCTGTTTCTCCCCTCTCTCCGTAGAATGCCTTTAATCTTGCGTCTTTGTAATTCTGTTTCTCCGATTTTCTGTCTTTATTTCCTTATTTCTAAAGTTGCACCCGAAAGTCTGGATTGCAAACACGTCACCATCCAGGTACAGGCAGAAGAGCACAAAAACCTGAATCCTCCTAATTCTGGTTTATCTTTTCTGGGGATAAAAAACAAAATCTCCTCGCAAAAGATATTTCTAATAATCCTTTAAAACAACCCATTTCTATGTGTTCGAATTATTTTATTTTAAATTCTTTAACCTTGTTTATTATCTTCAGGAAATTGCTTCCACTACCGCTTAGGTTTATTTTTGTGACATAACCCTGAAATACTCCCAGCAGAGGAAAATACACCCCAAACGCATCCCTCAAAAGTTTGGGTTTTTTTTCTTCACACCCTAAGTTCGTTGCTAATTTTTCGTCTTAAAGTTCTCATCCTTCATTTAGAAAAAGTGGGGTCCACGAAAAATGTGGGGGTTATCTGTTAATTAACTGGTTGCTTCAGATGGCAAGGTTAAAAAAAAAAAGGATGTTTTGTTCCTTATTGAGATGTCATTTGCCAGAGTTACCACTGTCACATTCGGGGAGGAGCGGGGGAACGGGAAACTTTGACTGTTTCAAATACAGACTTTTTATCATGACTTTAGCAGTGCAAATCTCATTTTAGGCATTGTGCAGAAGTTATTTTCTGCTTCCCGGCGTGGCAAGTGTGGTTATGTTTTATTTCTGAAGAGATTGTGAAACTTTGGCTACTCAGTGGAGTCCGGATCCTTTTTCATCCTTTCCAAGGAAAAAAATACATTCATCTTTCTTGTTATTTCTTTTTCTTTCATACAGAAAAAAAAAATTATATATATATATATATGGTCAATTACCAAAAGCGCATTTTCGCTCCTTCTGTGTCCTCTCTTTACCTGAAGAAGCGCACACGGTGCTACGGAAGTTCATATAAAAAATCAATCCAACAAAAATCCATGTAGGATGTGCAGGATCGGGGAATTTTTACTAATTCTTAAAACCTGGCTTGCAGAGCATCCAGGAGTAAAACGCAGAGAGGGAAACTTTCGGGCTGTTCAAGGTCCCAAGCACCCGCCTCGCAGCTAATTAGGAAAGAGCATCCCGGCAAGGTCCGATTTCCAAACCCAGCTCGTTTCCTTTGGAAAGTTACCCGCATCATTTCTTTTAGAAACCACAATAATTAGACCTGAGCTGAGTTAACTACTCTTCCTCCTGGTCAACAAATCAATAGCAATTAATTTGAAATAGCTGAGATGATAAAACACTTCCTATTGCACCTGACCTTGCCAAAAGAGTTATAAATAGAATATACTGAATTTATGTTTTAACACAATTCCCGTTGCTTTAATCCTTCTTTTGCTGTTCTTCGGCTCTTAGGACACTTCTAAATTTTCTATTTCCTTCTGTTTTTACCACTTATTTTTCAGACTTTAAACATATTTTATTAGAACGATTTCATGTTTTTAATAAAAAAATAACGGTAGGAAATATTTGTAGCAAAAATCATATAGTTACACTAAGTTCGAGTAAAAAATGTAATATATCTCATGGAAGCATATCGGATGAATGATACAGTATTAGACACGAATATACATGTAGCCAGTATCGCTTGTGCACACTGTTTCAGAGGACACGGATTGATCTAAAATTGAAATTGTAGAGAAGAAGAAGGTGATGGGGTGGGACGACTGTAAAGGGAAGAGATCAGAAACGTTTAGGTGTGGAATATTAATTATGAAACACAGAACTCTCTTCACTTTTCTTTGCTCAGTAAGAAAGCCTTGTCTTCCCCCGCTCCCCCTCTTGCTCCTTCTCCCTCTCTTTTATTGGAAAGAGGATCCTAAATTCCTTTTGACTGATAGGAAGTTACAAGACAAGATGCTATTTTCCCTTTCTTTTCTGACAACTCTGTCATCCCCGGGATCATAGTCATGTCAGAGTGTCTGTCTGGGAGAAGAAGAAGAAGAAGGAAAAAAAAAAAAACAGTGGAGCCTGTGGCCATCTTTGCATCAAAATTTTCCAGACCTCTATTTTTGATTGTGATCCCGCTGATCTGAGTTTGAAATGCGAACACAGCAAAGCCCCTAAGCCTTCAATCGTGTGAAATTTTCAAAAGATCTCTAGAAGCAATCTCAGGCTGTCTGACCCCTGACAGGCGGAGATCTCTTTATACCTCTCTCTGCCAGCACTTCATTTGTTGGAATATCTTTCAGATTTGCACCTCCAGATGACAACCTGAGTGTTTATTATGTGTATGAATCTGAAATCTTCACTGCAGTACAAAGGAGACGTCTCAAACATCATGTTTAATTTCAGATCATAATTACCTGCTCCTCTTTTGCTTCTAATTATCTATTCCTCCTTCCTCTCTGTGGCATGTTGATATTTTGTTGATTCTCCCTTTTAATCAGCCTTTCTTGCTTACTTTCTTCTTTTTTTTTTTTTTTTTTTTTTTTTTTTTTTTTTTAATCGTATTAGTTTAGTCCACGGGGGAATTAAACATGTCACGGTGGACACACATCATGCCTATGTGGAGAGATAAAATTCTAGCGATGAGTGTGTGCTCCCTATGGCTCTCTGTATATATGGATGTGCTCTGGAGAAATAATAACTATTCCTGCCATTATAATCCAGGTTGTTAGTATGCTTCATCTCCCATTAATCTTTATACATCAATTTAAATTGGCAGCAGTGTTTATGTTTTGTCCCGTGACGTAGCAGCAATGTCATTTGATAGCAACCAAAGCAGCCGAAGCCCTTTAGCGTCCCTCCTTTCAAGAAAGCAGAAAGGGGGGGGGG
>VXBT01007693.1:0-65616 GCA_013400235.1 Oriolus oriolus
GCCCTTTGGGCAGCACATCCAGCCTTCCACTGTCGGGGAAAAAAATCCTGCTTTTGAACAAGATATGCTGTCCTTTATGACTGAGTTCCACATAGGGTCCCAGGTGTTAGGAGTGGGGTTTGAACCCCACCTTTAGACTGGACAGAGATAAATGCTCTCTTCTGCACCCCACAAGTAAAGCTGCCAGCAGCCTGGCAGGCTCCTCTCACAAGGTCCCTGCCTGAAGGGGCCCCTTTCGTTTCTCTGTCTGTCCTGCCATGTCCATGCAACATCTCTTTGTTGAGAGACATGGTTTCTGCCTTACCTTTCTTGAGGAAGCAAGATGAGAAATAGTTGGCTTGAGCTTCTCTGGAAACCCTTCCATCAGAGAAGTGTGGTCCAAGCTCTCAGCTCATGCAGACTGGGAGACTTGGAGCAAACTGCTCAGACAGCCTTGCTGCCACCACAGGCAGTTCCTTGCATAGCCACGTTATCCAAGAGATCTGCCTTATGGCCAGGAAGTCACATGCTGGAATAAAAAGCCATCACAGGTATATTCTCACAAAATATGCGGCTGCATGTGAACAGATCTCTGACGTGAGTTTGGGAACTTGCATTACAGGCATTCCAGCACTCCACATTACCTTCACTTCATGTGTGATTGCAGCTCAGCTCTCCAGCTATTCCAAACTACTTAACATCATCCTCCCTCCTCTGTCCTTCACACTGACCATGGTGCTTGTGTGAACAGGCAGTGCTCCAGCACAGGGAGTGGAGCTGGATTGAACCAGCCTGTACAAAAGCACTTTCATCTAGATCAGTAGACCAGACTTGCATTAGAGGGGTTGTGTGAGGGGAAGAGTAGAAAGGTTGGTCAAATGCAGGCATGGAATGACCCACCACTGCCTGGAATATGTTTTCAGACCATCCTAAGTAAAAATGTACAATACAGTGTCTTCTTCCCTCAATTCCACAGATTCCTTCCTTAAAACAATCCAGTTGTGACTGACAATGATATTCCCAACCTCAAAGGTTGAGGGGAAACCAGACTAAATTTTGGTGAAGTTCTTTGTGTTGCTTATGAGGCTCTCAGCATCACTCACTTTTGTCTGCAGAACTGCTGGGGACACAGTACCACTCTGTAGAGTTCTGGAGGAGAGTCTTGTACTGGCCGTAGCTTCCATCAAGTAAAGCCACTGAGAAGAGAGGAAAGAGAAGGAAAGAGCTACTGTCATCATTTCCACCTCATGCATGAGCAACCAGTGCTATCCTCCACCTTCTGCTTTAGAGCCCCAACAGAGACTCTCTTATGTTAGCAAGCTATGAAATCGGGATTGAGCAAGGAGGTGCGGAGAGCAGGCCATTTCTGCCGCTACCAGTCACTCCTTCCCTCGGATGAGCTTCTCTCAACTCTGCTGGCTGAGAGACTCACTTTCACAGCTGACAAACCTGGATTAGAAATCCTCTGAGGGTGGGGTGAGGAAAGGAACAAAGAAGTCATGGGACAAGCTAATAAGGGTAGAGAGGCCTGTTTTGGTGAAGGGCGTTTGCCTGCCTGCAGAGGGACTAGGATATGGGTCTTCCACCTGACAAAAGGCAGTCACCTGAGCCCCTCATCCTGAGGGAATTAAGAGACCCTGGAACCCACCAAGGCAGATGGTCACCAAGGCAGCTTTGATGGCAAGGGCAAAAATAAGGAAGACCCAGATGTTCAGCCAGGAGCAGCTTCTCTCTTCTGCTGGGGCTGAAAAACACAAAGCAAGAATGGGAATATCCCAGCCCAGAGGTGGAGGCAGGATAACCCAGCGGGCTCCGTACCCCAGCACCCTGCCGGTCCCTTGTTCCAAGCACTGGGGAGCCCCACAGGTGCTGGAAGCAGGTCCTGCTGCCTGTCACTAGCAGACCCACAGAGCAGAGTAACACAGGGGCTGCCCTGAGGCTGCTTCTTAATTTCCCTGTTTATCACAAGACCTGCCTGTACTCGGCCCAAACCTCACTCCCGCTTTGTCCCATCAGGCCTCCTTTCTCCTCAACACATCTTCCTTGTTGCCCTCCGTTACCCCTCTGTGCCACTGATTGCTCTTTCTGGATCTCCCTCCTCTTCCTCTCTCTTTAGAGCTTCTTTCTCTCACTACCTGTATTTTGGCTCTGTACCGTGAGCCCCTTTCTGCAGTGGCACAGTCGCCCAAAGGAGTGACTGCCCAGCTCAGCATGTGCACAGCCAGACACACAGAAGGGATTGTTTCCACAGGGGGGAAACAGCTCCTGGCAGCTCTTGGGAGAGCCCTGGCTGGGTTGTCCTTCAGACACCAGAGATGGGAGTAGGGACTTGTGCTCAGCTTGCTGCAGGGAGCTTTACCAGGGGAACCAAAGAAGGATTTTACCCTTCAACCCTATTGTTTACAGACAAACCACTGAAGGGCACAGCAGACCTCGGTCTGCCTGGACTTCCATTGCCCCTGGCTCTAGGAAAAAGATCATTCTGCCAGCCTGTCCAGCTGGGCACTGGGCACTGTCCAGCTCTCTCATCTGCTGCTTTGCTCTTGTCCTAAGACCCATCTCCTGGTAGGAGGCCGCCCACCACACCATGCCCAGGATCCATCCCAGCCCTGCATTTCCCCCAACTCCTTTGACAGGAGGACAGAAAGGAAGGAAGGTTTGGGGGTTACCTGCAGTTCCAGGACTGACACTCTCTTGGCGATTCATCATCTCTACCACAGGATCACTCTTCTCCAAGGGTCCCTGTTATCAGTGTGGCCACAAAAAGCCTTCCTCCTGCACAGGGCACCTCCCACGCTGGTCAGGGGACTTCATGGGCTCCAATCTGGTGTGGAGAAAAAGCCATATCCTGGGTGTACCCCACAGCACATGGAAATTGAGGAACTCCCATCATTTCCCTGCCAGGATATTTCAAAAGATGCTCGTTGCAACACAGAAACTCACCAAGGAAAAGGAAACAGATGAAGGGGAGCATCTCTGCAGCTCAAACAGTCTCCCTTTGCACAGCCTCGGGCAGTTTCACAGGACATACATGGCCTTCCCTCCCTGGTGCTTGCTCTTTCCTGCTGAGGGACCATGTGTGTGAAAACACATACACTGGCAGGTACACTTGGCATTTGCCAGCAAAGGGCTAAACCCACTGAGCACAGCCTGCAGAAGGGAGCTGAGAATGACAGGAAAGCGTATCTGTGACTCAGTCTGGGCAGTGCCCGTGTGCTGAAGTGCTCCGGTAACCCAGAGCACAGCAATGAACTCTCCAACGCCGTTTTTATCTAATTCCTTTGGAAGGGAGGATTGAGCCTGGGGCAGAGGGGTTCAGTATGCCCTGTCTTTGTGGGGCTGGAGGCCAGAAAGGATCACTGGATGGTGCCAGAGTCCCTGTGCATGACAGATCAGGAATTTTGTCTTGGTCATGACTACAAAAGCTGCAGCCATACTTGGGAGTTGTAGCACTTCACAAGGAGATTTTGGATGAAAGTCCTGCAGGATCATGTCCCTAAAGATGTCTGTAAGGATAAAGAATCCCTACTGGATCCCAGTGTCCTCTGAATGGACTGAGATGGGAGCACAGCCCTTGGTCTTGTTCCATCACGTGGTTTCTCCCTGTGGAGAGGCACACATGGGTGCAGAGACACAGGAATGGGAGAGCTCCTAGCAATAGCACAGGCATTTCAGCTGAAGCTTCAGAAGATCAGGGCACAGAACTGCTTACAAGTGAGGACAAAGCTGAACTCTCTGGAGAAGACATCCTCTGATTCTGTTATTTTTTGTACAACAGGCTGCAGGCAGAGTCAGACCCTACATTTCTTAACACATTTATGTAACTAATGTTCGCAGGCTCTCACCCCACATAAAAACACATGCACATGATTTGTGCAACCTCCAGTCTCCCACCAGCACCCCAGGAAGTGCAGCTGCAAGAACACATCCCCTTTGTGGAAGCAGGGGTTCCCCTGGTCCTACACACTTCCTGCTGGAGATGGAGGGTTTGTGTGTGTCCACACCTCTTCCAGCAGCCTGTGAACCACAGATGAAAGCACGAGGTCCCATTGTCAAGCTGCAGGACTGTGGGTCTGTGCCTGCTGCACCCCTCACTGCCATAAGCGAGGTCACCCACAGCACTCAGCTGCCAGGGAGCTTCTTACAGACAGCAGTGGCCAAGTTGCAGACCACCCTGAGCTCGATGGCCGCTTCCTTCCCACTTCTCTGTCCTCTCTCTGTTACAACGTTCTTGCTTCTTCTAAACTTTGTTTTCAGACTGTTTCTCCCGTATCTCAGAAGCCTTTCCCTCATGCCCTGGTTACTGTTAAGCTGGTGCTCATATTCTTCTTTAACAGCAGTGCTTTGGGGGAAAATGAAACTCAAATAGTTGCAGGTATTCAATCCACACAGCTCCTTGCATTCACACTCCTGTTTTATCACTTGCTGCTGTCCAGGCCATCTGACAACATGAAGTGGGATGGGTAAGGCTCGAGAGGGTTCCAAGTATAAGGAGCAGCAAGTGTGCTCGTGTTCAGAAATGAAGGTGGTGGAGGAAGGTTGATGGCAGTTTCTCCATCCATGTGAATCCCCGGGGCAGTCCTGTTTCCAGCTGTCTTCAATTCCAAATGATTTGAAGGGAAAGGCTTATCTGAAACAGTGACATGAGGGCAAGCAGCCTGCAAAGAAATGCTAACAAAGCAAAAGGCAAAAACACGGGAGAAGTGCTTCCAGCAGGGACAATACAGGAAGAGAGAATTAATCCCAGGGGAAGGTGTTCCCACCGTGCCTGGTTGCTCTGCCCTCTCACAGCCTGAAATCCAGCCCCACAGCCCTGAGCCCCAGCAGTGTGTGAGAGGGGCAGCTCACAGAGCAGCTGTCAGGCTCAGCAGCTTGTGCTGCAGCTTCTGAGCTTTGTTTCCAGCAGTAAAGTACAAACAGTCCTGGAGGACTCTGGAGTATCCTTATCATGGAGCTTCCTGAGAGAGGTTACGGAGGACCCAAGGATGAGTTGGGCTCTGCTGGATCTCACACTCACCAATGAGGCTGAACTGCTGGGGATGTAAAGGCTGAGGTCCAGCTTGTCTGTGCTGATTCTGACACACTGGGATTTGGGATCTTGTCAATCCTTGCAGAGCTGAGGTCCAGGACATGGGGTCTCAGGGCTCAGAGACATGGAGACAGACTCTTCCAGATCACGATTCATCCCAAACTCCCAGGATGAGTCACCCTTGCTCTCCTCCTGCTCTGGTCCTGTGGGCATCAGTCCTATGTGGAATCCTGCCTTCTTCCTACAGCCAAGGCGAGGGGGTCATGTCCAGACCCAGCAGCAGCTGCTGCTCGCCACAGGCTGACCCCAGGAGTGGACACCCAGCAGAGGGACCTGTTGGTCAGCTCTGTCCTTCAGGGCCTGTGCACGTTCAGCTGGCTCCACCACTGCAGGCCTAACCCTCCTGTGCTGGGATGGCCCTTGTCTGGAGGAGGGAAGACAGGAAATCTGCTCCTTGTCCTGCTTGTGTGCTAGGAGTTATGGCAGAGGAAGGCCTAAAGGGGAGTCCTGCATGGCAAAAGCCAGAAATGTGGGAATGGTGCTAAAGACCCCAGACAAAACAGGCCTTTCCAGTCAGTGCCAAGTCGGTGCCACTGCAGAGCATGGTTTCTGGGCTGCAGATGGAGAGGCCCTCACTTGCCAAGGTCCAAGAGGGTGTCCTGTCACATGTGCCCCTCCTTGAAATGACAGCCTGGTAGGCCAGGCAGGAGCTGGCTCCAGGACAGCTCATCTCCTGCACGTTTCAGGAAGAACGTCTCACCCCAGGCCTCTGTGCAGGAAGAACTCTCGAGGAAGATGGAGAGCTGGTCTATGAAGTGAGAGGACACAGTCAGATCACTGAGGTGGATCACCACCATGTTTCTTTTCCTCCCTAACCAGTTGTTCAGGCTGTGTTCAGAAGGAGGGAAAGCATGGACTATTTCATTCCACTAATGCAAAGACAGAGCCCTATGGGGAGGAAAATGAACAACCAGTCAAAGAGTAGAAATTGCTACGAAAACTTGAGAAGGGACAAGCTAAGAGGTCGGGAGACAAGCTGGGAGAACAAGTGATCTGGGAACTAGAGAAACTAATTCAAAACCAGAGAAGATGAAATCCTTGGAAGGCAGATGCGTGCAAAAAGACAGCGGAGGAGAAAGGCAACATGAAAACAAACTCTGAGAGAAGTGGTTAAAATGCTGCTTTGCAGCAATGAGCCTGACCCCATAAAACTCCCTAAAACAGAAGACTTGTCCAGCAGTGGGTCTCCAGGGGAGACACATTAACTCGGGGTCAAGATGTGTGACTTAGGGGGAAAGAAGGAAATTGTGCTGTTGTGCTCATAGCCAGAGCACTGGGCTTAGGCAGAGCCAGCCTGAAATGGGAGGAGACTGAGAGAAAGAGAGAAATCAGTGTAAAGAAATAGTAGGAGCTGTGAGGAAAGATGAGGCTTGGCACTGGGAAAAAAGCAGTGGAAGAGGGGAGAAGCATCTCAGCCCCAAAGAGGCTATGAAGAGCACAGTGGGTTTGTTCCCGCTGCAGGACACCAAGGGACATTAACTCAAGTGGCATCAGAGAAGGATTTAGTTCTGCATGAGATACACATCTGCACTGTGAAGCGGGAGAGGACCAGGAGACCAGGAAAGGGAAGGGAGGATATTTGCAGCACTGCACTTCCCCAGTTCCCTGATACCAGCACAAGTCTCTGCTGATGACTGCTTTCTCACAGCTGCCTGTGACACTTCATCACATCTGCTTGTGTCATTGACTGTATCCTGTGGAATTAAGTCAAATCCCTACAAGTGTCAATACTACAGCAGTGGAAATACCCTTGTGGAGAGGGACTTTTTACACAAGAATGTAGTGATAGGACAAAGGGCTTTAAACTGAAGGGTTTAGATTAAGTAATAGGAAGAAATACATTACTGTGAGGTGGTGAAGCACTGGAACCAGTTGCCCATAGGAGCTGTGGATGTCCCATCCCTGAAGTGCTCAAGGCCTGGCTGGATGGGGATTTGAGCAACCTGCTCTAGCGGAAGGGGCCCCTGCTCATGACCTAGGGGGCTTGAAACTAGACTATCCTTAAAAGTCCCTTCCAACCCAAACCATTCCATGATTCTAGGATTATACCCCCACAGCTCAGAGATAGAAACAGAAAGAGAGATATACACACACAGCCCAGAGCCGTTCTTCATAGGACTGATACTGTATTTGCTCTTCTATAAGAATTCAGAATTTGTTCAGCAAAACCAGGACAAATAGAGGACATTCTGTGTGTGACTCAACAAAAGCAAACACCTCTGCTCAAGGAGATGAAGGACATTGCATCTCTGGACATCTGTCTTCCATTCCTGTGTCCTCCTCCTGGAGAAGTCCATCTCTTTTCAGCCAGTGGTTGCTGGACCCACTCAGAGAGAAGAGGACACAAGAAACACAGGACCTGCTTTGATGAGCCTGAGCCTTCCTGTGCTCCCTGAGCCACTGCGTGCACTGGGGATGCTGGACAAAGCTCATTTCGCTTCCATACACGTGGTCCCACCCAGCACAGTGAAGGTGTGTCAGGGCTCCCCACCCCTCCCAGCACAGCCAGCACTGTTCCCAGCTCGCTGCTCAGCTCCCAGCTTTACTCAGGACAGGGATGGGGTATTTCAATCACACAGTCACTGCTGCAGCTTCGCAAATTCGATGATGTGGGAAACTTGATTTGACATCATTCCAGTTGTTGGGAGGTTGTTGAGGCACATGCATTACAGTGCCATTCTCATCAGGGCTATCACTTGGTTCTCCTTCCCGCCAGAACCTAGGACAGAGACAGGCTTGTTACTCCCCAGTGTCCACTGTAAAACACTGCTGAAAAAGGCCACAGCAGGATGCAAGACTTGAAGGGAAGAGACAGAAATTCCCAATGCTGACTCATGGACAGAAGCAGTGCCCTTCCTCCCACTCCATATCCCACTGGCACCAGTGTAATATGGAAACCTGCCTCCTTCCTACAGCCTTCTAGCACAACAGGGCCCTGCTCCATTTTGCTGGTGGGCAACTGACCACCACCACTCACCCCATGCACCTCACACCCAGCAAAGGCCCCTGCTGGCCTCCAGGGCAAGTTTGTTCTCCAGAGGACACAGCAGGGACAGTCCTGCTGCTCTCTCCCTGTGCCCCATCTCTTTCCCAGCATTTCAGCACAGGCCATTCCTGTGTGTCCAAGTGCAGTGAACAGAGGCCAGGCTAGCCGGGTCATTGGGGTTCTGAAGGGTTCTTGCTGCTGGCAAGATGCAGCTTTTTCTATGCCTACTGCATTGTTCTCCAGGTCACAGGCATTTAATTCATAACCAATAACCAGCACAGACAAGGCCACGTGAACCTGGTGTCCCACACAGCCCTCTTCTGCTGCATCTTTGATCTCTCACAAGGAAGCGTGGTGAGAACCCACAGCTCATGCATCAGCAAAACCACTCACATCTCCCCTGCCTCTTTCCCTACCGGGAGTCACCTCAAATCCTCTTCATCCAGGGATACTCACGCTGCTGTCACATTATATGGAGTCTTGTCCACCCACTGCCACTGGCCCACCTTCTCCGCAAACAGACCGATGTAGAAATTCTCTTTTTTTGGATCACGTTTTATCTGCTCAGAGAGGAAAACCTGGCAATCAGAGAGAGTGCAATGTCCATGAGGGGCAGGACTGGGCACAGGGAAGGAGGCATCAGGAGTCCCTGTGGGGTGGGGCTGGTGGCAGAGGGGAGCTGGTGCTGCAGAGGCACAGACAGGACATTCCCCTCCCCTGCAGGACAAGGAGGGGCTCTGAGTCCCCTCCAGGGCCCAGCACGGTGTCTCTGGCTGCTGGGTCCCTCTCTCAGCCCTGTGCACCTACCTGCTCTGCCTTGCTGTTGATCACCACCAGCTGGGAGCCCATCCCAGTGCAGTTCTGCTCACTCTCAGCCCAGTTCATCCTATCAAGGGACAGGAAATAGCAGCTTGCTTGAAACCTTCTCCAGCCCTTTGGGCAGCACATCCAGCTTCGGTCTGTGCAGGGAGAGGACAGAGAGATGAAGGCTGCTACCAAGAGACGGTGATTGCAAAGATCCAAGTTCTCCTGGGACAGTGCTCATGTTCTCCTTAGTGACTTTTCCTGACAGAAAGTGCTTGAAAAAACAGGGATAGTACAGACATTTCTTCCCATTGCTTTGGGGTATGACCGGTGAGCTTTGTGTACCCAAAGCCACAGTAATCCTTGCAAGGGGACCTCAGGTCTCGACAAAGTTCTTCTGGTGATGTGGTTTGACTTTGGTACAGTCTCCTTTAGGCCTTTAGCCCCAAGGATGAGGGGACATTGCAAGTACTGACCTGTGCCTCGTGGCACCCCTGAGTCGCACTTCCACTCCGAGAACTGCTGCTGCAGGGCTGTGGGCCGGTCACTGCTGTGGCAGAAGGGAACCACTGCAAAGGGAGAGGAAAGGCAGCAGGATTACCCCTTCTCCCCAGCTCCTCACACAGCATCTCTGGCCTTCCCTCTCCTTCCACCATTTCCCCACCAAGCATGGTCCCAGCTGGCTCCTCTCCAGGCCCAAACAAATGGCACAGCTGCCTTCCCAGCCAGAAAGACACCTTGTTGCAAGTCAGACAGCACAAGCACCACTGGAAGCACATCCCCCTGAGGACCTGCCACACACAGCAGGATCGATCCCACCCAACCACAGCCACTCTACCATACACATACATTGAGCCCAGCTGCCCGTCTACAAAGCAGCCCTTCAGTGTCACAGCTTGTCTCTTCCCAAACTACACATCAGCAGTCATTTGGAGGAGTCACCCATCAGCTGGGCCTGTTCCATCAGCAACAGACAGTCCAGCTGGAGGCAATCACACACAGCTGGAGCTGCTGAAACCTGGCTGGAGCATAAACTCCTAGCATTTACTAACCCCCAGTTTGTGGGGAATAATGCAGTGTTGCTGACAGGCCACACTGACAGCCCCAAGGACTTATTAGTAACTCAGACACTCAGGAGTATTGATTAGAATCTGATCAGGGTGTGCTTAGCAATATAGATGTCTGTTTTCATCAATCATTTAATTTAGAAATATTTTTACTTGTGAGCAGAACAATCACAGTGGTCCCAGTGCCTGCTTAGTGAATTGCTGTAATGGGAGAAGTCTGAGATGGGCAAG
This sequence comes from Oriolus oriolus, assembly GCA_013400235.1. Lineage (NCBI taxonomy): Eukaryota > Metazoa > Chordata > Aves > Passeriformes > Corvidae > Oriolus > Oriolus oriolus. The sequence goes on from VXBT01007693.1 coordinate 10,157, forward strand.
GGCGATGCCTGCCTGAGCACCCCCGTTGCCAATAAAGGTGACGTTATCGCTACACGGGGGCTGAGAAGAGAGCTGGCTTTTGGTTTAGTTCAGCTGATGGAACTGAGCAGCTGTGGAAGTGTTCATCCCTGTAGAGATCAAAAAGAGCATAGTGTCTTCCTCTGTTAGCCAAACCAGCACAGGGCCACTGTATACCTTAGTCCAAAATAGTGTAAGAAACTGAATGACTAAGAAAAACATACCTGAAGAAAGCCATGGGCCTGAGCTGGCTTTAACTCCCCTATTTTGTCTTGGTATTTGGGGACACTCAATGTCTTCATGTCAAGCATACTGCAGAACTATGTCCAGTTCTTGGCCCCTCATAACAAGAAGGACATTGAGGTGTTTGAGTATGGCCACAGAAGGGCAATGGAGCTGAGGAAGGGTCTGGAGCACAAGCTCTATGAGGAGCTGCTGAGGGAGCTGGGGGTGCTTATCCTGAAGAAAAGGAGGCTCAGGGGTGACCTTATCACTCTCTATAAGTCCCTGAAAGGAGGTGGAAGCCAGGTGGGGGTCAACCTCTTCTCCCAGATAACAACCAACAGGACAAGAGGAAATGGTCTGAAGTTGTGCCAGGGAAGATTTAGTTTGGATATCAGTAAAAGCTTCTTCACTGAAAGATGGCCAGGCACTGGAACAGGCTGCCCAGAGAAGAGATGGAGTCACCATTCCTGGTAGTGTTCAAAAGATGTGTAGATGTGGCGCTTGGAGACATGGTTTAGTGGTGGGCTTGGCAGTGGTTGGTTAACAGTATAACTACATGACTCGAGCTGTCTTTTCCAAAATTAATGGTTCTATGATTCCATGCTTGTATGACCAACAATTAAAATCATGTTTGTATTGTGATCCATCTGTGTATTGCAATGGCCACTCTCTGCTACGTGCAGTTTGTACTGGTGTTTCATTTAAATGCTCTATGACTCTGCTAAACCAAAATCCTATGTAGCATCAATTAACCTGGATAAGTAAATTATCATTAAAAAATTAAACCTTCCATGTGTATCAGAAGGTATCAGATACTAACATCCCAGCCTAAAACTCCCCAACCGTTTAGCTGAGTATTGTGAAAAGTTATACATTTGGGAACAAAGCAATACAAACTTCTGGGATACAGACCCTAATGGCAGCAAAAGGAAAAGCAGTGATTTATTGTAATAAGATGCCTCTTCCAGAATCCATCATGGTTATTGATAATTTGTGCAAATATGCCATGAGTTATCTTTAATAGAACATGTGAATGAAACAGTGATCACAATCTTCACAAACATCATGTCCAGGAATAACTTCTAATGAATTATTCTGCAATCAACCCTAAAAAGTTGTGAGAGTTAATTAACTGCACTGTGCAGTTAATCCTGGAGATGCCAGGACTGTGAGAAGCTGTGGGAGCCAGAGAGCTTGTACCTCAGTTCTGTTCCCCAAATTGCTTCGTTGGTTTCCCTGCTCCCTTCCCGACTCTGGTCCAGAAAGCTCCTCCCTCCCTGTTCTCCCATTGGCCCTGTCCCTTTGTCCCTCCCTCAGAGTGTCCCTATTGTTCCCTTACCCCAGCCCCGCCTAAGCACCGCCCCTGTGCCCTCAGACCATTGGTCCCTGATGTTCTCCCCGCCCCGATATAAAAACCTGAACTCCCCACTGTTCTTGGTCTTTCACCTCTAGAACCTTTTGCGGGGTAGTTTGAATAAACCTGCTCCGTGGAACCATATGCAGGGACCCTTCCCGTCTCTTTGCTGTCGGTTTGTCGAACAAGCCAGCCAGTGCATGAATAACCCAGGTCTTGCCTTACGACAAGAAGCCATTTTTTCCACTAGGACACAAAGCATATCCAAGCACTTAGAGAGCCTAAGTGCAGATTCAGCTGCCTGTATAGACACTTGTGCTTCTGTCTCCACTTTTTCCCATCTGCCAAATGCAACTGAGTTCTTTTTGTGGGGAATGAAGGTAGAGAATTATTCCACAGTTCCAAAAAGGCCATGCAAGACTGGAATGCACAATCTGGGCACACTGACAAGGCCTCAGGGTAAACAGTGGAAGATTTGGGGGATGTATGCAGACATATAGAAAGCCAGAGCAGGAAAACCTGAGACCTTACACAAAGCCCAGACAACCACGAAGTTCTGAAAATTGCCGTGCTTTAAGTAGGGCAAAAGACTAGAGACTTCCAGAAGCCCCTTCCCACCTCTTTCCGTCATTCTAAGAAAGAGGATGAGTGTAACAGAACCACCTGGCACAGTGCTGGGGTAGCCCTAGCTCCCACATACCAGCAGGCCAGAACATCTGGTTTGGCTGGCCTGCAAGAGAGAGGTTTGTGTCATGTTGCAGCTGTGCCCTTAAATCCCCAATGTTTAAGTAGTCAGGAAAGATTTTGTTCCTTAACATACTTTTCAAATGTTCAACATTTGGGTTTTCTGTGCCCAGGTGTTGGTGCTAGTAAAAGCCCCCTCTGGTTGGAAGATATTCCCCTCTGGACCCAGATTTCTCTGCTTTTCTCCCAGCACTCCCCCCCAAACCTCTCCCTTGTAACCTTCTGCACATACTCACCAAGGAGGGTGACAACAAGGCCAATGCACACGAAGAGGAACAGCAGTGACATTAGCCATGGCAGCCAGAGTGGGTATTTCTGGGGATGGTGCTCAGGCTTCTTTGTCTCAGGAGGTACTAAAAGTGAAGAAACACACCAAACAAAATACCACAGTCAGCTGTGGGTCTGTCAGTCCACAGTCCACATACCAAGGATGTACTACTCAAGGGAGAGCTCCTCAAAAGAAAACAAAAGGAATTTCATCTCTGATGTGGAAGTTACATGGTTTGGGAGAAGGGCAGACTGGGACAGAGCAGAGGATGTCTGTGGTTTCTGGAGAAAGTCAGATTCAGTGCGTGTGTTCCCAGCCCAGCCAGTGACCCAAAAATGCTAACTGTTGGTGTTTGGGGGTAAGCCTTTCACAGGGCCTCAAAATCTGCAGTGGAACTACATTTCTAGATGGAGCCCAAAGCTGCCAAATGCAACATTGCTCAAATCATGATACTTGAGACATATGTGGGAAGATTTCATGTCAACTTCTTTCCAGAAAACTTCTTCTGCCTGCTTCGGTTCCTTCGTAGCTTTTTGGACTTCCTGTGCAGAAGGTTGGTGTAATCTGAGTGAGGATGGGAGACAAAAAATGTGCAAGGCTATGATGGCACATCATCATTGGGAGATTAAAAGACATATTTTTCCCTTTCATCTCTGCTTTCCAAGTCAGGGCTCAGAGATTTGCTGTAATAAAACTAGGTTGTGCTAGACTGGATATCTGGGGAGAACAGAGGGCTGTGTCCAGCAGCCTGAGTAAAGTACTCAGATTAAGACTTGCCAGGACCTGACTTTTGTCTAGAGGGATATTGCCAGTACTGAGGAGGTTTGGGAGCAGGCAGGAGAGTGGGTCACAGGGAATGAGAAGCAAACACTTGTTAGGGGATTGTTCTAGCTTGTGGCAGGTATACAAGCCAGGGCAAACAGGAGGATAAAGAGACACCAGCACTCACTGCAGGACAGGAGTAAAGAAGTTTTGGGAGAGACTGATATAAATGAGAAGATTTAGAGAGCCTTCATTCATTGTTCAGCATGAAACTCCCAGGTGTGTCAGCAGCAGCTTGTGCCTGCCAGACCTGCCTAGTAAGCAAGACTGTGAGAAACCTGCTCTTTGTGGAAGCCTTCTGACTACTTCCCAAAGGCTTGGGAGAGACTGCTACAGCAGGGCAAAAGGCATCATCTTCCATTATCTGGAGAGAAAACATGAGTAGACAGACAAGATCCAGGTTTCCCTGGTCAAATCATGTTTTTGTAGCCAGAGCTTTTGCCTTGGTGAAACAAGGAACTGGCTCATGATCTGGAGTCCAGCCACCTACTGCAGACAATAGCTCTAACCAGTCCAAATGATTTTTTTGATACGCAGCACATCCAGAGATTGACTGTTCAACCCGTGCCCAGTCAGACCTGAGCATCCCACACTCACACCCAGGTAGGTGCACAGGGAGCACTGCATGCTGTGTACCTCAACAGCACAACTGAAGTGCAGTGATCTCGTGCACCCTTGGTGGGTTGAGCTCCCTGCAAAATGTTTTCCACAGTTGGTCTGTGCTCTGTAACGTGTCCAGCATGATCCCAGCACAACAGACTTGATGTCTTTGGAATAATCATTTGGAACACAATGGGGAACTTCCACCACCCCCGCCTCACCACAATGGAAATGCTAACAATATTCAGAACCAACTAATCCTGGTGCACTGAAAACAGTGAGCTTTCAAGTCAGACAGGACTATGCACACTCTTTATTTCCATGACTCATGCCTCAGAGCAGGCAAGGAATAACCTGGAGCTGATGACTGCTCTGTTTGGGACTGTAAAACTGAGGTAAAGCTGTAAATAGGCAAGCTAATATCCTTAAGCAGTGGTAATTATCTATTTAATTTTAAACAAATTATTATTCATTGATTTATGGACACATACTTCTACCGTCCTGGAACCTGCTGTTGTGTAGGGTCCTGGATGCCAGGGCAGAACAGTGAGCCTTACATAGAACATCTCTATGGGTTCCTCCTTTTGGCATAATGACTACAGAATACATACTAATCAGAATATGCCTTAAATTTGCACGAAGTCCAGTAAAAGAACCATTTTACCACTGTAATTTTTAACCGGAAAAAAAAAATTGTTTGTTTGGTGTGTCAACAGTTTTTCAGGAGTGGAAGACATCAGTTACAGAGTTGGATCTCCCTCCAGATCTTAAATAATTCTTCTTCTATGTATTCAGTAGTGTTCAAGTTTCGGGTCTCTCTTCTCCAAGGACCATTTCTCAATCAGCCACAGACACTAGGGTTATGTTTCTGCAGCCAGTACCACTTCTCATGAAGCTGCAGAGTACAACTGACTGCTCTACTGTAAGCAGGCACGTTGATTCTCTGCTCCTACTCTCTCCACAAGCAGCAATCTGTAGTCTCCCTCAGAGGCAAGAGCAGCCAGGGCTTGGGCTTATTTGCTGCCATTGGCTGCTTTGGGAGCCGTGCGACCTTTGTGGCAGATCAGATTGTTTGTAATAAACCACAGTCTCTACTGTTGGTACTCAGCATGGTCCAAAAATGACTCTTTCAAGACTGCATAACACGTAGGGGACTGAGGGAGCCCAAATATATTCCTTAATGAATGCTCACTTGAAACCTGTTTGTGCTCCCAGTAGTCATCCTTGTTCATGTTGCAACTCCAATTCACCTTTCCTCTTGGAGACATTCCTCAAGACTCCTATTTCAAAACTCCTTCAATCTCCTGATCATTTAGCTCATTTTTCTCACCAATCCATCAAGATCAGGTAGGAACCAGAGTCATAGAAGGAAAAAATCTCCAGTCCCTCTTCTTCAGCTCCGCTCCCTCCAGCTCCCTTTCTCCCAAATAACCCATCCATTCCTTACCTTTGACCACTGGAGTCGGGGATCCATTTTTGAATTTCACCTCAGCATAGGTTATTTCTGATGCCATTTAATCACAGTGTGACCCTGTCCTTAGTTTTGCCACGTAAAAGGTGGTGCTTTTAGGTCCTTCTTTCCAGAGGGTGACACCAATAGGTTACTGAGCTTTTCCCATCCGTTCATTCACTCTCTGCCCATCAAAGAAGGCTGTGCTGAACACTGGAAGCACTGGTGATAACCTGAGAATTCCGGGGAGCTCAGAAATGCTCCAAAGGGATTTTCAGTTTCTTAGCCCAGGAAATCAGCCCTGGCACTATGGAAGCTCTTGAGACATAAAAGAAAAATGAGAACCTAACAACTGAAAAGGAAGTTGCAATGCTTCCCCACATCAGATTCTCAGCTGATAGGCTTCCTTTTCAAGGTTTTTTTTCCCTCTTTTTAACTTTTTACTTAACTATCTCCCCTTCCCATATTTTCATGCCTTTCTTTGTTAGGAATTCTACCATTGCTCTCATGTTAGCAGCTATCACTGGTCCTAGCCCAGTTTAACCCGCAGTCCAGCACAAAATGCATTCTGCCCTACTTGTCCCTTGTGGTTAAGCTGCATTTGCTACATCAAACATCGCAGCTATGTCTCATTCTTCGAAGTCAGTTCCAGTTGGAAGCTAGCACTAGAACAAATCTCAGACTAGGAAACATTCCTGTAGAAGTGAGACTGGGGAGTTGCAGCCTTAGACAGAGCAATAAAAATAATCAGAAGGTTGATATATGCAAGAAGAAACAGAAGGATCAGGCTGGGGCCAGGGAGGAGAACAAACAAAGTGGAATTAAAAAAAAATTATGTTGATGGTCCGAGAGGTTATTGGGAAGAGTACACACAGAAACTTTTCTATGAAAATGTGATTCATAGCCTGTGGAAGTTCAGAGCAGTGCTTGCTTCAGGCTCCACTGCAGAGGCTGAAAAGGGATGGTTTACATTTTTCTGCTGCTTTTCCAACACTGTCATTTATCTCCCTTATCTGCTTTCTGGTAAAGACCTCTGATATTACCTTGGGCAAAGCATCAGTGTTTAGTCTGATTTCAAGGTGGAGCAGATCTTGAAAGGAGACAAGGGAAATGGCTGCTGAGATACATTCTAAATCAGACTTCTGAGAAGAGATGCCTGTAAGTCAGGCAAGGTAAGAAGGGTTCAGTCAGCAGATAGGACTCAGGTTTGGGTCGGAAGGGACCTTCAAAGACTTTCTTCTCCAGCCCACCTGCCATGGGCAAGGACATCTTTCACTAACTACACCAGGCTGCTCAAAGACCCTTCCAACCTGACTCTAAATATTTTCAGTTAAGGGGAATCTGCAACTTCTCTGGGCAACCTGTTCCAGTGTCTCAGCACCTCATTGTAAAGCATTTCTTCCTTACATCTAATCTAGATCTGGCTTTTTTCAGTTTAAACCCATTACCCCTTATCCTACCACTACAGGTGCTGTGAAAAGGCCTCTCTCCATCTTTCTTAAGCCCCCTCTAAGTACTGAAAAGCCACAATGAGGTCTCCAAAACAACCAGAAGGAAGAAGCTGGTTAGTTTGGCTAGCTGGAAAGGCAGAGCAGAATGAGATGCTCACAGGACATCCCGAGAGCACAGAGGGTACACAGGGCAGAGCTGGAGTTGAGATAGGGCAGTAGAAGGAAGAACATTCACCAGACAGCAGAGGAGAACAACGTGGCAGAAGGTAAAGGGAATCTGAACACAGATTATGGAGAACTGCCCCTAAACAGAGTGGGGCATATGTAAATGGATGTCTTTACCAAGGACCCTCCTCATGTCTTGTGTGTCCTGAGCTAACTTTACTTCTCCTTTATGTATTGTGTGCGATGAGGGTGACTTCTACACAAGAATAAGAACAGCTGCAGGAGAGCAGCCTGGTCCCTCAAGAGGATGCATGCTGCCTGCTTCTCTTTCCAGTATCCTTCCAGCACTACGCTTTGTCTTCAGGCTTGGCCCTCTCACTGGAATTAAGCCTCTCTAAGTGTCTGCTGAAATCTAGTTAAGCCCTCAAATTTCTTGTTGAGAATTCAGAGCAATCCTCTGCATGCTTCCCTCTGTCCCCACCCAACCAAGCCTCAGCAGACCCAGTCTCATGGGGAGAAAGCTTACTTCCTGGCAGGGTTTCAAGATTTCCACTGTGAAGAAACAGGAAACACAATCAGCAGACAGAGGAGGAAGTTACAGAGCAGCTTCATGAGCTTTTTCCATTGAAACATGTCTCCAAACACAGCCGAGGCATTTCAAATGCAAATTCAGGCTCTAGCTGCTCTTTTTATTAGATTACATTAGACTGCACTCAAACACCAGTAGACAGCTCAATTCTTCTTTCTCAGCCATCAGAGTTGTTGCTCGCTATCAAAATTCAACCCTGAATCATACTTCCATAGGATGCAGTGCTGAGCCAATATGTAACAACAGCCAGGTGATATTCCTGAGGGAAAAATTTGTCCTTTGAATTTCGTATGCACTGATGGTATGTAAATGAGTGGGAGATATGAACAGTTGGACCCTGCAGTTAGTTGTGGTGCTGGAAAAATAATTTTAAAAAAAATCTTGCCTGAAAACCCATGAAAGTCACACTTTGCTGCCTTGCAGTCCCACTGCGGTTCCTCAGTTACTCTGTTCCCCTTCCTCCTGTGTTCTGCTCACTCCCTTGTCCTTCCACAACACCTGTGTTTCCCTACAGATGTCTTTCAGCTCAGCCCTACTGCACACTGCCCGGTGCTTCCCATGCTCTCAGCTCCCATGTGCCTCACAAGCTCCAGCTCCTGAGACTCCCACAGTCCTGCTTTCTCTCCTTACTCGTGCTCCAGATGCTGGTTGCTCTGCAAGCTCCATGGGTGCCATTTGTCCCAAAGCGAAGGCAGCAGAGGCACTGACGCTCTTTCTCTCGTACATGTCAGTGAGGTTTGAATAAGGTAGTATCTGCAAGCCTTTCACCCCACAGCCAGCATCACCCTACTTAGCAAGCAGGTCCAAGTGAGCAGAGGAAACAGTGCCATTGCACATGCATTACTCCTTTTGAAAATCCAGCTGAACCCGTTGAGTTATTATCAGCAAAGAGTAGGACTAGAATCCTAAAGCTGTGACCCCACACATCCAAAAGAAATCCCATTTTTAAACTGAGCACAGCTGTGGTGGAAGGTGCAGGGAAGGGAGACACTTCTTACAAGCCAGTTTGAATAGAGAGGGGCAGCTGAGGGAATTGAGCTGAAGGCTTGTGAGTCATCACAACTGACATGGAGGTTACACAGGGACATCACATCGGCCCCCCAAATACCTAGACCCTGTTTAGAAGATTGACAAAAGGCAAAATGAAGCTGACATGACTAAAATGTCTACCCAAAGGGATTATCAGTATGCATTTTTCAACAAGCTGACCTTGCATCCAACTGAGGAAAATTGAAATGAGAGTGACCTCCAGTAAGTGCAAAACCATAACAAAGCAAAGGTGTCAGAACTTCCTTGAACGCTTTATATTTTATATATTGCCTTGAGGGCAACTGAAGAGCAGAGTATAAAATAAGCAGTCAGAGAAAACAAGGACATCAAAACAAAGCTAAGTTAATTATTTGTCAGAACGGAATAAATTGGTGAAATTCACACACAAGAACCCTGTTTTGTGGGGGACTAAACCAAAGGATCTGTCCACAATAAAAGTGATTGTGCAAAAGGCATGGAATTAGCAGATCTGGGCAAGATGGTCCCAGGGATTCTCAGGAAATTCAAAGGTGAAACAGTTGCTAATAGCAGTGGGTGGCCTTTTGCCTTAAACGATATTTTAATCAACAAATCCCAGGCAGGCAGGGAACATATCAAAGAAGGGGAAGGGAAGAAGTGTGAGGTAGATTTAGGAAGTTAAAGGTTTGACATCTCTAGTGGCCAGGTTAATATAACAAAAGAATTAACTAATGGACATGTGTATAAGTATGATATACTTTGGGCAGAGTCCAGATAACTCTTGTAAGGAAATCCTGCCTCTTGTAGGTCTTTGCCTACAGTCCTGGCATCACCTGTTCCTATGGCACTTCTAGCTAGCCCAGTCTTCCAAGCCACTTAGATAAAAGCCTAAACCAAATCCCGGCTTTATGTCCCTGCACCTGGGTGAGAAGAGCATCAGAAGTGAATATATGGCACCTTCTTGGGTCTTCCCTCTCCACACCACCTTGCTCCTCCTCAGGTATTAAGGCTATGGAGCAGAGCAGCCAAGGGAAGAGCATAAAAAGGCACTGAAACATGGAGAATGGGAACCCAAGGCATTGAGCAGTTAATACGGGATGCCAGGTACCACATCAAAGGGATTCAGGCAGCAAGAGCTTCTTGAGAGCTCCTGAGGGATTTGGCTGGTTAGAGAGCATCTAGCCTAAATGATCCCGTTGTGTATCCTGCTGCATGGAACTGGTTAGGGCAGGGAGGGGCAGGATACTGCAGTTCATACTGCTCCAGGGAACAGTGTGAGAGCACAGCAGCCTCCTGGGATCCGAGAGAAAGGCACCCTATGCCCTTCTCAGCCAAGGCTGACGCTGGCCAGAGCTGCAGGGAAAAGACACCTCTAATGACAGAAGGCGAACCAGGGTTCCATACAGGTTGCTAGGAGACCAAGGAAAAATGGCTTATATGGAACTGTGAAAGCACAAGAAAAAGACATTTAAGGATCCAGGGGTGAAGAGGAAACAGGGAAGCAGTGAATGGCCAATGGGAAATGGGACTGAGAGCAATGAGCATGATGGATTAAACAGAAGGTAGCACCGTAAAGCCACACAAGTTTCTGGCAGGTGGCAGCACTTCACCACAGGCAGGCCTGAGTCAGCAGAAGCACATGGAATCCTGAGCAGAACCACCCAGAGTGACATGAATACACTGCCAGAGATCAGCAGCTCCCCAAAATGCCATGGTTACAGTACCATGCAGAACACAGGGGAAAGAAAGAAAAGTAGGAGACACGAAAAGAAATGTTCCTCCCCAAAATAGTTTGTGCACTTCTCCCCTGGCCACATCCCTGCCAAGTTTTAGTGAGGGCTGAGGGTTTCAAGTAGAAGAGATCATGTCCCGAAGTTACCTGAGCTGAGGGAGCTCAAACTCAGTGAGAATTGGGAAGGGAAAGTCGTGTGCTCACCCTAGTGTGATGATAGGTTACCAAAATCCCTCAGGTATAAGGGAAGGAATAAGAGAAGGAAGAACATGATCCAGACAATCTTCAAAGAGACAAGAAGCCCCAACCTGCCTCTTTACATGTAGCATTAACAGAAGATTTTCTTCAGAAGAGCAAAGATATGTTTTATTTATTTCCCCTAATTAACAGATTACCAAATCAAAGCTGACAGAGGGCACATTCAGATGCAGTTGCCCCAGAGCTTTGGTTTATGCCATTATTGGGAACATTGCACCTTTGCCTCCTTCCTTTTTTGGATCTGAGTCACAAGTCTCAAGGCTATAAATTGTTGGAGATCAGATCCAGATACTGCAGCTGCTTGCCACAGCACCACATCTGACTTCAAACCTGGGCCAGATCCAAGTCCTGGTCAGACCCTAGTGGGCTGTTTTCAGAGGTGGGGCTGTGAAGTTTATCTTCTTAGAGAGGGCATATGGAATTCACATGAACAAGTTGTGGCCACATAGCACCTCCCCACAGAAGCAATTCTTCATGCTTCATTTCCAGTTCTGTCTAAGGATCACACAGATCTCCACAGCCTTGTATTCAGTTTGACTACTCTCTGCCCAGTGAGGTCAATGCACATGATCTCCATCTCTTTAAGGGGGAATGACGGGAGTGGAAAGAAAAGCATAAAAATAGAAAACAACCACAGTCACCAAGCAAGTATGGGCGCTGTCACAAAAGGTCACCCAGACCCTTGCTGTAACCTTAGGGCCACTCTTACTGGAACATAAACTGTTTCCCTCCACATCCCCTCATCCTCTCCATGCATGTGAGGGGAATGCATGGAGAGCCATACTGATCAGGGTGTCCCAGCAGGTGGTACTGGAATAGCAGCACAAACCTCCCTGGCCCTGCGGAGCTCCCTCACCCCCTCCTATCCTCAAGGATGGATTTATCAGGAAGACTGCAAGTGGCCTGTGCTGCCCCTCACCCTGTAGCCAAGGTGGCCCTGCAGGCCATTTGCAGCCTGCCAGCCCAACTCGTGATGGCCAGCAGCGAGGGGAGGGGACACCATCTGTGTCCAGAGCAGCCATCCCACGTGTCCAGTCAGGATAGGACGAAGCAAAAGCCGTCTGGAAACAGCCACAGAAAGCTGAACTAAACCCAGGGAGTACAGTCAGCTCAACCAAACACTCCTTGGCACCTCATTAATGAAACATGATGGGGAAGTTTTAATGCCAGGCACGGAGGCCTCAAGCTTTGGGGTTCAACCCTTTGCAGGAGCCTCCTCATGACACAGACGCCAACACAGTCAGATGGGGAACGGCAATTTTTCTTTTGAAGAGCACACTCTCCAGGTGCCTGCGTCACCCATTTTTACCAACCCAGGACACTGAAGTCAGCCCAGTGAAGCAAAGGGTGGGCAAATGGCATTCCAGGTGTCAGCCTCCAGCACAGAGCTGGCACTGACCCAGAGGGCAAAGGGCCCCTGCTGATGACTCCCTGCTGGCTGGGACTGACTAAGAGGGCAAAGTGCTCCTCGATGACTCACGCTGGCCTGCAGCACCATGGCCCACGTCTCTTAGACTCTGCCTCCAGATCACAGTTATTTGCATATTTAGCATTTTAAGACTGGACAGAACAGTCTCAGCACACCATCCTGGTCCTCGCAGAGCCTCTGCCCTTTCTGAGGTCAAGGATGACTGTCAGATCTCAGCATTCCCCTTCACTGACCAATCCCTCATGTCAGACATCTCACCACACTGCTGGCCCAGTGGGGGACCCACCTCAACACAGCTGAGCACAAAAGTTGTGCTAGGAAATACTTCAGACTGGAGGTATTTTGTTCAAACCTTGCTCAAATCAGGACTACTTCTGGAGCTAGAAAGGGCTGCCTAGGGCAGGTTATCTGCTTACAGTAACCCTGTTTCTGTATGGGATGTATTGCTTAAGGGCTTTTTCCTGGCTTTCTACCCAAAAAGGGTCATTTCCATGGTAGTGACTTCAGCTTTAGGTACTGGTGACAGCAGCCTCTAACTCTGGGCCAGACATACAGCTGTATCTATAGCCATTTAGCATATATTCTCCAAAGAAAATGCTCTCCTACCCCTTACCTCTCACTGGAATCCAGCTCCTTGTCCCTGCCAGCTAACTGAACAGATGGTTTGTGTAGCACTACTGACATAGCATCTCACACATCTTTGAACGGTTTGCTGAACACCATAAACGTGGACTCATGGACAAGTGCTTAGCCATCACTTCGGAAAAGAGCAGGAGGAGTTCCATTCCTTCGGGTCAAATTGTAAAGACAACACACATCCATACCTGTAGGCACACCGACCACAAGAGGGGATGTGTGCCTGCCCTGGGACAGCTCAGTTCCAAGCCCTACGTTATGGTGTCTGTGCACGAGGGCACTGAAGCACAGAGGGCAGCAGGATAGCAGCACACAGCTATGTTCAGAAGCACCAGTTCCATCACTGCCAAACTATCAAACTACAAATTGCCAGCTGCGATTTCTTTTGAGAGGGCACCCCAGCAGCGCTAGCCAGGTCTCAGGTGATGTCTGCTTGCATCCCACCCGCCCACCTCTGGACTGCTGGGTGCCCAGCTGGTCCCTGGAGACGGTAGCTGAGCCCAGGGATTGCGGGAAAGCCCGCAACAAAGGGATTCGGCAGCAGATGGCAGCACGCGGTCACGGGTGAGACTGAATTCGACGCCTGATCGCGGCTGTCACCAGCCCAGCCGGGCTCACAGACCAGGCTTGGGAGGGCAGGGAGCGCCACACCCCTATACATGCCTAACACACAAGGCTCAGCACAAAGGCTGCAGGTTACAGGCGGCTCCCTCCTTTAGGGAATGTCTCTTCCGACTGCTTCAAGGCTTGAAAAGCCAGTCGACTAAACAAGGCAGCTGCCTCTGCCTCAACACGCAGGAGCTGCCATCCTACAATGCCTGGGAAAGAAAAGGGAGAGCAGGCCATTGCAAGCTACCTGCCTGGCCTGCCCCAAACACAAGTGGTGCAAGAAGGCCACCACAGGATCCCAGCAGTGACTGGAAAAGATAGCTCTGGTCAGGAGCCACTACACGGGCCAGCTGTTGCTGTCTGATGTTCCTATGCTCAGCTTCTAGGAATGTCCATCAGAGCCCCAGCTCTGGGTGGGGACACCCAGTTGTAGGTAATGGTAGGTGGCAAAATTAAGCTATCATCCTGCAGTGTGCTTTCCCTGACTGTTAGCATGGACAGAGCTATTCCCTTGGAAGAAAGAGACCAGTAACAGTCTCCAGAGTGAGAATCTATTGTTCACATTACGTAATGAGCACTCAACAGACTACCTAGACCTTGGGGAATTACAATGTGTGTTAACCACTTGGGCCACAGTGCTCTGCTTATATACATTAACAGCCCAGTCATTCTTCCTCCTAGAACCTTGTAGGTTTATGCTGATTTAACATGATGAGTTCAGATTCAGATCCTTTTACCTCATTATCAAAGTTCAGGAAGACTTTGGGGGTTTTGGTTTCCTGATTGGTTTTTGTTTGACTTCCTCCAGTGTTCAACCCTTCCTTTCCACTTCTTCAGGAGCCCACACACAGCATCAAGGCTTTGTGAAATCTGGCAGGTTTGTGTCTGCAATTCGTATTGTGTGGCTGTGGTAAGAGCAGTTGCTGCATGGCTGTGAGACACTAAGTCACAGAATGTAGAATAAAATTAATGGGAGAAGGGGCGGGCAAACACTCACATCCCACCTCAACTACAGCTCCCACAGGAGAATTGACAACCACAAACCAGACAAAACTGGGATCTTCCCTTTGACACTTGTTTCCTAATTCTATGTGCTACAGTCTGTCTCCCATTTGGAAGAAAGGCAAGAAGACTTGAAGAAGACTCACCAAGCTGTGCGTTCTAGCAGGCCTTGCTGTGAGGAAAGGCATGGGGACTGGGGAGATCTCCACACAGGACTAAGCTCTCCCTCATGAACTGTTTCCCAGTCTTCTGTGCTTCTTTATGCACAAACAGAAGTATATCCCAGCACTTCCCTTAGGTGAACCCCATCTGAAAATCCTCCTGCTCTGGAGAAAGACCCTTTTAGGCTTTTCAACTCTTTTTGCTGCAAGTACCTACTGAAAGGTCCGAGAAGCTCCACCACAGCTTATGGGTAAAATGCTTCATCTTCTCCCTGTCAGGACCTATCCAACATACCCCTCCTATTCACCAAAATAGGGCTTTGCTCCTAGAGCTGAAAAAACATCTTTTCCCAGCCACTACAGGTACTAGAATATTTGACAATTCAAACAGCTGACTTAAAAGGTTAAGACTCCTCATCTTTACCCAGGCCACAAGACTTCTGTTGCACTTTCAACACAGCCATGTCCACAGCTTTGCTGTCTAGCAGAGGGACATGGAGCAAGCATGCTGTGCGAGATGGCTGCAAGCAGCTTCATAGAACAATGTCAGGGCCCTGAGCATATTCTCCACTTCCTGGGGGATTGGCTGCCTGGACTGAGGTCCAGCTTAAGTGATAGAGGTGTTTGGCATTGAGAAACCTCAGCAACACGGGCCTTATAGCTAAGGTTCTCACCCTTGGTCCCTGCCTGAGCTAGCACAGCCATGCCTGGCCATGTCCCTGTCTGGCCACGTACCCTGCCGATCTAAATCCTCATCCTGACCCGCTCTGATCTTTGTGCTTTGGTACGTCAGGACTGCTCCTTTGCTGCTGAGGCCACTGCCCCTGCCTGCCCTGCTGTGACTCAGCTTCCTGCTTCCTCTCTCTTTCCAAGCAGCCTGTCCTTGCTGCCCCGAACAAAAGGCCCGCTCTGCTCACCTTGCCCATCTCTGCAGTAGGGAGAGACTGTTTCCCATCTACCAGCATGGAAAGAATAGTTTCTGAAAATATCTGCAGGCTGTAGAAGCCTTTAATATCTGAAATGCTAAATATCAGGGCAACCCAAGTTTTCTCACTTGCTCGTTTTATCCACACTCTTATCAAGCCCCACGGGAACCTACAGTCAGGCCTGTTTCCATGTCGTTGATTCGTGTTTGGTATTGTGTGAGTTTTTTACCCCATCTGGAACAGCCATGTCATTTTTGTGTCCTTCTTCCACACTCCTACCTCTTTGCCCAGACAGAGCCTGAACCCATCACTCTTGAAGTTGCTCTTGTCCAGTCTGCAGGCCACAACACATATGCAGAAGGATAAGTAGACCGTGAGGATCTTGCTGGAGACATGAAGACCTTCGACCTAGAGGCTTCCAAAGCAAAAACAATTTGACAACTTAGAAGACTCATGACATTCTTTTCCCCAGTATAACTTGTTTAATTACCATTTGCACCAGTACATCTTATGCTTTATATACATATATCTTTAATTTTTGCTTCTTCAGCTTTTCAAATACATAATATATTATCTCCAGAATACTAAGACAATACAGAAGAGGCTCCTAGTTAGTTGTTAATCGGTGCCATGAGCTTCCTTGGTTGGGAATTGATAACATAGTTGAAATGACAGGACCTCACAAGGATGTGAGCAAACAAAAAGACAACAAAGAAAACAAAATGCCAACCCAGCATAGTCTGTGATGTCGCTTGCAGACTACAGCCATCCACAGGTCCAGGAGGCAGGGAGTTGAAGTACAGTGAGACTGCAGGAGTGACTATGAAGGCAGGAGAGGGCTGGCAGGGGGAAACACCAAGAGAGCCAGGGAATCAGGGTTAAATGACTACTTAAAATACATCCAAGAGCAGTTTGGTCCCCACTTCCACAAGTGGAACTGCAGCAGCTTTAGAGCTATTTCAAGAATGTTGCTCCCCAGAGGGATGGTCTAAGTGAAACTGTCTCCAAAATGCCCTCAGTGTAGCTAGACAAAAATGACAAGAGACCTCTGTCAGTACAAGGTGCATATGTCTAACTACTCTTTTAAAAGCCTCACCAGAAAATTTTTGCCCAAAGGGAAAAATTTCCTTGCGAAGGTGCGCTAGAGACACAAAAGCATTGCTGTGCTGAGTGTTCAAAACAGGAAGAAGCCTTCCAGCAAAGCACCAAAGCCCTAGTGTTCCAGTAACTGGGTACAGCTGTCCAAGAGTCACTGAGACCACCTTCCCAGCTAGTGTTTTGGCTTCTGAGCCAGCATGAAGGGTAGCAATTCAGCATTGTGAGGTTTCTGGCCTGCCCTGTGAGTTTGCCCAGAGTAATCAACACTTACACCCCAGATCACATCCACAGCTGCTGAAGATGAAGTACTGTTCACACTGAAGGGCCTCAGGAAACTCTCCCAAAGAAAAAAGTAGAAAGTCATGGCCTCTTTCTAACTCCTTAACCACACAGGAAATACAGGGGGCTTGGACACATTAAAAAAAAAAATCTAAGTTCCAATAACCAGCTCACATCCCTGAAAGTTGGACTCAGAAGAAAAGTCATAGTAAGGAACACAGGTGGGAGAATTTTGCTCCCACAGATCTCAGGATTGAGCCTACTGTACATTTCTTGAGTTGAAAAGGGGAAGGAGACTGTCCCTTCATCAGAGGATAATCTATATTCCCACCATAATTCTTACTGTGGATATGCAATACTTTTAACACAGTGCCAAGTCACAACACAAGGCCAGGGCTCAGGACAGTGATGCAGGAACATGAAATGCTGAGTGGTGGGAATCACCTGGTTGTCATCTAGTGCAAGTAACTACCAAACTGTAAAAACACACTTTTTTTTTCCTTAAAGCTATTTCCACTTAAAACAGCTCAGTGACAGTGAGGCCTTTGCCTGGGGAGAAAGGAGTTAAAATGAGAGAAGTTCCTCCAGTGAACCTGCAAGCCAAATCAGGAGCCTCAGGATGGGGTGCCCACCTGGAACTACAGCACAACGGCAGCAGGTCTACTAAAGGACTTGCACGACTCCTCCCACAGGAGCATGAGGACATCCAGCACTACCAAGAATTGCACCAAACACAGAAGAGTAGTGTGTGCATGGGGAGGGTCACTCCTCACCACAGATGTCATTAATCCAAGAGGATTTTGTGTTGAGACATGACCTATCTCCTTAGAGGTTCCAAGTAGCAGGTGTAGCCAAATGCAGCTGTCCTCAGCACTGCAAGCTGCAGGGACTGCAGTCACTACTGAAAGCAGCCACAAAAAGCAACAGCCTAGCCAGAGAAAATTTAAAGGACAAGGAACCCAGAGGCACCTACCCAGCCTCCTCCTGTACCCACTATCTTCAAGACTGTTGCTTTCCCTGTATGGAAAGACAGGGAAAAAGAGCTAGGATGTACCATGTAATGGCCAAGTGGATGGAGGAGATAAGGCTACCTCTTTCCTCCTTGCCCACCTTGGGAGGAGTCAGTATGTTCTCTTTAGGTTCAGAGGGATCAAAAATAGGAAGTTAAGTGAAGGTCTGATCTAAAAATGAAGGATTGTCCCAATTTGATTGAAGACTAGAGAGGTTTGTGCCCCCTCTGATCCCATTTGGTGCCTCTAGGTCATCAGTTTGTCCCATTCCACTGCTTTGATCATTCAGAACTGGACCCAGTTGGACTGCTGAGGAGCCTGATTGGGAACAGCACTGAAATAAAAAAGGAGAATCAAATGAGCAGATCCAGTAAGACTTCTTAACTCATGGTTCTTCCCATGCCCATGAGGACACTGCCCTTCTCGTGTTCCATTCATCAGAGTTTACCTGGATGCAGTGCTGAAGTCTCCCCAGAGGTCTGTGGTAGCTGATACTGGTGCCTTGGATGCAGCTGCAGGAGCATCTAAGTCTAAAAGAATATCTAAGGCAGAAGACAGAGAGAAAAAAATACATCAAGCTTATCAAGAAAACCCCACAGGTATTTAAACTGTCACCTTAAACAAACTCCTGGATGCAGGGGCAGAAAATCTTCGAAGGGACTCCAGCTTTCCCTCCAGGAGTTAGACTGTTTGAGGGGTTTGTTGTAACAGCTTGTCCTTTTGCTCAATGCGCATGCAGCCTCCAGCTGACACTGCAAGGGTACATTGTCTTCAGGAACTATTCAGTCTCCACTCAGCACAGCACCTGACAGATTTGCCACTTTATTTATGTCTCTCCCAGCAGACATAAGGCTCAGACTCAACCCAAACTCGGCAGTCGTAACAGCTGCCAAACAGGCACTACCTTAACAGCACAAACCATGCACTGGGACCACATGAGCCTACTCAGAAGCTTGTGGTTTCTTCTCACTCAAATCTGTGGACTTCAGCACTGCTGAAGTTTCTGCCTTCACAAAGGCATCATCAGCTCCCCAGACACCTCTGCATAGTCACACTTCTAGCACAGCACCCAGAAGACTGAAGCAACCTCTCTGTTACAGAATCACAGGATGACTTAAGTTGGAAGGGACCTCCAAAGATCATCTCATCTAGTCCCACTGCCATGCCATGAGCAGGGACATCTTGCACTAAATCCGGTTCCTCAAAGCCCCATCTAATCTGGTCTTGAACACTTCCAATGACGGGGTGTCCACAGCTTCTCTGGACAACCTGTTTCAGAGTTTCACCACCCTCATGGTAAATAATTTCTTCTTTATATCCAATCTAAATCTACCCTCTTTCAGTTTAAGCCTTTACCTCCTACCCTGTCACTACAGGCCCTGGTAAAAAGTCTTTCTCCATCTTTCTTACAAGCTCCCTTTATATAGTGAAAGGTCTCCCCAGAGCCTTGTCCTCTCCAGGCTAAACAACCTCAACCCTCTCAGCCTTTCTTCACAGGAGAGGTGTTCCAGCCTCCTGACCATTCCCATGGCCCTCCTCTGGACCCAGTATAATAGGTCCACATCCTTCTTGCACTGCATGGGACATCGGAGCTGCCAAAGAGAACACACCATGTCTCAGAGGGCACTGCTGGCACTAGTTGCTGAAGCAGCACCTGCCAGGGTCTGACAGACTCCTGGCTCAGGGCTAAGGTTTACCTGCACTGCTCGCATTACTGGATTTCTGCACAGGAGGTGGTGTGACATGGTTGGCAATGGCTGTGGAAGAAGGGGGAGGTATAGGAGGGACCGCAGTTTTGCCTCCTGGAGGGGGTGGCAGCAGGCTTAGGCCCCCTGATCCAGACACACGGGGCTTGGCTGCTCCTCCTTTCTTTGACGTCATGTTCTGTATAAAAATAAAAAAAAGGAGGTGTAAAGAAGAGTTTCCATTGGCCTATCCAGAGAAAGAAGCAGAGTAAACTGGTCTGCTTACCCCAATGTTTAGTTTGATGGTCTGCCCTTCCTTAAACCCTAAGTCTAATTTGGGACGTGTGTCAGCTTCCTGGGACTCCTTGGAGATTTCAGTCTCCTGCTTCACCCACCTAAAAAGAAGAGAGGAAGACATGAAACCCTGTGGCAAAAAGGAACAGTGTTTTAGACAAATGTGTGGTTTCTCTCCCCATCCCACCAAACCACCTTGCCTTGTCAAACCAGCTACCTCCCCACTCCTGGTGTAGCACAGCGCAAAGCTGGGACCACCACAAACCAATGAGGCTGTTTAACACTGCACCTGAAGCATCACAGGACCTAAGCTTAAGTCCTACAGATCTGACCCTGTAGGGGCTCTCAGCCTGCATGAGAGCTGGCAGCATGCTCAAGTGTCCCTTGCCAGAGCAGGGATTCAGGGCCACCCCAAGGAAACCTGTGCTAAACAAGCATGCACCACCACCCACCACATTCTACAGATGAGAGGAAAAACAGCATTCCAGAAAAGCAAAACTCACTTGAAGTGATCCTGCAAAGAGACGTTGAAGTCAAAGGCATCACCCCGATCCGTGAAGCCAATGCCTATAAAAGCACTTCGTCCTAGCAAGGAGACAGGAGGAGTCACTGGAGGTGCCTTGCAATTGGGCCACAAATCCTTCTGCTTGTCCTAAACCACTCTGTGCTACCTCTCTCTGACACACCTGCAGCTGGATGCCAGCAGCTCACAGCAGTTCATTGTCCCTAGCTTTCAGGATGCCCCCTTCTTCCCATGGGGCATGTTTGGAAACCAAATGTTCCTTCCCAGCCCAGCCCCTGGACTCTGTGCAAAGCAGAGAACCTCCTCTGTTTACCTTGCCCTCAGACCCCTCCAGGCACACCACCTGGCCTTTTCAGCACTCCCAACACCATTTCCACCCTCCTGGAACACTCCCAGCTCCACCTGGGTATCCCTCCACCCCTAGAACTTGGCACATACATTGGCCCCCAACTCACCAGTCCCATCCTGAATCCGAATGACAAAGTAGCGGCTGGAATCTGCCACAGTCTCCACTGCAATGCCAGGGTACTGATCTATAGGAGCCTGGGCAAAAAGTTCTCCTGCAGACAAAGAATCAGGTGTTAAGGAGAGAGACCCCTTGCTAAAGCGTGGCCAGGGCTGCCATGCACAGCTCTGGGCAGGCTTAGAAACACAGGCTCACAGGCAGCAATCACAGCCACAGCCTTGCCAAGGCACAGCCTTTCCCTTACCTGAAACCTTATCCTCCAGTTTTATGAAAGCAGTTTTGCCTTTGGAGGTGACACGCAGCCGCCCTGTCCAGTCTGGATGGTCCAGTTTCCAGTCAGACGCCCTGAAAAGAAGAGCAGCTGATCACTGACCAAAATCCGCCTCTCCAATTCTGCCCAGCCATCTCAGCAGAAGTCCCTGCTCCCAAACCCTCAACACCTGCAGCTGCCTCATTCCACTTCCAAAACAAGAGGTGGGGTCTCAGCTCCTCTCTTGGTGCTGCCAATTGACACACGACTGTGACTGGCATCTCTGGGTAAAGGGAAAGAGACACAGGCCAGAGAGCATCACCTCCTCACCTTTATAAGCTTGCAGAAGAGGTGAGACAGAAGCCCAAAAACTCACTCGAACAGGAAATCCACAAGCAACTAATAAGTGACTTGTGAGCACTGGGAAGACCCCAAAAATTAATTAGTAACACGCTGAAAAACCACTCCATTATTCTACCCTATTGTTGTAAAATAACACTGAGTACTTCTGAACCTAGAGGCAGCTCACTTACACCAGGCAAAACACACACACAGACATTTTGACTGACCTATCACACTCTTTGGCACAGACTCTTGTGAAGGAACAAAAAGAAAAAAAAATGAAAGAGAGAAAAACCCCAACCTACAGAATCACAAAATGTTCTGAGTTGGAAGGGACCCACAAAATCACTGAGTCCAACTCCTGGCCCTGCACAGGACATCCCAAAAATGACACCATGTGCCTGAGAGCATTGTCCTAACGCTTCTTGAACTCTGGCAGGCTTGGTGCTGTAAAATCTACAGGATTTTACAACTGGAAACAAACATCCCTGGCCAGGCACAACATCCGCCTACAGTCTGTCAGGTTCAGGGAGTACACAAACCCCCTTCTCCAGCAGGCCTGTGGACACAGCTTACAAAGTCACACTCTGCTGCTTTTGGCTGACCAGAGAAGGCATTTCTAACTGCTGATCCTGCAGCCCATTCTTAAAATCACCCCGAATTCCTCCTGCGTTCCTCCCCGCGACTGCGAGAGCCACCAAGCCAAATCCAACGTGCCGTTATACCACATCAGCCTCACATCCCAGGGAACCCAGCAAACCGGGAGCAGACGTCAGCTCTGCCTGGAAGAGCAGGCTGCGCCCTCACCTCCTGCCCCTGGTTAACAGAGCAGCCCCTGCTCCTCCACAGCACGGAGCGGAGGCTCCTCTGCTTTCAGGCGCTGACCACCTGCCCACAAGAGGCAATTCCAGCCGGCGGCTCCCCCAAAGCTCGGCTGGAGGGGGCTCAGGGGATGGCCAGAGCTGCTCGCGGCCACAGGACACGGCTTTGCCAAGGGGCGAGGCCGGGGCACGGCACGGCACAGCCCAGCCCCCGGCTGCCCTGCCAGCCCCGCGGGCAGGGGCTGGGCCAGGCCGGGCCGCGCCGGGGCGATCGCGGGCGCCGCACGCTCCCTCACCTGTACCCGCGGTTGGAGGTGCGCGGCGGGATGCGGTAGACGTTGACATCGGGCTTGACGCAGAGAACGGACTCGTACTCCAGCTCGGCCGCCGCCATGTCGGCCGCGAAGCCCTTCGAGGAGCGAGCGGCGGAAGCCTAGTGACCAGCGGCGCTGCCCACCGCCATCTTTGATGAGGGCAGACACCGCCTGGGGGCGCCGGCGCGGCCCGGCGAGACGAGGGCCACGTCGGAGAAGCGGAGGGAGCCATCTTGGATCCTGGCAGCGCGGAGCTGGGGCGGGAGGGCGCCATCTTGGAGCCGCCTCTGACACAGCAGCGGCGGCCGGCGCCATCTTGGGGCCTGGCAGGGCCCGCGGCGGGGCTGGCGCGGCCATGTTTGTTGGGGGCAGCGGGAAGTGCCCGCGGGAGCGGCGGGGTTTGTGCCGCCACACGGTGCCGACCTGCTCGTCTGGATCCCCCGGGGGCTGCTCTCCTGCCGGCCTGGGCCAAACCTGGGGGTTTAAGTGGCAATGTTCTTTGTGTGGTGAGGGGATTAGGTGGCTTTTTGGTAAAAGAGCAAACCAAAAAGGAAATGCGGCACAAAGCACGACAGGTTTTGCTGCTGGAAGTGGTGGAAATGTCAGCTATGCAAAGCTTAGTTTCAGGAGTGGGTCTTCCCCCAAAATGTGGCCAAAGTAAGGGTGTAGATACTAGTTTATTTATCAATAATGATAAGGTTGGCAGCATTTAAACCACTCTTTTAATGGTGGCTTCTCAGTGGAGACTGGTGTTGAAGTTTACTGTGGTGCAGCATCCTGTGACTGAGTCTCTAAAAGTACCAATGTGTACTCTGAAAAGTGCAAGAAAAGGCGTAAGAAAAGTTACAAAATTGCACAGAGCCATCTCTGAGCATTCCATGTCAAGCACTGGAAGGAGCTGCCTAGGGGGGTGGTGGAGTCATCATCCCTGGAGGTGTTAAGGCAGAAATAATCACTGAAACATCTCTAAGTTTGAGGGGTTTTTGGGGGGTTTGTTTGTTTGGTTTTTGATTTGTTTTTTTTTCCCGCAGTAGGGAATAGCATTAGTTAATGCAGACAGAGCCATTCCCAGTCATCATTCTCTCTATTTTTTCTTATTCTATAACTTTTTAAGATCAAGGGCCAGTACAGCATTCAGAATTCAAGAAGCAGCTCACGTTTACCTTTTGGATAGAGTTGCGTGTAGACCTAATTGTTCATTAGAACTTCCTGCAGTGACTGCTAAGTTTTTTCATTGAGCACTAATAACTTAGCGGGAGTACACCCCTCCATGTGCATAGTTATGGTTGCTTTTCCAAGTTCAATGATTCACAATTAGCAGTGTTAAATTTCACCTACCTCTTTACAGTGCTGTCATTCAGCGTGCCACAGTCCTCCTACGGTCCCCCTAGAAGGAGAGCATCTCGGATGAGGGAGTGGCAAAGGGCCAACTATTATAAGGAATGTGAGGAAAGACTCACAAGCAGCACCGGAACGCCAGGAATACATCTCCCATTCAATTCCATTGGGACTTAACCAGCAGAGAACATAACATTCTTCTGCCTGGTTCAAACAAGCATATTTGGACCAAAAAAATACAAAGTACTGCCAATAACCACCGAAGTTTAAATTTTTGTTTATTTTTTCCTTCTTTTTTTTTTTTAAGGATTCAGCAGAGAAGTTGAAATCTTGAAATAGAACTGATTTAAAATCAGATTATGAAAGCAATGAAGGATCCATATTCTTCCCACACAGAAATCTTCAATTTACGAAAACCAAAGAACAGCAGAAGTCTTGGATGGAACTTTCACTGTGTGAAAGATCATAGCTAGCTAGACATGCCTCTGCAGAGAAACAAATGAAAGACTGGGGAGGGGCTCCAAGGCTTTTGAGAACTGCAGAAGAAATAGAAAATACAAGTGAAATTCTCAGTTCTTACCAAAGTGTTTCAGAGACAACCTGCTTAGTCTTGCAGGGGGGAGGCTTTTGTAAACCTGCTGATCATATTTTTAGAATTGTACATGGGTGTAACTGTTTAGTAGCTGACAGACTGGTGCAGTTTTGTAGTAACAAACCTGGAATGGCAATACACATGGCAACTTGCATTATGGCTTTAGCCAACTTGCACTGGCCAGTTGAGCCTAGACATCAAGATAAACTTCAGTATGAACATCCTCATAGACAAGCTGATGGAATATGGGCTAGATAAAGGGACAGTGAGGTGGTTGCAGTAGTGGCTGAACTGCTGGGCTCAGAGTGTGACAGTCAGAAGAACTAAATCCATCTGGAGACCAGTTACTAGTGGTGTCTGGCTGCAGCTGACACTGGTTCCGTAATAACTCTTCATTTATGACCTGGATGATGAAGTAACGTGCACCCTCAACAAGTCTGCAGATGATACAAAGCTGGTAGGAGTGTGGCTGATGCACCAGGTGTCTGTGCTACCATTTAGAGGAACTTGGACATCCTGGAGAACTAGGCAGTCAGGAACGTCATGAAGTTCAAGGAGAAGAGAAGAGTCCTGGGGAGGAACAACCCCATGCACTAATAAATGCTGGGGGCTGAGCACCTGGAAAGCAGCTTTGCAGAGAATGATGATGTTGTGGTCCTGGTGGACAAAAAGTTGAACGTAAGGCAGCAATGTGCTCCTTGTAGAAAAGAATGCCGATAGCTGCCAGGGCTGGATTAGGAGGAGTGTTGCCAGCAGGTCAAGGGATACACTCCACTCAGCACTGGTGAGGCCACATCTAGAGTGCTGGGTGCAGTTCTGGGCTCTGCACTAGCAGAGAGACATGGACATGCTGGAGTGAAACTTGCAGAAAGCCACTAAGGTAACTAAGGGACTGGTGCAGCTGTTATGCAAGGAGAGGCTGAGAGAGCTGGAACTGCTCAGCCTGGAGAAGAGAATTATAGGATGATTTGGATTGGAAGGGACATCAAAGATCATCTAGTTCCAACCTCCCTGCAGTGAGCAGGGACACCTGCCACTAGACCAGGTTGCTCAGAGCCCCATACAACCTGGGGAGAAGAGAGAAGGCTTAGGGGGATTTTTTTTATCTGTCTGATGGGAGCGTTAATGGAGATGGAGACAGACTCTTCTCAGTGGAGCCTGGTGACAGGGCAAGTGGCCAGGTGGACACACTGAAACACGGGAGGTTCCATCTGAACTCAAAAAATCACTTTTTTACTGTGAGGGTGGCTGAACTTTGGAACAGATTGCCCTGGAGAGTTTGTGGTATCTTTTTCTGTGGAGATACCCAGACATAACTGGACACAGTCCTGGTCCATCGTCTCTAGATGATCCTGTTTTGAATTGTGGGGTTGGGCTAGACAGTCTCCAGACAAGTCTTCCAAATTCAACTGATCAGTTATACTGTGAATTAGAGCCTCTCTCAGCTAACTCAGTCTGTTTGTCGTGAAGGAAACAGGGAGAGCCAGAGTAAAATACAATGTGGTGATTTGGGATTAACATCAAAGCTTAGAGAAATTTTAACCTGGATGATAGAACTGGTGAAGGACCTTCCTGCAAACTAGGGCTTGACTGGCAGGTCCCATGGTGGTGACCAGGCAGTGTGTCCCTCAGCCAAGAGGAGCCCATAGGAGTTACCTCCTATCAGTGCTGCTTGTCTGGGCCCGAGGAGTCCCCCCAGAAGGATGGCAGCTGAGAATAAGATGAAGCTAGAGGAATTTTCCTGGCAGGCTGCTGACAGCCTGTCTATCTTTGTGGGTGCAACTCAACCCTGGCCTGTCTTCCTTTTTTTGGTTTTGTGTTGGAGGCAGCATCTGTGTATTTCACAGACACGCTCAGGAGCAGAACTCTGCTCTGTCATGGTTCATTTTCCAGACCAAAACCAAAATACTGAGGCCGATTCTTGTATGTCTGGGCTTTGTTATTTCTGCTAGCAGCTTTGATTTCCCAAATTGTAAGGGGCGAGGGGGACCCCCCTTGTTAAACATTACAAATGCCTTGCCCTGGAAGTCTTCCGTTTTTATTGTCTTGCTACATTTTGTGCAAATCAGCATTTCAGTTAACCACTTCTATCTTTTTGTCAGTCAAGTTCCTTTTTAAAAAATAGACTTTTAATACCCTGAAAAGTAAAAGGCAGATTAAAATCCTTTTGTCATGACTAGTCACGGTTTGCTGAGTAGTGTTCTGTATTTGATGAAGTAAACCATCTCAAGCTGGGACAGAAGATGATCTGGATTGATAAGAATCCTAGAAATGGGATTAGCTAGGTGAATGCGCTGACCTGGTAGGACATGGAAGTGGCTGCAAGATAATAACAGATC
This sequence comes from Oriolus oriolus, assembly GCA_013400235.1. Lineage (NCBI taxonomy): Eukaryota > Metazoa > Chordata > Aves > Passeriformes > Corvidae > Oriolus > Oriolus oriolus. The sequence goes on from VXBT01007693.1 coordinate 36,955, forward strand.
AGACATTTGACAACAACATGGCAGGGTTTGGACTTATGAATTACTTCCAGCAAAGGTCAGCCCTGTGTCAACAGGCAAGATGTCATTCAGTTGTCTTACAGAATGTAGTAAAGTGTATATCTGTGATTATCATTCCTGTGCTTTCTATTAATGTTATTTAGGGCACTATTTTATTTTGACAGTTTTGAGAAACTTTCTGTGGTTTGACTCTTTATTTTATGAGCAGATGAAATCTAAATCTTCAAATGACATTCAAATGAGTCATTTTATCAGGGTGAAAGAACACACTTGGCACACACATGCGCATGTAGGAAAAAAAATGCAGTTCCTAAAATGTCATGTGAGTTTTTTCAGTCGCTCCAGAGACAGGACTGATGGTACCTGCTCCCTGACACACTGAAATAACTGCTTCACTCAGGTAGGTATCATAAGCTGGAGAATTTTTCTTTCCTCTTCTACTTGCCATTCATTATTCTTCACTCCTGAAAACCCCTCTCCCTCCTCCAGTTCTCCTTTCCATTTTCAAACCACATTTCTGCCCTTTTAGCACTCTTGAAAACATAGTGTGGGCAGTACCTTCTAATTGATTCATCCCTCAGTTTACTTTGGAGTAGGACTTGCGTTACTATCTTTACAGCATTCCTTGTTTCCCTATCCTCTTCATTCCATTTTCTGTAGCTATATGAGAAGGCAGCAGGGTTCAACTCTTGCAGTACTGTTCACCAGTTGTCGCTCTAAAAGTTGCTTCTACATGGATCAGCAAGACCACAGGAAATGGAACAAACTTGGGAGAATTTTAAATTAAGCCTCCAGATTTAAGTTAAGCCTTCCAGTAACTTCTTTCATAGCCTTCCTTGCGGGTCACCCTTACCTACCTACAAGTCTCTTAGCAGATATTACCAAAAAACTGATAAATCACGATGTTTGTTACAATTGTTTATCTCATTTTGTTCTTAGTGAAGCAGCTCTAACACTTATGCATCACTCCACATTCAGACTGTATGTTATACAAGAATGAGATCAACAATTTGAATTTTTAAAAAAATAATATTTATATTTAGTCCTGCATACAACAGTCTCTGACTGGTATTTAAGTACTGGCATAATAGAGGTTAAAAGAGGATCAGTTGTCTTATTTATGTCTTCTCAGTTGCTTCTGCAGGCTGTATTCAGCTCTTCCCTCTTCAGTTTCCTTGCATTTTGGTAACATTTTTAGGGACCTTTCAGCAACACAACTGCCTTCATCAATTCAGCAAGGATTTAGTTAACAGGAATTTTATAGACAATTCTATTAATGCTTAAAGGATGAAGATCAGGTTCTTTTTCTCAGTTTTATCTTGGCTTTGCTGATTTTCTTTTCCTTTTTAAATTTACTAAGTCCAAGAATAATTGAGCAATTAACATTTTTCCTCTAGTATGATCATAGTTTTAAAATGTCACTTAAGTATGCTGTAGGTCAGCTTCATTGTCTTGCAGTAAGACACCTCATATCTAAAATGGCTCAAGAACATTACTCCGTCTTTTCATTTTTATTTCTAAAACTAAATATCTATCTGTTCTTCTTAAACATTCATTTCTTGTCTTTCATAGAATCCTAAACCATCAGTGTCTTGCCTTTCTCCTCGTCAAGACAAGCTTTCCAAGGAACCAGCAGACAGCTCAGAACACAAGCAAAGGAAAAGGAAGCGGTTACTGACACTTCTGTAAAATAGCCCTTAGCCAACAGAGTTGATGTCCTGTTTATTCTATTTGTAGTGTTCAGAAAGTGAAGCAGGGTTATTTCAGAAAGACGGGAATTGCTTTCTTAACTTAAATGTATTTCACCAGTTATGCCAGAAGAAATTGCTCATTTTAAAGGGAACAGGAACTAAAAATGCTGATTTGCCTTTCTGAAGCAGGAAGCCAATCAGGAAACACACCTGGGGACAGCATGGCCATGTGAATAGAGAGCTCCATTTTGCAGACTAAAAAGAACTAGACAGAAATCAAAGGGGATGATAGAGATAGGAGAATATAAGTGTATAGAGCCCCCTGTTAGAATAGTGGGCTTACATAACTTAGCCACCACGAGAATGATGAAGGTGCATAATGGACACATTAGTAACAAACTTGTATAGACCAGTGCCTTTGTACCTTAACAGCTCTGTACTGTCACCTGACTCAGGGATGCTTCAGTAAAGGTTAAGAGAAGAATTTGGGGAGGAGGATGTGAATTGCTACTGATGCCTTTTCCTGGTCTTAAAATTAAGAGAACTGCACGCAGTTAGGAGGGGAAAAGGGTTTTTACCTCGGTATTTATTTAAGGATCCTTAGGTGTGATGAAGTGCACATTGAAATGCACCTCGATGTCCCCACCGAAGAAAATGGCCACTGACGATGTGATGAGTATACAATTATATGCCTTGCAAAAATTAGCATATCTATCAAAGGCTCCCCAATGAGGGACTCAGGTGAGACCCCCCACCCAAGGGACGCTCCCCCTGGATGGGCCTATCTTTGTTTACAAAATGTGTTCTGGAGAGGACCTTGGTTTCTTTGGGCTTTTAGAATGTTTAGTCTCTAAACTTAACAAAATACTAGGTCTAAGGGGAGTTACCGAACTTAAAGAATTATAACTATGTAAGCTAAAGGCACAAGGAATATATAAAGCTATATAAAAAAGTGTATAAAAGGGGGTATAAAAGAAAAGCAAAAAATCATCATGGCATCACTACTAATTTGCTTTCTGTTTTACAGCTGCAGAATGCCTCAAGTCCTGGGCAATAGCAGTTCACAGGAACAGGCTGCTGTATATTATGCACCGGAATCAATTGTCTCCATTGTTATCTTCATCATCGTTTTCGTCATAGGTATCTCAGGCAATGGGTTGGTGATCTGGGTAGCTGGTCTGAAAATGAAAAGGTCTGTGAACACTGTCTGGTTCCTAAACCTTGCTGTGGCTGATGTCATGTGCTGCTTGTCCTTGCCGTTCTTCATTGTTCACCTGGCCCTCCATGAACACTGGCCCTATGGCTGGTTCCTCTGCAAAGTCATTCCATCAGTCATAATCTTCACCATGTTTGCTAGTATCTTCCTACTCGTGGCCATCAGCATTGACCGGTGCCTCGTGGTGATGAAACCTGTCTGGTGTCAGAACCACCGAACAGTGAAATTTATGTCACTCATATGCGGTGGCATTTGGATCCTGGCCTTCATTTTCTGCTGCCCTGTCTTCTACTACCGTGAGACAAGCACTTACGATGGCAAAACGGAGTGTGGGTACAATTTCGGAGTTGGTGATTATGTAGATGATCCTGTAAATGCATCTGTAAATGTGTCTCTAAATGAGTTATGGGAAGAATACTCAACCTACAATGATAGTGACTTGTGGGGAAATACCAATGAAGGTAATTATCCTGTACCCCTTGCCTTGGTGGCAATAAACATCACTAGGGTTGTCTTTGGCTTTGTGCTCCCCTTTGGCATAATGGCAGTTTGCTATGCCCTCATTATTTTCAGAACACGTGCAAATCAGTTTCACAAGCCACACAACAGGATGCTGCGAACAATTGTGTTTGTGGTAGCTGCATTCTTCATCTGCTGGGCTCCATACCATGTAGTTGGGATTCTCTCCATTGTACCTAGTCTTGGAACAGGACTGATGGAGTCACTGATCCTGTGGGATCACCTCTCTACAGCACTTGCATATGCCAACAGCTGCATCAACCCCCTGCTTTATGTTTTTGTGGGACGGGACTTCAGGGCAAAGATACGGCAATCAGTGCAAAGAATCTTGGAAGGTGCCTTTAGTGAGGAGCTCACATCTTCAACCCTTCACAAAACCCAGACTTCAGCAGAGAAGAACCTTAGCAGCACTTTGTAATGCAGGACTTCTTATCACCAGTGTAGAAAGAGCAAGCTATGGCACTGCACATCAATCACTCTCTGCTTAGCAGGTGGTTTTGCTCCAACATGTTTGACTAATCTGCAGCTCCAACCCAGGACACTGCAATCATTCAGATCATGACAGATAACCCCCTTTCCATCCTACACTAGAGAGATGGGAAGTTGGAAGTACCAAGAGTAATAAACTGAGGGATGACTGTGGTGAAGCAGAAGACACAGTATTTTAAACCTACAGAGTATTTTGAGAAAGCAGGGCTGGCTACAGATTTGTGGTGGGCATCATGTAGTTGAACCTCTCAATTGAGATGAGAATGTTATTTTATTTGCACGTGTTTGTGTTCTACATCTCCTGTCTCTGATAAAGTGCAGATAAAACTAACTTGGATCTTGCTCCTTGGAAGGTCATCACATCTTTTCCCTGTGACTCTGCTAGGGGTCCGAGGTGGGTGTGGGAATATCTGAAGATTTCCCTAGAGGGTACTGCTACATTTCCTTACAGCCATGCACTAGAACAGCACGTGCCCCAGTCAGCTGCAGTGAACTGACTTTTGTGCCCTGGTAGATGCCCAATATATTTCTTTGTCCTGGCAAATACATCACTATAGGGTAGTAAGTGGTCAATACACATGCTGTACCTATGTTCATTAGCATGTGCACAATCGCTGTCTCTCCAAAACTCCCTCCACCACCAGAGTCCCAAATCTTCCTTTTGGGAAGTAGTTTGAGATTATCCAAATGTATCTACTTCATTTTGAGATGGCACACAAGCAGAATTTGAGCAACCACAGTCACTGATGACCCAGATTAGGTGACTGCTGGACTGTCAGTCATTTGGCAAAACCCTAGAACTGAGATGTGGTAACGTCCAATCTGACCCCAAGAAGGTGGGGAATGACCCATGTTGAGACTCAGTCACTTCAGGCTGTCTTTACAAGAGAGATGTGCTTCTTACGTCCTTCCAGGAGTGAAAGTTTCATCCAGTCAGGCTGTTTGGGATATTCCCAAGATTGAATGTTCCCTGCTCCTGAAAAGCAGAAATATACTCACTAGGTACTCTATGGAAGCAGTTTAAAATCTGCTTTTTGTGTTAGTCCTTCTTTAAAAGAGAAAGGTCAGGAAATAGTAGGACAGACAGACATTATGCATTGGTAGAGTTTTCACTGCCTTTCTGGTGAGCTCAAACTGAAAGACTCCCAGATCTCAGTGCCCTGAGAACAGTCAGCTGTGAGACCCCTCAGCCCTAAAGTCTCTGTCTAAAGTACATCCAGGTGTGGGCTGTCCATTTGGCCACGTCCACACCCAAATTCTAAGGTGAGAACTGAGCCATTGTGACAAGTGCCGCTGAAAGAAAAAAAATCAATACTGGCACCAAAAGAGTTAAACCATAAACATTCACTTTTTCTTTTTATTAAGAAAGCATGCACAAAAATAAACTCGTGAGACCACGCCCCTCTCTCCCTGACCACTGACACGAAGCATTGGGGGCCACGTTGGGCTGGAGGGGCCTGCAAGACCCTCTGTGGGCCAGGCTGGCCCCCTGCCCTCCCTGCAGGCCGGTGCCAGCGCACCCGCAGAGCTCCACACCCACCCATCGATGTCTTCCCACGCACAAACAATGCACACTGATTTCAGGGGCAGAGGAACGAGGCTAATTTGCACACTGACCGGCATGTATTTACATATGCAAATGAGGCACAACTTAATACGCAAATGAGGCAAATATGCAAATGAGGAGCACTTGGATACGCAGAAGGAGCCATCTTGGTTTGTTTTTCTTCCAGTGGTGGTTTCAGACTTCCACAGGGCCGGCTGTCAGTAATGTCCTCTGCAAAACACTAACTGGCACCTGCTGGAAGTTGTCTCTCATTGTTGTCTCTGGTGCCACTTTCCACAGAAACCTATCACACGTGCTTCCAAGCTGTATCATTCCCATCCTGAGGCAGCAGAGGTAACAGCTGACTCCATGTTGAAGCTGTCTGGGATTCCTCATTTCTCTTGGAAATGCTCAATGACGAACTCCCCCCCAAACACACACTTAAAACAAAACAAACAGAAAAAAATGGGGGGAAAAAAAGGAATAAAAAGAAAAAAAAAAAAAGAAAAAAGTGTTGTTCCCCCCTTCCAATGCAATGGGACTCTGTCTGCTTCCCTGACAACAATCCAATTTCCAATTGGTTTATCCCTACAGCAAATTTAAAAAGCAGTGCTAGTTCCCTGCCTTCCTGCAGTCAGAATAGAGGTTATTACTTTACTCCTGTGCTCTAGGTCTGTCAAGCAGCCATGATAGTCGATTTCCACATTTGTTCCCTTCACTGGTAAACAGGGAATAAGGGCTGGGGGGAGGCTTTATGAACTATTAAGAGGAAACAAGAGGTTTGACAGAACAGAGCCATACCAGAAATAAAGGGGAACACAGGACATAACTTTGGGGAGGAAGCATCTCAATGCTCACTCCTGTTCCTGCACCTTTTCCACGTTCCTGATTTGCACGTGCTGACAAAGCTTATCCTTCAGGATTTACACTAGATTACATCATCTCCCAAGCTGAACTGCAAGGGGTCTGACACTCCCTCCTCCCTTTTATACTACACTCTTTGGCTGGTTGGTTCAAAACCCTGCCCCGCTTCACCCTCTCTCCCCTAATGCCCCTCTTACAAAAACCGCTCACAAGGGCCTCCCGATCCCTGACCAGCGGGTCCAGCCCTTGACCAGCAGCCCCCCAGTTCAGCCCCATTCTGCACAGCAGCTTCCTCTGCCCACCATGAGCCCGTTCACCAAGTGGGAACCACTAACAGAGGAAGTGCACCTACACAGCCAGACTCCTGTTGCTGGCACTCTCAACCACAGGCAAGGACAGCCTCCAAAGAAATATGATAAGTGGAGGGCCAAATAACAATTGGACAAATACTGATGAGAGAAAACTTCCAAATTTGCATATGAAAGGAAGAGCCTCACTACATATTTTGAAAAAGGGCTTGAAGGGGTGTGGGGTGAAATGAAAAGCTCTGGGGAACAGAATTTGCTGAATCACATGTGACACCCCTGACTGCTTCTTTCACTTGATGGGTATGTAGGCTTCACCTAGAGACTGCAAAAGGCAGTGTAGGAAATGGGTCAGGATTCCCTCAAAATCTCTCTGTCTTCACAGATGGCACCACATTCTGAAACCCAACTTCTCTGCTGAAATACCATCTCTGCTACATTCTCCTTTCTCCAAACTCAGGTCTGCCCTCCCAGCTCAGCTCAGCTCTCCCTACCTCAGGGATTACCCTCTCTTGTACTTGGGAACACCACTTCTTTTCTTGCTGTTCCTGCTGGTGCGACAAAGTTCACAGAGCTAAGATCACCCCTCCAGTGTCCCTTCAGCCCCCTGACCTTTACAACATTTACGAAACAACATAACTACAGGCTCCCAGGGTCCACTAGGCTCTCTCACTCCAGTAGCCAATACGACAGATTCACCGGCCACCTTGAAGGGAAAGAGGGATTGTTAAACGCAAAATGATGGAGGCAGAGAAAGATGCACTCGAGGATTCAGCCTTCCAAGGTCTTTTCATGGCACCAAGGACCCATCTTCCCGCCCTCCACAGGGCACTGCGCAACACGAAAGAGCCGATCTGATGCGTCCGAGGCCACCAGAGGAGGGGGAGGGCTGTGCTCAATTATTGGTAATAATAATAATAACAATAATAATAATAATAAACAAAAGAAGAAAAGAAGATAAAACAGGACGCAAGGAAGGATTATCTTCGGCAGCATCTTGCGGTGGCTTCTCTGGCGGAGATAGAGAATATATATCTATATACAGGCAAGGCAGGGAGGCTGGGGAGGGCGGTGCTGACACCATTGACCCCATGTCCCCCTCCCCTCCCACGTCCTCCATAAAGGACGGGTTATCAAGTCTGTAACTCGCTAGGTGATCAAGTCCCAGTCGAAATCATCAGGGATTTCCTCATTGGCGCCTGGAGGAGGCCCTGGAGGCCGAGGGACCAGATGATGAGCTGAGCCAAAAACAAGCAAAAAGAAGAAAAAGGAAAGAGAACAGTTAGAATCAAAAACTACATGCTTTTTCACAGTGGGCCCTTGGGCAAAAGAAACGAGAAGTGATTTGGGCCTTTTCCTTTCCAACTGTCTAACAAACAAGAACACTACTGGCATCAATCCCTCTGTCGGACAGCATCTACCAGTGTCTGGGGGTGTTCTGCTGTGAAATTCTTCACAGCAGCTTCTTACAGAAGTTAAATTGCAGCCTCCTTTACTTACCTCATAGCTGACTGCTGACAGAGCACAAAGGACTTCATCAACACAAGCTTCTCATGTACAGCTGTCTTCAAACAACTAACTGAGGGTGAGGCTAAGCTAGAAGACTTTACGGGAAGTGAAAGAAATCAGGCCTTTGAAATCCTAAAACTTCCCAGAGCTATGACAGAACCCTAAATGGAGGGTCCCTTGCAGTCCATGCTCCCTCTCTGCCCACAGAGCTCCATTTGATTGCTAAGTGCTCCGGGAGAAATGCACAAAGGGGTTGGGAACCAGTTCTTTAATATTCATTGGTATAATATGCCTTAACATCACCCCTTACCTGGGCGATTATATCCCGGAGATTCCTGGGTGGAGATCTGGTACATAGGAGATGGCCCGGAGAAGAGATGGGGAGGCTGGGGCTGACCATAGGAGTTCACTGTGAAAGGAAATGAATTAAGAAAACAAAAAACCAACTGTTAATGTTCAGGTCAGAAATCTTGGCCCTGACTGGGTGGCAGCTCAGCCACAGAGCAACTCACTCAGACCCACAGGATACTGAGGAGATGTTCAGCTGTTGGGTCCTAACTGCAAGCTATAGCTTGGTCAGGGATCTTGTTCTTGAAACCAGCAGGAGTTTCTCTATTATTGTAAGAGAAGACAATTTTCATCCAGAAACACCACAAGCTGGCTCAATATAATCCATTTAGTTCAGTACTAGATGACACACACCATTACAGTTCTGTCAAGACCATCATATCCCCTCCTCAGAATGCATCTCCAACTCCTTGTACAGTATTTCTCCAAGGGTGCAAGAGCTTTCTCCTTTACTGTTCCTGCCATCTGGAATAGCAGTCTCTCCACCTTGCCATTCCTCTCTGTCGGTCACTTAAAAAAGCACCATCCCCTTCTCCTCTTCCAGGTTTGCCTTTTAAATATATTCCTGCCTGGAGGCTGCCTGTCAATAGTGTGCATCACATAACAGCAGTCTGTCCAGGCCACAGGTACAAGATCCCAGTTCTTTTAAGCCACAGGAAGCTGAATTGCTATGAACAGCTCTGACAGCCTAGCTCTGAGTTGCTCAGTGCTGAATTGCCTGGAAAGGCTGCAGGTAGTTTAGGATACTCACAGAATTGGGCCTTCATTTACAGGTCATTTCAGTCTCCTCCCAATTACCTTGGTTCATGGATTGCTCCTGTTTGCCACTGTTCAGGGCACAAGAATCAGAGATTCGAGGGGGCTGCTGTGGGCCAACCAGATGAGGGAGCTGACCAGTCTGGGTAAGGAAGTGATTAAGGGAGTCACAGAGGTTGGCAATATGGTGTTGATCCAGCGTCCAGTTCTTCCGCTCAGCCTGGCGCAAACTCTCCATGAGCTCTGCAGGGGACAAAGGACAGTGTCAAAGACAGTAGTCACATTGTGATCTTCCCTGCGAAGAGTTTCTGTCTTCTGCCCCTAAATCCTACCTCCTCCTCACAAACTAAACTTTATCATTTCAAATCTGTCACCAGACTTCTGAAGAGCTCCACATCTAGGATACTGTCACACTGACTCAGGTAGGGCAAGGAAGAGTTGGAAGGAAAAATCTCAGTTAGCTTTCTGACATACTTTTATGAATTAATTCTCCCTGCCCCAAATCCTGCAGTGTTCATTCAAGTGCTTCAGGATCTTTACCAGAACCCATGAAATAGGACAGCTCTTTTTAAAAATGAGGTGAATCACTGAGAAATCCAGGCACTTGCCACGGTTAACTTGACAAAAAGATCCCTGCACAGCACTCACATGTTCTAGCCTACAGCCCTAGTCATTGAGTCACTAGCCCTAGTCACTAGGCCAACACTGACCTGAGAATTGGGAGTGCTCAATGCTAGACCAGTTCAGCCGGTTTACCATCTTGAAGCTTTCCTTCAGGGAATCAATGTTGGAGCACCAATCAGGGGGAAACGCTGGAATGAAACAGGGACAAGATTAATACAATACAGATCACCCTTTTCTCCCACCCCTTAATATAAAAAGATTGGCCCCTCTTCACCAAAGAGCCTGATGCTACAGCAGCTAGAAATCCTTTCTCCCTTGGAAAACCAGGGATGGTATCTCCTTTTTCACTAAGGCCCTGACTTCATGCTGCATCCCTTAACAGAATCCCAAACCCAGGGTGGATATATCTGTCCTCTGTTCTCCAGTAAGGAAGCAATTTCCTTCTCAGATTTCAACCATATCTGGCTTTCCCCCATTTTCTACACACAAGTAGGTACTACTTAGGGAAAGCTCACTTGTGAGATTGTTGTCTGGGGGCTCCTCACTGCTCCCCTTCCCCCATCTGCACTTTCCACTGCCCCTGACTCACCAAAGCCAGCACTGTTGATTGAAGCCTGCGACTGCTGCTGCTGCTGGTGCTGGTGTGGCTGCTGCTGTGGGTGGGAGTGCGGATGATGTTGTTGATGCTGGTGGTAACCTCCATGCTGCATTGGGGGCGGGTGCATGGACATCACTGGTGGAGGGCCATAACCTTCACCACCCTGCTGCTTTCCTCCTTGGGATGGGCAACCCTCTGGGGTTGGAGTGTGGAGTGGGGGAGCAGCACCCACTGATGAGGGGCCTTGCTGCTGCTGCTGCTGGTACATGTAGTAATTGTGGTTGGAGGGCTGCATGTCACCAAGGAGAGAAGAGAAACCTGCCAAGTAAATGAAAGGGGAGGGAGCTTTAAGACAGCCTGGATCGGACCTCTGCTTACATTATCCAGCTCTAATTTCACACTGCTCATCCCGCTATTTATGAAGCTTTCGGAGTGCCCTCTACAGGCTGCCAACAACCATCACCCCTGCAGTTAAGCCCTTGCTGTGCTCCAGATTGTTCAAAACAAAAGGCTTTACAACAAAGACCCAGAAGGATTTTAGTACAGCGTTAGGCACTTAAGCTCCTCCCTGGATTTTTTCCTAGACTTACCAAAATAACTCAACCTGTCCTGAAATGTCAAGCACGTGTTGTTTTCCTATAAATGACCACTAAGCAAACTTAAACAGCAGAACATTTAGAAAATGGGTAACTTAATCTGACTTGCTGTTTCCAAAGGCTCTCTTGAGTTCCCTTCTTACAAGCAGCTTGGTCAGGAATCTTCACAATTTTTCTCACATTGATCATAAGAGGTCATAAAAGACTCTGCTTTTGTACAAACAGCACACTGTACACATCAGGGCTCCTTTTTTACTTTCATTCCTCCTGACTCACTGGGTGTGTCATTTCCATCCTCCTGTATTTCAGGCAACCCCTACACGTGAGAGCATCAGGTATTTTCCCTACTTCCCCAACACGAGGAGCTCACCTTATCTCTTATGCCTGTTTCCCCTGTTCATTCTCCCCATACACTGGGGAACTTCTGTGGAAAACCAGTCAGGGGCACTACATCCCATTAACCTGAGCTACTCACTTCTTACTTTGAGTATCCTTACTTGACCATCTGCAAGCGAGCCTCACATTTTCATTAGATTCAACATCAACCCTTAGAGTATCCTACCACTGTCCTGGGGCAAAAGGATGAATACTGCCATCCTGACTCAAAAGCTGCCTACAAAATTTTTTCAAAAACTGCAAGTCTTCCTACACTGCCTTGCAGCCTAAGGCTTGGAGGAAAAAAAACAAGACAGCTGCTAAGTTTGTAAAATCAGAGGAACACACCAAGTCAAGGTTCTTCTCTACATTTCTGTAGCTTGCTCGCTCATACTACACCTCACACAACAGGCTCCTCCTACTAGGAGTGCCAGCATGATGAAAGTGGTAAAGGCATATATATTTTTATTTCACTGAAGCTGCAGGTTCAGGAGGCCCCTTCTAGAGCAGCAAACTTTGCCTCTACTGTGTGATGGCTGATAGCACAGGTGAGAAGCTCATGTAATAAACACACTCCTTTTTTACACCGGATTAATATTTAGAAGAGTGTTTAAAAGCAGAAAGACCTGTAAGTTTTTCTGAAATATTTTCTGTGGACATTTCATCCCTGCAGTGATTCTGCCCTCTTCTGGCTGCTTACTCAATCCCAGAAATGCAAGATATGAATGGAGCTGGAGGCTCTCTCTTCCCTGCTCTCAATCCACAAAGCTCAGTTCTCCAAGGCCTTGTACAATCCTAGTTTTAACAGACCTGAGCAACGATGATTTTCCACTCTCCTTTTGAGAAACTCCAGATGCAACAATTCCCTCCCTCTTATGGTTTCTAGCCTGATAGACTGTGAATGTTTCTCTGACATGCTTTTCTTCAGGACTTCATTTTTCTCGGTTTCTGCCATTTTAGTATTTGCATTTGTATCAACACAAGGCATTTTTAAATCATTGTGCTTTTTTATTCAGAGAGAACTAGGGGGAGCAATGCATAAAGGATGTGCAGATTTCTTATCAGCTTCTGGCAGAAGTAATTACAGCATGCCAAAGAAGGAAAGTCTGTTTGCACAGGCTCCTGAACGAGGAAAGATCTGAGAGATGCCAAATGGACAAGACTGTGTGGGCAGATACCTGCCCACCCCACATGACGCATGTAGTTACTCACCGTGCTGAGAGGAAGATGATTTCTCCAGCATGGATTTGTAGAGGTTTCGGAAGGACCAGCTAAGATCCTGGAAGTTGATCTCAGAGTAGGAGAACTTGAAGTCATGGTTGGCACTGTACAGCGGGGGTGGCACATCGGCCCCTTCACGGCCCTGCCCCCCTGCTACAGTAGAGGCAACATCCACAGGCCCTGCACCCTGCTAAGGGAGGGAGAAATAAGGCCTTTAGCCTGTACTAGGTTTTGCAGCTTGAGACAGAGATCAGAGACCAGATATGCGTAGAACACGCACCAATACCCTGTATCACTTAGCTCATCTTCCAACAAATCTTCCCAAATGCCATTTTCCTTGAGGAACACCAACCACAACCCCTCCTCTGCAGCACAATGGTTCCAGCCTTTTCTTCAGCTATCTAATACCATTATGCCTTTATCCTTATCCCCATCCAACCCTTTTTTAAAATTCACTTCCTCCTTATTTTCCATCTCTGCAGTTTCAGCTCCTTCCCTTCTTTTTATTTTTGCCTTCATATCACAATTTTCACAATTCACTCTCCTCACCACTTCGCTTTTCCATTCATGCACTCCTCCCACTCTCCCTTTCCTCCCACTGCTCTCCTTTTCCCCGCGGCTCACCTGACTGTAGTTGGCAATGGGGGTGGTGCTCTGGATCGACATCTGAGGGGTGGCCTCAGGTGGCAAAGAGGCTTCTGTGCTGACTGGAACAGCCCCTCGGGGGCTTTTACTTGCCTCTTGCTCTGGGGAGTCTTGTGGTATCTGTAGATGGGGAAGAAAGACAAAAGGAAAGGAGCAGAAATCAAAAACAGATGGAGAAGTGAAACTGCAGATGGGAAGCCAGCTCCCCCGCTGTAGAAGTTCATGGCTTAAAAAAGAGGAGGACTGGGCCTTAGTCACTGAAAAGTCAGGATAAAGGACTTTAAACAAGATTAACTTTCCTACTGAATAGCAGCAACAACAGGCAATCAGCAGGACATACAGACTAATTCGTTCAGTCCTGGCCTTTGTCTTCCCATCTATACACCCTGACCCCAAAACACTATCATGGTCTGGTGCAGAAGGGAATTCCCAGCCCACTCCATGCTGTGTGGAAAGAAAAACACTCACGTCATCATCTGGAGGATGCCGCCTCTTGCGAGATATATCTGGACACGTATCTATTGTCCAATAAGAGCCCTGGAAAGAAGACCCATTGGTGAATGCATGATGAAGTCACAGAGCTTCCTGAAGTAGGGGGCTGCTGACTCAAGGAATGCAGCACCAACTAAACAGTAACACCACAAGGACCACCCTCCAGAACCTCAGACAACCGAGACCTGGGCGTTGGCAAGAGATTCCTCTCTCATGCTGGGTTGCATTGAACAATGAGGTACAATGTTACTGGTGGAAGGCACAATCCTTTACTTTCCATCACTTAGACAGGACACCAAAAGGATGCTTTGATCCAAGCTAAGTGAACCCTTTGGGCCTGCATACTCTGTTCAGTAGCTTCCTCACAACTTGAATTTATTATTAACTGATGAGAACCAACTCAATGCTGGGATTTGGCAGAGAAGGATTGTTCTTTTTCCATGGTTGTGAGACTCCCCTTCAAGCATCCACAGAGGGGCCATGATGGCTAAGAAATACACCATGGTTAAAAACTAAAACAAGTAATGTACAGAGAGATCTGTTTAGCTTGGACAAGAAAAAGCCAAGGAGATCAAACCACTGTCTTCAACTGCATAAGGGTATTATAATAAGATGACAGAATCAAATTCTTCTCAAAAATGTATAGCTCAAGAAGAGGCAACAAAGACAAGTTACAGAAAGGGAAAGTACAGTCAGATATAAACAAAAATTTCTTCACAGTGATGGTGGTGCAGCACTGGAACAAGTGCCCAGTTTTGCTATCTCCGTCCCTGGAGATATTCAAAATTTGACAGATCTCATCAACCTAATGTAATTGTTCCTGTCTGGGAGAGGATAGAGGTACATGTTGACCTCCACAGGTCCCTTTCAACGTACAACAGTCTATAATTATGTGTGTTGTCTTCTGAATAAGAAGAACGCCAGAGTGTGATTTAGCTTGTTTTAACCTCCAATCAAGATCTGAATAATTGAAATGAGTAACAAGCACAGAACAGGTTTTCACTATAAACCCAGCCCAACATGCCAATGAACACCTGCAAACATATATCCTTAAGTCAGTTAGGATTTCCTTGAATAAGCCACATAATTAATGGTAGTTTTGAGCAGTGATCTTCAAAGACCTACTACTTCCATTTATAGATCCAAACTGAGCACCACACAGTCCTTTAAATATAACCTGAAATAAAAGGCCTGAGCAAATCGTCTTTTCTTTTAACTTTAGGATGAGGGGGAGCAGACAATCTTTCTGTCTAAATACATAGCTTCTTGCCCCTACCATCTCCTCCTGCTTGTATGGTTGTGGGCTTTTTTAAACAATAATCTCGGCATGCGAAGACGCCAAGTTTTGGTTTTGCTAGCAATCCCCCTTTACAATCTGTATATACTACCAGAGCCTTATCAGTCCTTAGTAAGCCAATAAATTCCTAAATTCCTGAGTTTTACTTGTAAATGATTTCTACAGATTTAAACTATGTGGTGATGACATTTTTTTCCAACACCAAATGTTTTGCAG
This sequence comes from Oriolus oriolus, assembly GCA_013400235.1. Taxonomy (NCBI): domain Eukaryota; kingdom Metazoa; phylum Chordata; class Aves; order Passeriformes; family Corvidae; genus Oriolus; species Oriolus oriolus. Next base: position 52,280 of record VXBT01007693.1, read on the forward strand.
TCTATATAGGTAGTAATTCTGCTCTCATTTCCATGGATCTTGTCTCCATGAAATCCATGATGTCACATCACAGTCCTGCTGTTCACCAGCAGCCACTATGCTCCCTCATAACAGAACTGGTTTTACTACACCCACATTTTACATGCAAAGATCAAGGAAGAAAAAGAAACAAAACTAATAAAGTACATTCAATCACACTTTTGACTTATGCTAGTATCTTTAAAGTCTACTGAAGATCACAGATAAGAAAAATAATTACTAAAACCCTAAAGTTCCTTTACAGGTTCCCTTTAAGTAAATGCTTCTGTAGCCAAAGGACTGCAGTAAATCTTACTACTGCTTCCATTTTTGCCTACACTTTAGGTTTCAAATTCCAACCATGAGTTAGAAAGGGCAACCCCAGCTTATTCCCTGCAGTTTTAAATTGCCTGCCCAGGAGCACGCAGATTTCTTACCTTCCCAGGATCATCTCTTGGTCGAGGCACCTTTCGAAAACATTTATTCAGAGAGAGGTTATGACGAATAGAGTTCTGATGAGAGAGAGTAAGAGATACAGGTAAGTGCTATAACAAAAACATACAGTGTTCTGAGTATGCCCTGGAGCAGGCAGAGAAAATAGGATGGTACATACTCAAAAGCCAAACTCACTACATATTCCTGGAATGGGGCAGAACAGAAGCTGTAGAGAGAGATGGATTAAGATGATAATATGGGGCTCAACCACCTCTACACTTACAGAAGGTACAGTGAAAATAGCATCAGTGTGCTGCAGAGGATGGTAGTGATGTGGGTTTTGTGGGGCTTTTTTTTGTTTTTCTTGGTTGGTGTTGGTGGGTTTTGTGCACACTCCTTCTTACTGGACCACCGCATACAATCAACAAAATTCTCAGAGAAAATGGGACTTCTGGCTCTACATTTTCTCCAGTTGGTCAACTTAGTTTTACATCAGCCTAATTTTAATCAGTGAGGCTATTTTGCATATGAGAGTAAGTCTTATAATTAGGCAAAAAAGGGTACTTCAGTGATGCAAGCCCTCACCTTCCAACCAATACCAGCATTTTTGTAGTAGGGAAAGTTGTCACAGATCCAACGGTAGATCTCACTAAGCGTCATCTTCTTGGCAGGTGATGAGTTGATGGCATATGTGATCAAAGTGGCATAGCTGTAACGCGGCTTCCCATCTTGGTGCACTGCAGCCTCGTCCTTACTCAGTGTGGCATTGGGATCTGTTGGTGAGCCTGGGGGACACTTTCGGGCAGACCCTGGAGGTCCTGCTTGTGAGGAACCCCCTAATTTTTCAATAGTAGCCCTTAAAGTAAGCTGTGGGAGCCAGTCTATGGAAGTGAGGCTGCTTTCCAGGTCAGAGGCCATGGTGCTGGAAGCAGGAATATCTGTGAGGAGAGAGGAGAGGAAAGGAAACCCTTAAGACACAAACAAGGTGAAGCCTAAGAACAGAAACATCCATTTGCATTCTGCTTCTGCTTCTCTCCCCATCACAAATATCTGTATGAAGATCATCCTACTTTATGCATCTTATTCACAACCAGCCAGAATCATCCCAAAAGGCCTATGACCGTGCCTTCGGAAGGACCATCCATACTGAGAGCAGCTGAGACAGTGCTTTGTAACACTGATGGTAATATTGCTAGGGCAGTCTTACACAGGGCACCGTTCCCAGGTAAAGATCCAAGATCTGCTTAAGGGAAGCGGAGCCCTTTCAGAAGGTGTATCACATTCACTCCTTTACTACATAATCCATATAACCTTGGTACCCTTCACCAAGATTACCCATAATCCAGTAGGTTTACTGTGTCAGGTAAGAGGAAAATCATAGCTAAAAGGGAATGCTCACTCATACCATATACAAACCACAATTTAAGTAGATCATCTGCAAAGTCAGGACTATCTTAATTTGAGGGGAAATTATTTTCTCTCTGAGGCCTAGCCTCTCTTTTTTGCATTAGGTGACATGATAATGAATCCTATTCCTTAGAGCTAGGATTACATATCTCATTTTAAAACACCAAGATCATGCATAATACTATATATAGATAATTACATCTACCATGTTGAGTTGGAACAGACTATATTAAGCTCATAATAGTTAAAGCTTTGCCTACCATAACCAGTTTTTCCTAAATATATATATATATAATTTTATTGAATTAAATCCTGCTTAATTCACAATATCACAGGCAAGAATTTTCTCCAGTTCTGAGGCACAAAAAACTTACTTGTCTGAAGTCACAGAAGCCTGCTACGGGAAGAGACTCAGGATCTTTTATCTCATAAATGTTATATACTTCCCCTCAAAAATAAAACACACCTGGCTAGCAGTTGTGTACAGGGATATCTACTCAATGATTATTTTATAAGAAGAAAACATTTAGCAGCATGAACTTGTATGAACTTGTACACTTAGCACACTAACTTTTATGTAGTCTGTTGCAGTAGACAAGGCAGCAGAAAGTTCATCATTCCTACTCACAACTGGCTGCATTACTGTAACTAGGAGCAATCCCTTGAAGTCTGGACTAAGGTAGCTAAGTTTCCAAGCCCATGACTTGCACTGCTCTTCGCATAAAGAGAAGAATCATGTCTTGAAGGGATGCAAGTTCTACACCTTTCATTTCTGAAATTAGTCTTTCCAGAAGATTAGATGGCACTGTCTTTGAGCATGCTGGAGCATACACGAGGCAAACACACAAGCACACTTATGTATGTATAGCAAATTAAACACTTGCATACATATAAGAGAGAGGAGACTGACACGAACACACTCTACTTAGGAAAGATTCGTCAGCAGACACCTCCCACTGAGTGCATCACTCAGATGAGTGGATCAGATGAGACAGGGAGACACCCATCTGCATGAATACCAATTAGATACTCATTCTAAAAATAGGCATTTGACAATAACACAGTGTGGATGCACAGATCCAGAGACAGATGCACCCAGCATTTTGACACTGAAGCTACCCGTTCTTCCCCCACAACCATATGCATTACACCTTTCACTTCTGCACTCCAGTGCTCTCACAGCACTAAAGCACTGAAGTCCATACTCCAACGCGTTCATATGCACTAAACCTTTCATTTCCATGCATGTGCTCACCACACCTCTTGGGGCTCAAACACCCACACAGTACCCCAACAAAATCCATCCCTCAGCCCCACGGGTAGTGGCTCCACAGCCCTGGCCTCAGGAAACACCTCCTAATTGCACAACTAACTCACACTCTTAGGCACCATCAGACTGCGAGGTACAATTGCAGCACCACAGTGTCTATGGCAAGTGGAAACATTTTCATGTCTGTGAAGGAAAGGAAAAGCCCAACTGCTACTAACTTACCTATCTACTCATCTGCCACACTATCACTTAGGAGAGGGATGACTACTTGCTACACAGCTAACTAGATGATCCAAGCTGCAAAAGGCTTTCCATTATCCAGCCCCCTCAAGTTGTGCTTTATTGAATAACTCTTTTTGCCTGATTTAATCTAATATCAAACAACTGAAATTTACACAAATTAAAAAAAAATAGCAGGACTATTCATTCATGAATAATACAAGGGAAAAGCAACAATATATTTTTATCCAGTGGGGATGGACAGACCACCATGTAATCAAAATACAGCTACATTTACATGGTAACTTCACAGGTAAAGCCCTCACTAAAAGTAGTATCTCACTTGGAAGAAAACAAACATGAACTAAATATAAGTTGAATGCTTCATTTTGTAAGCGTGTCTCACATAAATTTTAATTTCTATGGTGCAATCAGAAAACAAATTACTGCTTCTTGTTAAACCATTATGAAATATCAGTTGCACTAACAATACAACTGCAAAGTAAAATAAACACAAATTTCTCTGTTCCACCTTCCCCCTTTTTGTTTTTCTAAGACAAGCATAGAAATCAAGAAAATTAGGTTATAAAAGCCTATGGCAGATTAAGATACCAATCTGAAACAACAGAATTCAAGAAACAGAAGAAAGCATTGTTGTTTTCACAGAGCTTCAGATTTGCCCAGGTTATGTCAGTACAGCATCTGGGATGATTGGCTATGCAGTAAAATGTAAGGCTGATACGCAACATCTCCGTCATCACATACACAAGCTTTTGTGCATTTGTATAAAATACATTTGTCAGAGAGACAAGCAAAATTAGAACTGGGTCAGATTACACCCACACTAAGAATTTTAATATTTTCATTCCTTGGCTTATAAAAATCTTTGACAAGAAAACAAAATCCCAAAATCTTAAAAAAACCCCCTGTGTATATATATATATGCACTTGTCACCCAGTACTGAAACAACCACTTTTCAGTAAAACACAGCAGCTTTTTAAGCACATTTATGCTAGACAGTAATTTAGGACAGAAAGTGAAGACTCAGACCAAACAGCAATCACATGGGAAATTTCAAAGCAGTGGAATAAGACCTTTTTTTCCAAGTTTGCACTTGATCATGTTACTGGATTTGCTGGCAATATGGGATCTGTAATAATCAGGCATAGTCAAACATTAGGTAAGGTGGCAATTCCAGAACACTTTCAGGCAACAATAATTCAGTGTAATTGGCTACTAAATTATTTAAAACAATACTTGCTATGCAAGTAAATATTTCTGTTAATTTATGTTGCATATCTCATTCACTTGACCCAAGTGTTTGGTGCATCAGCTTGACACTACTTAAAGGTATGATAAAACAAGACTGCAGCCAAACCAGAGCAGCTGATAATTCTTCCAACTTTCCTTTCCCAGCTTATTGCCTGGCAAATCTTTTGAACTCTTCTCTTATGATCCTACTCAAACAAAGAAAAAAAACCAGTAATAAGTAATAAACACACTGAACTGAAATCAAGGGTGCTTTAAAAAATCCTACCACATTAGCAAGTCAGAATTAATTTCAAAGAAGTAAAAAGAAAGTCAAAGACCAGAATTCATAATCTCTCACTTTACAAGGTAAATGCTATATGTTTATGTGTTTGGCTGAATTTAAAAAACAAGGGTATGGCAGCCAAGGTCATAACCACCATCACTGCAGAGTCTTCATTTCTCAAGCACTAAATAGTTACAGTACAATCCCAAGTCAGACAGGTCAGAGAGATGCAAGTCCAGCCATGCATTGATCCCAAACTACAGTTAAACAGACAAGAATCTGTCCAATTCGTAAGAAAAATGCATTAAAGAAAATCCTTGCATCGAATACCTTTTAATAACCATTAATTCGCTTGGGACTAGTAATACTTCCCTACAGCCTTCCAGGAAAACTAGTGCCTTACTTTGAATCTTTGCAACTAGCAAATGGAAGCTCCTGCTGCAAATGCAAGCCAGGCTTCTGTCTATGGGACAGTAAGGACCATCCCTTAGCAGCACTGAGAAATCCGTACTTTGCTACTTTGCACCCTAAACCAGTCAGATCTTATCCAGGATCACTGCTACTTGCAAACCAGGACAGAAAAACATAAGAAATGTGGGGAACAACACTCTAAGGGTCACATTGAATGCAGTTAATAAACATTTATAGCCTGAAACATTCTGTAAGGCTGGACTAAAAGGCTGGTCAGGCAGAATCAGTTAGGACTGAAGTAGGGAGCCCTGCAATGAACGGCACCATGCCGTGCACTGCCTAGAAGATGCCTATTCTAGAATAAATCTCTACATTTACATTTTTCTGTGGGTTTTTTTTGCTTTATTTGCTGCTATTCTGATCCAGCGAAACACTATGGCAAAAGATTAAAGGAGACTCAAGTTTCTCAACATGAACTTTGAGAGAAGAAATGCACAACAGACTACCAAGCAATGACAGACACTGCTGTAGAACACCTATGAATATACAACCACTTCTATTTAGGTGCCTGAAACATAGATCCAGTGATCTAACTAACAATATCCATCTAATATACTCAGAGATAGTCCTAGACTCTAAGGTATTTAGCAAATAAAAAAACTGGCAAAAAAGGACTATTTGACTGCAACCTTTCTGAAATAGTGTCACAATGTAAGGAGGAAAAGTAAAACAAAATACCACATGCATGAAGAAACAGAGAGCCTCTACTTTGGTGAAAAAAAGGCAGCTCTGACATACTTGTGTAAATTACACATGCAAAAAACCCTCTGTCCTCATCCAATACGAAAAGGGGAAAATAATCAATTTTGCTGAGTCTAGAAGGAAGAGAAATTTGCCATTTTAAGACATGTGCTTTCCCTCAAAACAAAGGTGGTGTGAACTAAGATAGCAGGAATAAAATACTGAAAAATCTGATCTTCTCTAAGCAAATAATCTCACAGAAATACTTGTTTCATGTAACAAACAAGAAAAGAGGATACTGATTATCTGCCCAGTCTGAAATTGCTATCCATCATTTTGGTAACTACTTGTGAGAAGCCTTCAGGAAACGTTTATATTTCTGGAATCAAATGCAGAAGTAGAAGAGGCTGCTGGGTATTGTTCATAAAATGAAACTTCACCTGGGAGGAATGATAGGTGCCATGTTAGTGACAAAAGAAAGGCATTACAGTTTGACAGCACCCTTCTGTCTGCAGTGCCGTATGAAAGGAGGAAAACCCATCCCTGGGGCAAGGAGGTAAGAGAAATTCTCATACCCTAGAACCATGCTTCCCTTTTTGGGGAGCAGCAGAACAAGCCAAAAAATGTTTTCTCAATGAACTATAGGCTTGCAGATGTGGTAACAGGGGGCACGTGGTTCTCACTAGTCATGAGCCGCAACGGGAAAAGGGATCCAACCAAAGGAAGCTACTGTCACCTAAGAGCACGCGGCGTGATATTGCCTATACGAGTATGAACTGTCACAGTGGGCACCTGTCCACGTGTCAGGGTCTGACTCTACAGCCCTGCTCAAAACTGCTTCGTGTGCAAGACAGAATGGCTTTGAATGCTCAGTGCTATTCTGTGTAAAAGAACACAGGTGGTACTGTGATTATGGTATCCTGAATGGAAAATTTGCTCAGAGTTACACAAAACACTGAGATGATACTGAAAATTACCACTTAGAGGAAGATGAAAACTTTTATAGGCCTTGTACAGCTTAGTATAAATCGCTGGACGAATTGTTTTGTTGTAATTAAACTGACATCCGGATATCATTTCCCTTTAATAAACAGAAATCTCAACAAAATAAGGTTCATATTAAGTCTCAAAGAAAAATAAAAAGAAAACAAATTTATTTTCACTGTGATTACAGATTAAATAAATACCATGATAGCACATTTTCACATAGGACCTTTTGATTCCCTCCATTTTGTGAAAGGTGCACAAGCAAGCTATAAATTTGTATTTTGAATTTAGTAAATGAACGGCACTGACTGTGCAGGCATTTTTGGTACTAATGAAGCATGAAGTCTTGTGAGAACTATAAAGTCACCCAAACCCTCATGCTGGAAGAGCATCAGGATTCAATTCCAAAGGCAATTATGTCCTAGCTTTGTATGAAACTGACAAATGGTATAGTTTACAAAACCTGACCTGCTTATTTAAACTTATCAACAGATGGCATTATAGCCAAAGTCTGAAATATGCTCATGTCAAGGGAGGCAGTATCTTTATGGGCATAACAGGCTAGGATTGAGCATAGCTAGTGCTTTGCCAGACTTTAATAAGACCAACGAATCAAATGTTTTTGTTGTCTGCTGTATAAACATATAGGAAAAAAACCCATTGAGAAATACTACACAAACACTGCAGACACCCTTTAGACAGTCTGAAAATGTGCTCTCAAAGTTAGAACCAGTTTGTTTATTTATGATGCTGTGTAAGGTAAAGTGGGGAATATGTAACACCTGTCAAAAGAAACAGTAAATGATACTGAGAATACTGGTATACATAAAATACTTTTGAGCTGGAAATTATTTCCTTTGTAATAAGACTACTAGAAAAGATTTATTCTAATAATAAGCCAAATGTCCCATGACAACCCTCCCAATAACAGATTTGAAGTAAAGAGTAAACCAAGCACTTTGAAGAAGTGCAATGAAAACACATCACCACAGCAGAAGTGTCTCTGCAGCATCCCTCCACCCTCAGTACCACTAGGCAATATTTCACCATTGGAAGTAGGAGCTGTAATTCCAAGCATATGCCAAGGCAGGAGAGAAATCTTTGACATTTGCTTTAAGAATATTAACAGAACAATTACTCTTACACTGAGAAAGGTATAGGGCACTGGTTTTGGAATAAGTCAAATTTATGAGCACATATCTGGAATGAAATTTTCCCTTGGAAACTGGGAAGTCTGTGGTAGAGAAACAGTATGTAAGAACAGGTATTTCCCCCAGCCCTATGAGAGCACCCAAGTTGAAGGATTTCAATTTTACCTGCCTATCAGAATCACATCCAGTAATAAACCTTCAGCACAAGATATGCAAACACTGATATAAGACCCAGATTGTATCTGAAATTAGAGACAACATCAGAAGCAGATCAGCATGCAGACTATCTTGCTCAGAAGATCTGCACAGCATTGCAAAGACATATACAGAAACCCAGGATGAAAGAATGTAACATACTTAAAAATGAAAACTATATTCTTATTCACATTTTAAAATTGGTCTCTTGGTGAAAAATTACTGTTAGCCTTGCATTTCAATGACAGCAATAGTGAAAAGCTTCTATGGTAGAGAAAGGAATGTCAGCCATGTACAGGGAAATTGAAAATCTGACTGCAAGTGGTCAGAACTTGTTCACCAAAGGCTGAACCACTGAAAACAGATTAGTCAATATGAACTCTGCAATAGTTGCTGAAACAAACCACAGCCCACTTGTGGAAATGGGTATCAAGCACTAGCAAGAACTCTGTACTGAATTCATAGGAAAAAAGGAAATTGGTATCAAGTGCAGATTAGCTGTATACCACGTGCCCAAAATGTACATACAGCACATGCTCCCAGGGTTGAGATTACCAAAGCACTGCAAAAAAGCCTGTTAAAGAGGAGTCTGAGAGCAAAGCACAGCTGAAATTGGAGAATGATCAGAAGAATCAAATAATACTGCGTGAGGCTCATAAATTAAGTCTCAACCACTGTTTTAACATAATTCGTTTTTACTATTCTCTTAGCTGTTATTCTCAAACTGACAGAACTCTCTTCCAGTAGACAAAACACCTGAGAATCCCTGGCCTGGCTCACAACTCACAAAGATTTGTACCACACTTGAAGGTCAAGAGAATTCAGAACCACACTGCCACAGAACACATACCCATTAATGCCTTCTCCTTGCTTAAAACACTAGTACTGCTGCTTGGCTTTCCGCAACCTACTCACAAAATGCTCCATTTTGTGTAACATCCTGAAACTAAATCTTCTGTTCATCTCCTTGCAGACACAGAAAGAAGTCCCTTTCTTCCACACACATGCTTGCCACAGTTGTCACCTTGCAGCTGCAAGTAAATATTCTGCTCTAACCTTGAACATTCCAGTCTTCGAGATGTTGTGTCTTTGCTTAGGACAATCTTCATTCCTTTTGCAATCAACCTTCTTCACAAAAGGAGCCAGGGAGAGTGGGGTACATATAGTAAGATGACTGCCTTTGAGTATTAGACCTTTGAATAATTTTCAAAAATGCAAATAATGGCTATTTGCATATTTGAAAAGAGCTAATTGCAAATATGCAATTAACAGTGGGACTCAATGATCTTAAAGGTATTTTCCAACCTTAATAATGCTAGGATTCCATTAAATAAGTACTTTCCAGTATGTCTGGCCTCTATTGGCTGGCAATATTCCTGTGTGTATCAAGGTATGAGTCAGCTGAGGAAGAATGCAAAAAGATGTTCATGCAAAAAATGGAAAAGCACAATGTCATGCTTGTGCTGCTGGCAGAGCAAAGGACAATGCAGTAAGAGACAGCGACAGATAGGGGAGAAACAGAAATGTGAAGACCTCTTAAGAGTGAGCACAACAAGCTGGAACCTTATGTGGTGGATGATAGCCAAAGCACAGACTTGTCAAGGAGGAGATGGCAACGTGTTGAGGAAACATGCCAGGAGGACAGCTTCAGCAATCGTGTTTTTAACAAGACGAGAAGGTAACACTGCTGTCAGAGGCCAGCAAGAACAGCTCGCAGTAACAGAGATGGTAAATGAAGGAGGAAGCATAAGGGCTACCCAAAGAGACTGAGAAAGAAGCAGCAAAAGATTCAGGCCATGAACTGGAAGATGAGTCTCTACACTGTATGTTCAGAGCAAGTATATGTTATAGGCCCAGCTGTGGAAGTGTGCAGCAGAGGAAAGCAGGAAACAAAGGCAAATCTCAAAGGAGCTTTCTCGAGTTCCATATTGGCCTCAGGGGTCTTAAACTTGCAGCAATTAATTTTAAAAATATGTTAAGGTAGTATGCAAAGTTGCATAATTTAATATCCCTGGCATGAAGGAGGTAAAGAAAAGCAAAGAGAGGATACTAGAAGTGGGTCATTGTGTCTAACTTATGAAAAAAAAAATAAATGGAGGGAGGTAAATAGCTCAGTGCAGAAGCTACTGAATGAATGACTAGAATAGTTAGGAGGGAAACCAGGAAAATACTGTCACAAAAGTCAAGGGAGGACAAGATTTCAAGACTGGGCACGATCAAGTGTCAAAAACAGCAGGGAAGCCAAGAAGGATGAAGATGGAATAGAGACCCTGAGACTTGGCCAAGAAAAGGTCATAAGAGATCTCAAGAGAAGCTTCAAGGGAGTAAGAATATCTATACTGAAGTCAACTTGCAAAACAGTTCTAGACTGCATACAATCATACAGGATCTTTCAATTTTGGACTGACTGGTCCCTCAATGAAACAGAAATGTATTGGGGCATCATGCTTTCGCTGTTTACTAATGGCACAAGACCCGGCATATAGAGGTTTTGAGTTCAACATCACATTGTAATTAAGCAGCAAGAACAGGCAGCCATTATAAAGTGGTTTTCATCCTTATACTTTGGAATCCTTATAAAGGATCAATAACCTATTCCAGGATAAATGGGAAGCCATGCATGGAGAAGCATGCAGCCCAAGGTCAGGCAGCAAAGGAGTAGCAGAACCGTGCAGAGAACATTGCTCTCCCAAACCCAGACCAGTTCTCTACATTCAAACCTTGTCTGCTTTGTTCAGGTAGAGATAAAAAGAATTTCAGGTGTAAATATTTTAAACTATTTTAGTTTATTTTTCTCTGCAAGTTCCTGATGGGGAGGGGAAGTTTGTCTTGGTTTTACTTAACAATAGTTTTTTTAGGGGAAATTGAGAATTCAGAAACTTTGCTCCTTTAATTTGTGACCACAAAGTGTTCAGATTCTTTCCCAATTATTCAGATTTGAACTTTTAACTGTAATTACATATTTCTGCTATAATCAGCCACAGTCTTTATAGAGCAGAGAGCATAAACAAAATTTGAATTGCTAATGGAAAAAAACAAAAAAGCAAATATTTTTTCCTCGAGGTATAAAAGCTCTCACTCATCATCTCACCCTGTCCCTCATTACTCAGTCTCTCTTACACGTAAAAAACGCCAAAAAAAGAACACACATTCCCTTAGTTCTTGATTTCGCATCAAATAAACTGACCAGCTCAGAAAGGTGAGGAATGAGGTACTGGGCCTTGCAAAAAATGTTCAGCCCAGTTCTGAAAACCAAGATCCTCAAGTGTTAGAGGGAACCAGAGAATGTAGTGGAAGGGTTTTTCATTCTAATCAACTAAAATCTAGCTATTCCTGAGGAAGGAAAAGGGCCAGAAGAGAAGGGAGGGTGGGAGAATTAATTGAGTTGGACTATGGAGACCAAGTGCCATCCCCCAGCCATGCAGAACTGGGTATTTTCAGTGATAAAAAAAGAAGTTTCTTGAGATAACCTCAGACAAAAAATCCTGTGTGGACACAGGCATATAATCCAACAAAAAGCAAACCAGGAGCAGGTCAAAATGCAGATGTGGAAGTAAGACCAGAGCCTGTGAGATGTAAAAGACTCCTGCCAGTGAAGAATCCTAGAGAGGAGATGAGGGATGCTTGCTTGATGAAGAGAAAAGCAGCATTTTAGGCTTCTAGGACCACAGGACAAAATGCCAAAGCGGCCACAAGAGAAAAGACATGCAAAGAGCAGGAACAACTGACAGGAGGAGTGGGTGTAGGAGGAAATGCGAGTCAAGAAGTCGGCAGGCTGGAAACAACACTGGGCCTTAAAGGTGCAGGAGAGGAACATGAGTGCCACATGATGCTATGGAGCCCAGGGAGTCAGGAAAGGTCAGGTACTACCAAAATCTCTGCTGTCTACCTTTAAATCCATGCTGCCTACCTAAGTAAGCATCAGGTTCATAACAGGATGGCGTGGAAGACCGGGCAGGTCAAAGACAGATGGATGAAACAACAATCTAGTCCAAATCTTGGCAAAGCACCACAGGATACAGCATTAAATTGGTCTTAAAGTTGGTTGTGAGTTCTCCAAATTTTGAAACATTCACAGTATTTCGAATTTCACTTCAAACTTAAGATGAAAATTTGCAATTAATTAATTGTGAAAACATACTGCAGGCATGCTTGCTCTCTCTCAGGAACACACATACACAGATGGCCTTTAAAAGTGAAAAATATGAGTACAGGGCAGAAATATGTTACAGATTTTTACGTTCATCATATATCCCTTAGAAGGAAGAAGGAAACAAAACCAGCAGAAGAGATAGCAAGTAGCAATACTGCCTCCTACAAAGACAATAAGCATTGGAGGTTGAACACATCAACTGGGTATTCTTGCTAAAATAACATGTTCAACTGCCAACAATACAGCAAATTAAAGGCTTTTCTTTAGGCTTCAGCATTAACACAACTGGAGAGTTCAAACATGTCAGCTATTACATTAGGCTGCCCATTAATCTAGGGACTACTCATCTACTCATCTGGAAGATGCCTTCCAGACCAAAAACAGTATCCTTCAAAGTTTCAATTCTGAAGCATCACTCAGAAACAGACTCTGCAAATGGAGTAGTACAAAACATAGAAGGTTCTGTGTGAAAGTCACTGGTTACAATTCTGCCCAAGGCTGAGAGAAGCAAATGGGAAAATGTGTCCAGAACCATTTTTCATCTTTTGGTTGCTAATGACTGAGATCCAATTCCTGCCTGACAGCTGTGTAAAATGAGATAATCAGCTCAGTCCTGCTCTTGAGGGACAGCTGTCCATATCACAGTTGCCATTAACCACACCTCCTTTCTGACATTTGAAGTAAAGGGCCAAAGATCCAAACTGGGATCCAGACAATCTCCCACTATATGAAGGTCAGCTGAAGTTTAGAGCAAGAGGTAGTAACCTGTACCTCTGTGATAAGAATAAACTTCTTCAGAGACACCAGCTTTTGGG